>CM033742.1:1942785-2534798 GCA_019671005.1 Hibiscus mutabilis | reverse complement strand
TTTTCTCTATCTTTTGGTACATTTTCTTTGCCTTTTGGTATTTGACGTAGTCACGACTGATCAAGATGAACATCTTTTGATTATCCCACTGATCTTCCTGTTGTGGATATCAAACTGGACTACGAGCTCACAATCATCGTTCCTGTTCACGATTAAGTTGTGATAGTTACCATGTTGTCAACGTGTAATATGTCTTTTTTTATGTTGTTTGTTGCTGCTTTTATCTTTCACGTCGACCTTTGGTGATATGTGTATCTACTTTTGTTTCAAGTCTTTAAGTTAGGGTTTTTACCTTTTCTTTGTTTGATCCTGTTTATGATCTAAATTCTAGAGACGTTAGTTTTCGTGTTTCTTTGTTTATAGAAAAATGTCTGAATCAAGTTTGTTTGCCTGAGTTGTAAACTCTCATTGTATTTTTTAGTTTTCCTCTTTTAATAAAATTAGCGTACTCATATTAAAAAAATAGTCTGAATTTGATTATAATCTTATGATGTAATGTCTCCGGCTCATATACGACTACCAGGGGTGTTACAAAGAGTTTATTGATTTTTTTAATAAGCTTTTTAGGTGAAATATACATACAATTAATATATATATATATATATATTGTAAGTTTCCAAATGCTATCGAGTTTTAATTTAGTCAGATTTTGATTCCAATCATCTAACATCTCCTTTTTATATACGACTAGAGTGATAATGAGCCGGACCAGCTCGCAAACTACTTGGACTCGACTCAGTCAAAACTCGTTCAATGCTTGGCTCGAGTGAACTCGATTCGAGAACTTAACTCGAAAAACTCATGAACATGCTCAGAATAATTATATATATAATTAAATTAAATAAACCCAAAAATAAAACAAAAGGAAGATGCTGCCAAGGGTTTTTTGAGCCCACAACCGATGCTTGCCAAAGTTTTGCTCTAGCCATTTGAGCTAAGACCAATTTTGATTATGACTTGCTGCTGTTAATTTTTAAACCTTAGCGTTGGATATATTCAAAATTTAAATATAAATATGAGAAGACTGATAGTTCCCATAATTCTCAAAAAAAATAGAATATTCTAATTTCTAAACCTTTCCTCTCGACCACCCCCTTCACCGTCTGCTCCTCCGATCTTGGTCACCGCTTGTACCAACGGGAGCGCCGTCTCACCCGGATTACACAGTCGTCCTTCACTCGCAGAGATGTGGTGTCGTTCACCGTAGAGAACCGCCTGAAAGTTCAGAGTTAACCCAAGGTTTCCCCATCTATTTTTGATGATTTTTGTGGTTATGATTTCACTGATTTTTGTTTGATTGTGTGTATACATGGGTTAAAACAACAGATATGTTTCATGAATGTATGTATGAATGTGTGTATGTAGCCATGTAGGAGTTATAAGGAACACTGGCTTCACGTTACGAGATACATACTGGGATTTTAGGGGGATGAGAATGGTTGGGCTGGTCACTATGGAACGTAGGTGTTAACAAGATGGGTTGTTAATGGTGGCTAAGTTGGATGGACAGATACAATATCTCCCCAAAAGAAACTATTTGCTTATGTTTCATGTTTATGCTTGCTGTTTTTGAGGGAAAACAGTGTCAAAAAATGTTCAAAATGGTTCACTTATATAATGTTTTCATATTTTTTTTGTTTATTTATATGTCAAAATTAGGGACTGTTTTGTTGTGTTAAAGATATCAAGTAGCTGCTGGAATTTATACCAAAATAGAGTCAAAATTAGGGACTGTTTTGTTGTGTTAAAAAACAACAAATCCACTTCGAGCCGAGCCCGAGCTCAACCTGTCCTCTTTTAGCCAAAACTCGAGTCTAAAATTTTAAGTTTGGTGAGCTTCGAGCCCGAGCCGAGCCCAATAGTACTGTTTCCGAGCCCTCGACTCGGCTCGTTATCACCCCCATATACGCTTATTAGACTAGGTAGGGGTGTTACAAAGAGTTTATTGATGTTTTTTTAATAAGCTTCTTTGATAAAATATACATAAAATAAAAACAAAAATATTGCAAAAAAAAGTCAATATACATATATATATATATGTGGACCAAAAATTAACTCAAAGGGCTAATGTGGTAAAAGTAGCCCAACTCAAGGACTAATCTGGACCAAAAAGCAAATTCAATGACTAATGTGGAATACGAAAAGAACTCAGGGACTAATGAGGGAAAATTATTCAGACTCATGGGCTAAATGAATCATTATTATTATTGTTATTATTATTATGAGTAAACTACATGTTTAGTCACCCAACTTTTCAACTTGTTTCTTATGGTCACCCAACTATAAAGAATTTGAATTTCATCATTAAACTTTAGAATCATGCTCGTTTAGGTCACTCGAACGTCATATCGTTAACGCCAAATGACACGCGTCGTTTTCGCGTCAAAATAATTCCTTCTTCTCAAATAATAAATAAAGGAATTCAAACGTAGTAAAAGAGAAGTAAGGGTCGATCCCACATGGACTAAGAGAACTTCCTGATTTATGTTTGTTCAATCGGTGAGCCGAGAAGATAGTTGAATAATATTTAAATATGGTGGGGATTTGTGGAATTGAGTAGAAATAATAAGAGATTGTAAAGAAGATTAAGAAGTGGATTCAATATGGTAAAGATTAGCATCGGGCTTTTGCTTTGACTCAGCTTCCTCGGATCATTGGAATAAGGATTTTTCACTTCGGGGTTCACGTCGGTTACTCGCCTACAAGGATCAATCCTTGTGATTGTGTCTTGTATACCGAATACCCAAGTGCCATCTTTGATATCGATTTTGGAAATTGATATAATCAACAACAATGTTGTAGATCAAAAATAAATAAGTAAGCCGACTCAGACTACGTTGTAATAACTGATTCCGATCTCAGTTTCCTCTTAGCAAACAATTTTGCTAAGTGTGTTCCCAGGAAGTCGAATGTGCTTCAATAGCCGATCCTTCCTCCCACACATTTAACCAAAACAACATCCTGACCAACATCAATCTTTGGTTTTGAAATCATTTTGATTTTGAAATTAAGTTTAGAAAACTAAGAGAGATACCCGAAATTGTTTAAGTGATTTTCAATCCTCACGTTGGAATTGAGTCATTGCTTTAGCCCTAGGCTATAGAAAACTTAGCTAAGTATGATTATGGTAAAAATCATACTTAGCATTATAAAAGAAAAATAGATAAAAAAAACTTAAAGCAAGAACTAAAGAAAATAAAGAACTTTATAAAACTTTAAAAGTAAAAACAAAGCTAAGAATGAGAATGTGAGATGATTTTTGAGTTTGCCCCAAATAGGGTATTTATAGCAGCCTAAAACCCTAAAAATAACCCTAAAGAGATAAAAGATAAATCCCAAATTATTTAAATTAATTACAAAAGATAATTCCAAAGTTTGAATTTAAAATCCGGCTGATAAGTTATCTGATATGCGGCTGATAAGCTATCGTTGCTACTGACGTGGCGTCTTCTAGAAGCTGCTGATATGGCGTCCAGTCAGACTTTCATGCCCACTAATCCAGCCATGAATCCAGAAAATCAAAAATTGCACAATTTCAGCAGTTTAAGCAATATTCTTGGAATCTACTGTCCTGCATGGAAAATGAACAAAAATGCCCACATTAGCAACTTAAAACAATCAATCAATGAGTAATTAGAGATAGAATAATGCATAATTTAAGCACTAATCGCCAAAACCAAAACATTTCGTTTAACTAATGGTTGGCATCCATTTTCATCGCTGTCTGACCACCACTGGCCATCGTTCACAATGGAAGCGGTGTCAAAATGTCTCATTTTCTCCCCCTTTCTTATTCTCAGTTTGGTTTTTTTCGAAATCCCCTAAAAATTGACAAAACACAATCAAAATTTCAACTTATTCTTGGTTCGTTTGCAATCCCCACTACATGATCAACATGAAATCAAGATATATTACTTTCTCATCTTTATCGATCTCCCCACTGTTCTTATTTAGAAGAAAACACTTTAGCATAAGTGAATCAATGGAAGTCCAAAAATCTAGTTTTGAGGGAAAAGTTTTAGAGTATTTTTTCACAAATTTACTAAAAAAAATTTAAATGACGTGAAACAATTAACGATCGAGTGATCTAAACAAGTAAAATTTAAAAGTTTAATAAAAATTTTAAAAAATAATTTGATGATCAAAACAGAAACTAAATATTAGGTGAATAAACATGTAGTTTAACCTACCATTACTATTTTTGTTGAAAAAAGTATGATTATATGGAAGAATCATACACTGTAAATGTTACTGCATGTCTTATTAAAAAATTCCTCTAATCCTAAATAGAAGAAAAAGAATACATACGATAGTATTAAAGAATCCAAAGCAACATAAAATAATCAAAACAACCACTAAAACCAAAACAAAACTAAACAAACTTAACTAATATCATTCATCATCCCATTGGCCATGAGCAACTTTTTTAACTCGTCCGTAGGATGCTCAAGGATATGCACGTTAACCTATCATTACTTTCAATTTTATTTTTCATCTACAATCATCATTATTTTTTTCCCGCGACCATATAAACATGTAAACATTATACAATCAAACCTCAACATGGAAGTTTTAATCATAATATATTAAATTTCGATTCAATTAAGGATACAATCTTAATTTCTTTATTTCAACAATAAATAACGGAAAACAAAACATAGAAATGCCCAATATTTAACTAGACAATATGTCATGCAATCCTTCAGGGTTTTTCTTTGTCTGCCACCCATAATTTTATTTCATGATTGCAGAACCAATATATATATATATATATATATATATCATTTATTCTTTATCATATTCACAATTTTTCAGGTTATAATTATGTTTAAGATATTTTATATTTATATAGTTTTTATAAACTAATATTTTGTGTATTTGTGTTTATTTTTTTGTATTTTTAAAGCTATATTTTGATATAGAGATCGCGGTTGATAAACCCTTTTTAATAATTACAACAACAAATAATTATAGAATTGTAAGAATAAATATTTTTGGAAACTAATTTTTTTACAAAATAGTATAAAGCGATGTATGTTATCACGTTAATAAAATAGCGTCACTTTAATAATAAAATATATATGGTAATATGGATTATCATATGGATTGTCGTGTTAGCATTTTAAAAAATTAACCGGTAATTATTATTTGTGTTAAAATAGCACAAATTTGATTTTAAAAAGAGTTATTTTTTGATACGCATGCTATGTAATATTTATTTTATATAACCTGTTTATTTTAAGCTCAAATTTTAAAATATAAAATTTTAAACCTTAAATTATAAAACTCTAAATTCTAAACCTAAACAATTAAATTATAAATAGATTGTCTAAACCCTATAATTAACAAGATTGTATAAATTAGTTTACACAACATGTGTATCAAAATATTTTATTTTAAAAAAGAGATTTAGGGTCAAATTTAACTAAAAAATAAAGATCAAACTGAAAATATATAAACATTGAGGACTAAATTTATGATTATACCTATTTACAATAATAAACTAGTTTCCACTAACATTTAAAGCAAAATAAATAATATTGTTTGATTTTGTTACGAGAAAAGCCAACAACAATGTATTTGGTAATGGTTTTTTAAACAAAGCAAACATGTGTTCATTGGTAAATTGAAAACATGATTAAACATCTTGTCTTTTGTACCAATTAAAAACAAATGGGAATTTGTGTACCAAATCTCTTTAGCATGGACTGTCCAATCCTTGCTCGACAAATTAAAGTTGACTAATCCATGTACATTTAAATAATTAATGTAATTAATTATTAGTTTGTCTAGTGAGACATTAGATCCCTATGGTCATGGATCAGATTTTTTAATGAACCGCACCGACAAAAAAATTTAACACCTCCACCCGAACACGACCTGGTATTTTCTAATGCTCTAACAACACAAGTTTTAGAGTGAAAAATCGACCCGACATAAATAAAAAATTATTATTTTTATTTTTATTAGATAAAATAGAGAGTTAATTGAAAGAATGCAAATAGATATGAGACACTATAATAATTATTTCATTTTTACTAGACAAAATAAAGAAATAATTGAAATATATATAAAGAGATGGAAATTATAACAATTATAACTAAAATATTTAGAATAAAATTAAACTATTATTTCGGGTCGAGTCGGGTCGGGTGTTTTTCACCCTAAACTCAAACACAATCCAAACCTAAAATTTTCTTAAAAATTTCGACCTTATAAGGTCGGGTCGGAACCCGTTAGGTCTGGATCAAATATCCATCCTTAGTTAGATCTCTTAAGTAAGATTAAAAGTTCAAATCTTGATATTATAAATAAAATAAATTAAGTTAATTCTCATAACCTTCTATAATATCCGATTTAAATTAATCATGCAACAAATTAAATATTTTTTATTATAAAAAATTAATATATTTGAAAAAAAATGAAGTTTGATAGATTAGCTCATAGTTGTGATACCTTTGGGTTCCTATAAATAATAAATCATCATGGAAATAAGATTCACATGTCCAATAATAAGCTACTCTGTCATAATTAAGAAAACAATTATGTATTTCATTAAATAAAAAATGAATACATTTAGGATGAGTCTACCACGCTCGACGAACAACGTTGAACACTACTAACGATGAACACCGCTGAACACTATTAAATTAATTTATAAAGATTAAAAATCTAAATGACTCAACGTATAATTATAAATTATTTAAAATAAAATAAAATTCAATTAAATTAATTTCCATATATATTATATTTTTAAAAATTTTAAAATAATTGAATTTAATACTAACCTTAGTCAATTTAGAAAATAAAAACTCTAAACCCTAATCCTAAACTAAACCCCTAAACCCTAAACTTTACGCTATAAATCTAATCCCTAAATCCTAAACCATAAACCCTAAACTTAAAACCCAACACTCTAAACCATAAAATCAAAACCATAAACCCTAAACTATAAACCCAATGTATGAATTTAGGGTTTATAGTTTTGGGTTTAGGATTTTTTATTTTTTTAAATTAACTAAGGTTAATATTTGATCCAATTATTTAAAAAATATTAAAATATAATATATATATATGGAAAATAATTTAATTAAAATTTTATTTTAAATAATTTATAATTACATGTTGAGTCCTTGAGATTTTTAATCTTTATAAATTAATTTAATGGTGTTCAGCGGTGTTCATCATTAGTGGTGTTTAGCGGTGTTCGTCGAGCGTTGTAGAATTTTCCATATATTTATTATATAATTTGACATAATTCTTTATATTTTAATCGATTTTATGTTACTTAGAAAATTATGCCCATTGTTTTAAATTAAAATTCAAACTTTTAAACGTTTTAATTTCATTTTTAAACTATAATTTTTATTTTAAATTGGTCTTAAATTTTTGAACAGACTAATTTTATCCTCAAATTATTACTATCATTCTAAATTAGTCTATAAACCTTAAAACGTTCTAATTTTATTCACAAATTATCAGTATATACTGATCATATCCCATGTTAATAAACTCGTAATAAAAAATAGTAACTACTATGTAAACACTGATGTTGTATTATGTAATAATATGGAGTGATATAACTGATATTTTGATGGTGAATTTGTAACGTTCAAAAGTTCACGAGTTAATTTAGATTGAGGGTCATCTTTTAGGATAAAATTAGGATGTTCAAAAGCTTAGGGATTAATTTAAAACATAAGGTATAGTTTGAATATAAAACTAAAATATTTAAAAGTTCAAGAACCAATTTAAATTGAAGTTTATAATTCGGAAACAATGTGATTCAATTAACTCTATAAAACACGGCCAAACAAAATTAACATATAATGATATTAAAATAAATTCATAAAGAGCAAACAAAGTCAAATTTATGTCTCGAAATTTCTGAAATTTAAACTTCACTATTTGTTTTAATTAATACACATGGACCAACAATATTAACTTTTTTTTGTTGCATTCCCGATTTTCTTAGGACTTTGTCTTGATTAATGTCAGCGTCGTATACTTAATTTTAGTGGGTAAATCTTCTAATAGAGATTTTTTACATACACAAAATCTCGAACTCAAAATATATTTAAGTAATACTAAATTGTCTATCATTTTGACTAACCTGTTGGTAATATTAATTAATAACAAATATTTAATTTACTTAAATTTAGTAATTAAAATATATTATTAAAATAAAATTTTAATTGATATTTTATTGTTTTTAAGTAATAAGATGAACTGTCCGGTTCAATTGAAGTTTGAACCTCGCCGACATTCGTTTGATAAGATGTGGCCAAAAGTTGTCCAAGTCGAACAAAATGTACTTTGGCCTGTTTGCCTTTTTTTTTAACCTGTTTAACGGTGACATTGGTGAAATATTATATTTGGAATTTTTTTAAAAGTATAACATATGTTACATTAAAAACCCTTAAATTATAATATAAATTCTAAATTAATCTTACACAATTCGAAAAAAATAAAAAATACAAACAAATATCATTATCGGCAGTAAATGATAAGCATGATAATATGTTGACAATTCATTTTATAACAACTCAAGATGACATATTTGGAGTGACTGTGAGCATATATCAAGATAAGAGAACCTACTCCGAATCTAAATAAGGGTGGATTAATAATATAATCGACCAACTACCAACTAGAGAGATGGAGATGAATCCAATCATGAAAAAGATTTTTTTGTTGCCAAAACATCTGTTGCTTTCATATGAAAACGAGGTGACTTGTAGACACATTGGAATCAAATTATAATCTAACGTTAAACTTTTTTTATTAGTATAAAGTTAAATACAATGTAGCATTTGTTTATATATATATATATATATTTTAACTATTTGACAATGCACACACCTTACAGACAAAGTGATTGAACTCGAATCTGCTAAGATGAACATTATTATTTTTTTTACTATGACCACTTGTTGTGTTTTAACTTAACGTTAAACTTAAAGATTAACCTTTTAAAATTTAGACGGATTCCTTGGTGAAATATTGTAGTAGAAAAAATTATTTTCCCAAGTATTGCACCCATGTTTTTATTTTTCAATTTATAACAGATGCTACAGTAAAAAGTGAAGTCGACAAAAATAGAATTCGACTTCCTGTGCATCCTATTTTTATTAAAAAATATTAAAGACTAGAGAACTTACATTTCGACTTTACTGTACCGATTTTACCTGACATTTTTTCATTGGCTCACTGCCACCAGACTTTGATTTTTTAATCAAAAAAATAATGAATAGTGAAGTCGGATTGTATTCCCACCAACCTCCAGACCTCGAGAAATCCCAAGTAGACACCCCACAACTCGAATCTAAAAATTGAGCAGACACCGATATATTTAGTAAGCCCCACAATCCAAAGTCTATTCGAGTCACGAAATACCCCGCCACACGATGCATGGCCAGCTGTCTCTTGCCTTGCTCCGTCCGAATTAAGTTTCACTAAATAAATAATTTTCAAGTAATTCTATAAATGTTTTTTATTCTAAACTCAAACCCGATCCAAACCTGATTTTCTTTTAAACTTCGACCCTATAAGGTCGGGTCAGAACTCGTCAGGTCTGAATCAAATGTCCATTCTTAGTTTGATTTCTTAAGTAAGATTAAAAGTTCAAATTTTGATATTATGAGTAAAATAAATTAGGTTATGAGAGTGATTCTCATAATAAACTTTTATAATATCCGATTTAAATTAATCATATAATAAATTAAATATATGTGATTATAAAAAAATAATATAATTGAAAAAAATGAATTTTGATAGATAACCCATAATCGTTCTACCTTTGGGTTCCTATAAACAATAAATCGCCATGGAAATAAGATTCAATAAGCTACTCTGTCATAATTAAGAAAACAATTATGTATTTCATTAAATTAAAATGAATACATTTATTATATAATTTGACATAATTGTTTATATTTTAATCGATTTTATGTTACTTGATTAGTCACGTATTTAGTCAATGAAGATCGGTAATAATCAATCTCATTTTTTAAAATTAATATTTCTATTCTCTATAAGTCAAATGGTCGGATTCAGACCTTAATTCTTAACGAAGGATAAGTGAATACTTAGCAAATTATGGCCATTGTTTTAAATTAAAATTCAAACTTTTAAACGTTCTGATTTCATTTTTAAACTATAATTTTTATTTTAAATTGATCCCAAATTTTTGAACAGTCTAATTTTATCCTCAATTTATTATTCTCATTCTAAATTAATCTCTATACTTTTAAACATTCTAAATTTATTCACAAATTATCAGTATATACTAATCATATCTCATATTAATAAAATCGTTATAAAAATTAGTAACTACTATGTAAACGCTGATGTTGTATTATTTAATAATATAGAGTGGCACAACTGATATTTTGAGGGTGAATTTGTAACGATCACAAGTTCATGAGTCAATTTAGATTGATGGTCATCTTTTGGGATGAAATTGGGCTATTCAAAAACTTAGAGACTAATTTAAAATATGAAGTATAGTTTGAGGATAAAACTAAAATATTCAAAAGTTTAAAAATCAATTTAAATTGAAGTTTATAATTCGGAAACAATGTGATTCAATTAACTCTATAAAATACGGCCAGACAAAATTAACATATAATGATATTAAAATAAATTCATACAGAGCAAACAAAATCAAATCTAAGTCTCAAAATTTCTGAAATTTAAACTTCGCTATTTGTTTTAATTAGTATACATAGACCAACAATATTAACTTTTTTTTGGTTGTATTCCCGATTTTCTTAGGACTTTGTCTCGACTAATACCCGCGTTGTATACTTGATTTTGGTGGGTAAGTCTTTTAGTAAAGATTTTCTGTATTATGAAGATTTACAATGAGAAATAACTACACAATTTAAAGTTATTTCGTGTTCAAAGTGAATAATTAAACCTTAGACAATTGATTAAGATAGAATATGGCATTATTATCTCAGTTAAATCATGTGGTCAGTTTTTTTCTATTTAAAATAGAATATAATTTATATCAGTTATAAAAAAGATTAATTACGTTAAAAATCCCTAAATATAATATAAATTCTAAATTAATCTTACGCAATTCGGGAAAATAAAAGATACAAACAAATATCATTATCGACGGTGAATGATAAACATGATAGTACGCTGAGAATTGATTTTATAACAACTCAATATGACATATTTGGAGTGACCATGAGCATATATCAAAATGAGAGAACATACTTCGAGTCTAAATAAGGGTGGATCAATAATATAATCGAACAACTACCAACTAGAGAGATGAAGATGAATCCAATCATAAAAAAGTTTTTTTTTTGTTGCAAAAACATCCGTTGTTTTCGTATGAAAATGAGGTGACTTGTAGACACATTGGAATCAAATTATAATCTAACGTTAAACTTTTTTTAATAGTCTAAAGGTGAATACAATATAGTATTTGTTTATATATTTTTTTAACTCTTTGACAACGCACACACGTTGCGGACAAAGCGATTAAACTCAAGTCTTCTAAGATAAACATCATCTGCTTTACTACTAGAACCACTTGTTGGGTTCTAATTTAACGTTAAACTTAAAGATTAAAGATTAACCTTTTAAAATTTAGACAGCTTCCTTGGTGAAATATTGCAGTGGGAAAAATTATTTTTCCAAGTATTGCACCTATGTTTTTATTTTTCAATTTATAACAGTTGCTACGGTGAAAAGTAAAGTCGGTGGGAATATAATCCGACTTCCTGTGCACCCTATTTTTTTATTAAAATATATTGAAGACGGAGCACTTACATTTTGATTTCACTGTATCGAATTTACCAGACATTTTTTCATTGGCTTCACTGCCATCAGACTTTGATTTTTTAATCAAAAAAATAATGAATAGTGAAGTCGGATTGTATTTCCACTAACTTCACTTTGTACTGTTTAAAGTATAATAAATTGAAAAATAAAAATACTAATACAACATTTAGGGAATTTTTTCCTGTGCAATATCTAAGCAATTTCACCAAATGTAGACTATAGAAATGACATAGAAATAGAACCCTAAACCTCGTTAAAAAACTTTCGTAAAACTAAATAAAGGAAAATAATATACATTATAACATTACTTACATAAGATTAATCTTAAACTAAAACAACAAATAATAAAACCCAAAACTATACTAGTTAACACTGCCACCAACACTCATGCTAGCATTACACCCATCATGTAAGAGCATAGCAATGATTGAGAACGGAGGTGTTTCAAATTGACTCACCCCTAAGCTTCCATGAATTACAAGTTTTGCCAAACCATCTGCGACGGGATTAGCATTACTCGAGGATAATCCTCGTGACTACGCCTAATATGGTGAACCACGTCCGCACAATCTGCTTCAACTAATAGTCTTCGATAACCTAATCTCTAGGTATCGAGAAATCTCAAGTAGACACCCCACAACTCGAATTTAAAAATTAAACAGACACCAATATACTTAGCAAACCCCACAATCCAAAGTCCATTCGAGTCACGAAGTATCCCGCCACACGATGCATGGCCAGCTCCCTCTTGCCTTGCTCCGTCCAAATTAAGTTTCACTAAATAAATAATTTTCAAGTAATTATATAAATCCAAAAAAAAGGTTTTTGCCTGTCTTTAAATTTTATTTTTTAACGTCACGCTCTGTCTGAAGCACGTAAGGAAGCGATGTCTGAAAGTTAAACTGCTTTCCCAAGAAAGAGACACGTGTTGAGTAATGGTTGGTTCATCGAAAAAGTGTTTTACTCGCATGTGTGATTATCATCGAGCCTCGTTTTTCTTAATTTGTATCCTTAAATCATTTTATTAATACTTTTTTTTAAATCTCGAAATAGGTCCATTTTATATGTATATTCACACATTAACTATTTAAATTTTAATTAGCGTTAATTTAATTGTAGAGTTAATTATACAATTTGTTGTAATTATTGTTTTTCTTATTTGAATTAACTTAGTTATATTATTCAATTCAAATAATGATTAATTTTAATTGCAATTCTTGGTCTAATTGATAGTTGTAATTTATTTATTTTAAATAATTTTACTATTATTTGTTTTTTTGGAATAATTTGTTTTTTATTATATATAAGAGCATGCATAAGGTTTTATCGAATAAAGCGTAACATTTTTTAACATGCTCGAATAAAAAAGGAAAAAAGCATTGCAAAAAAGAAAAGACTTTTTATTTGAGTACATTCGAAAATGTTAGGATCTTATTCAACCGTTTTAAAAATTAGACTCTTATTTGAGTATATTAGAAAATATTAAACTATTATTTTTCCGATTTAAAACGTTAGACCCTTATTCGAGCAACCCTTAAAATATTAGATACATATGTACTCATTTGACTATAATAATAAAAGAGATTTTTAGCCTTATATTTGTTTTTGTAAATTTTGAATCCAAAACCTTAAAAATAAACCATATACTCTAAAATTTAAACCCTAGATTATAAATACTAACCTTAAATTATAAACTTTAAATCCTAAAATAAAATTCTAACTCCTAAAATTAAAAGATTTATATAAACTAAAGCTTATACAGCCTGTGTATTAAAAAAACCTGTCCAAGGATATATTTGTCACTTTACAAACTTTGACATTAAATACATTACAGAATCTCAATTGATTAAAGTAATTAACCTTTTTTATAATTAATTTTAGGTAGTTTTTTCCCTCTATTTGGCGCGTATATATACCCATCCATTAAAAAAGTCTTACTAGAAAGATCAAAATCAAAACAAAACGAGTTTCAGAAACTGAAGCAGAGAGAGAAAGAAAGAAAGAGAAAGTAAAAAAAACCGAACAAAACCCAGAAGAATAACAGACAAAACATCGTCTCTTTGTGTGTCTGTGTATTTTTTTGGTCGTGTTTAAGGAATGAGAGAGAAAGTTCCTGTTTTGTCCGTTTCTTTTCTGCTTATTTCTTGTTGTTTCTCAGTTTAGAGAAGAATACACAGATACCCATTTGATCTGATTGTAATTCGGGTGAACTGTCCGTACGTTTAATGGAGCGCCCCCCCGAGTCCGATCCGGAACCGGATTGGACAGCTCCGGGACCCGAAACAAGGCTTGAAGGTAAAGAAAGAATCCGACTTTTGATTTTGGGGTTTGTTTGTTTTTTTGTAATGTGGGATGTGATGCATGTTTTTTGTTTGAAATGTAGAGCCGGTTTGGCAGTTGGGATTAGGGGTTGAACCGGAATCATACCCGGAGAGACCCAACGAAGCTGATTGTATTTACTATTTGAGGACCGGGTTCTGTGGCTACGGCTCTAGGTGTCGGTTCAATCATCCACGTGATCGTTCTATGGTAAACTTTTCATTATTTGATTGAATTCTTGTTTGTTTTTGATCTGACTCAATGTTTCCTTGAAGGGTTTTGATTTGTTGTTTTGTTTGATCATGATCTTTAGAATGATGGGGTTTCGAATTTTAGGGTAAAATGTCGTAGTTTTTGGTTTAACGATATGAGATCTAGAGAAATTGGTAATCTTGATTTTCGGATGCTCATTTGTTTCGATCGGTGAAAGAAATGCGAAAACGGTGACGATTGATTGACTGCCTTAGGTTATGGGAGCTGGAAGAGGCGATGTAGGGGAATATCCCGAGAGAGTCGGCCAGCCGGTTTGTCAGGTAAATTTGAGATATGTATGCCGGAATGGTATGATTTTGACAATGTGCATTGCTTAGATGACTTGATGCTTCTTTGTTTTAAGTTTGAAGGATATCGAGTTAGTGTCACGTACTTTTGGCGAATGGATAATGTTTAGTTTGATTATGGCATTTTCCTCTTTATTGATTCGCAGTATTATATGAGGACGGGGACGTGCAGATTTGGTTCTTCCTGTAAATACCATCATCCAAAGAAGGGAGGTGGTTCTGCTATCGACGTGCCACTAAATTATTATGGATATCCATTACGTCCGGTTTGTATCACTCGACATTATCGATTAATGTTTTAAGATGTGCATTTTTTTTAGTTGTGCTTAATAGTTGAAGAATACTGCAAAACAGGGCGAAAAGGAGTGCTCTTACTATGTGAAGACGGGGCGGTGTAAGTTCGGTGCGACATGTAAATTCCATCATCCTGCACCACTTGCTTTGCAGGTTCCAGTGCCCTCTCCTGCTCCTCGAGGTCCATCTGTGCCTACACCAGTTCCTGCGCCTACATTGTATTCCGCGGTGCAGTCATTGTCTGGCCCTTCCTCTCAACAATATGGAGTTGTAATGGCTAGGCCTCCCCTAATGCCAGGCTCGTATGTCCAAGGCCCCTATGGTCCTTTACTGCTTTCCCCGGGCATGGTTCCTTTTCCGAGTTGGAATCCCTACCTGGTAGGACAATTTAAACCTTATTCAGTTAACCTCAACAGTGATTACGCTTCATTGATTTTTACTTTTAAGGGTTGAAAAATTGTAATGCACCTGGTGCAGGGACCTGTTAGTTTTGGTACTCAACCCGCTGTTGGATCTAGCTCAATTTTCCGGGGAAAACCATTATCTCCTTCAGCGCCTGCCTATACCGGGTCTTATCAACCTCTATCATCTAGTGTTGGACCTTCAAGCAGTAATCAAGAGGAGCAGTCATTTCCCGAGAGACCCGGCCAACCTGAATGTCAGTATTATATGAAAACGGGTGATTGTAAATACGGATCCTCCTGTAGATATCATCACCCACCTGAAGTGATTGCACAGAAAGGAGATGTCACCCTCAGCCCTCTTGGTCTTCCTCTACGTCCGGTAAGAATTTCATGAAATGTACTATTAATGTGATGCCATATGCAGGATTAGATTTTTAAAATGTCATATAATTCGTAAAATGTCCTATAGTCTGGTCAGCTTGAATCTGGGTTTTCTTTGCTCAAATTGCTTTTGCAACAACTTGATTATGTTTCTGTAATAATGTTGGTCGTAAAATGTCATATTCTGATTATTATCTATATTTAGCAAACACTGTATCGGAAAATATCAGTGCAATCACTGCGGTGATTTGGAATTTCTTTCTCGATGTCATTCTGCCAAACTTTTCAAGGAGCTTGTTGATATTTAGACTCAGTGGTATAGGCAGGTTACATGAATGTCTTTTAATCTTTTATTACATGGTTCCGATTTAGTACATTAGGTGTGCGGCATGCATTCGTGGTTAGTTTTTGTTCATTTACTTATTTGGTTAGTTTTTGTTCATTTACTTATTTGTTGTTTTTCTTAATGGTATCAGGGGGAACCAACTTGTACTCATTTTTCACAATGCGGGGTATGCAAGTTCGGACCTGCTTGCAAATTTGATCATCCTATGGAAAAACTAAGTCACAGTCCATCAACGTCTTCCCTTTCCGATATGCCTGTTTTACCCTCTCCTGTGGGATCTATGATTGGTACACTAGCTCCTTCCTCCTCCTCTTCGAATTTACGACCAGAACTTCTTTCTGGGTCCAGCAAGGACCCTGCACCCACCATCATGTCATCATCGATGAGCTCGTCGAGTGAATCAGTTGGTTCGGTTTTTCCTAAAGGTGCAGCCGTTCCTCATTCAAGCACACAGCAGTCTACTCAGAGTTCTGTTCCTCCTACTGGCAGCGGCAGCACCGAGGCGCACGCTTCAAACTAATAGATAGGAGAAGCAACGGCCTCGATCCCCTTTTTTTTGATCAAGGTCATGAACCTACACATTATTGTTTTATGCAAGTCTTCGAAAAATAGGAGGCCTAATTTTGTTATCATGGCAGGCACAGATCATCTATGTTCATATAACCCTTGTATGACAGTCTCTTCCATCTCGAATAAAGCCCATGGCGAATACCCGAAACTTTTAGCAAAACCGTTATACTTTTGCTTTCGAATAACCACTGAAGAACCCTCAGAGACCTCAGTTACATTAGGGAGAACTGTGTCAACCCATCCAGTTTCCGGACTCCGAAAAATGAAAAGATACCCCCACATCAGTCTTCCCTTTACATGAACATCTTTCTCAGAGTTTGTTGTGAAGAAAAGAATTTAAGAAAAACTCTATAGGAAGCATCGAAATTCGACTATCTTTATATACATATTTTATGTTTTTGACAATAGAAATGCTTGATTATGACATGAATATATGAGAATTGCTCTTGAATATTGCTCAAATTAGGGTTCAGTTCGGTTTGTTCACGTGTTTGTATTGAACAATTGCTCGTGCAAGTGTTTATCTTCGAGAAATGACATGGGATTTTCGGTCGAACTGAAAATTGAAGATCTAGCCGGTTTGATTCTTTCCCCGAATGGTTGAGCTTTTACCTTTCTTCCTATAAAGGAAGAAACAAATAAAAGCCTGTATTGTCTCCACTTCCCCATTAAGGTTTCCTCTGTCTGCCCATTACCTAATGTCCTTAATCCATGTAAATCAGGTGTTGTGTTGTTTCGTAGTTGTCGATTCTTTCTACATTTCAACACCTTTTTAGCTGTTTTGGTGGTGCTTATATGATAAATGTGTCCAAATTCTTTTAAAAAACCAGAGCAATAATGAAATGAGAATGTAATAATTAAGGTTAAAGCAATGAACATTAAATCTTGAAGATCCTTTTGTAAGATAAAAGGGCTCAGGCCTTTGTTGATAAAAAGTAGAACAAGTAGCCGCAAAAGAGAGAGAATCATGGAGTTGATATTAATTGCTGTCTGATTTGAACAACATGACATGCTTCTTTATCAATGGATCGTGTTCTGAGATTGAAGTAACAGAAAAAACTGTTTTTTTTTTAATTATCTTTCATGTCTGTTTTACGGCCGTAATTAAAAAAGTCCAAACCCAGATTCGACTGCATAGTCAAAAGGAGCCCTTCAAGAGGATTGCAGAGTAATGGGGTTGTCATTGTAAGGATAAAAAGCTTTCATGCAACCATCTCCATCCATCAATGGCGGATTTACGATGTCGGAGAGCTCCCATGGTTGTTGATCAAAGCTCCAAAAGCTCTCCTGATTCATCACATCACCTAAACCAGGTAACTTAACGTTTGTTGCATCTGTAGGAAGAACATAACTATTACCAGAGCATGATTGGTTTTCATGGGTGTCTTGTTTGATTGAAGAAACATGGGAGCTTGTCGGATTCGTCATGGTTGTCGTCGGAGGATTCAGGCAGTTACGAGGAACAACGGAGGACAGGTAACCCGAGTTAGTATCAGTAGAGAAAAAGAAACCATTATCATCAACTGATGAACAATATGCTGATTTGTTAACAACATGATTATTGGTTGCTGGTTTGGGTTGTTGCTGTTGTTGTGTTTGAAAGCTTGTAAGAAACTGATCAAAGGGGGACAAAACATGGAAACAGGAGCTGTCCGAATAAACAAAGTTGGTCCTTGCTTGAACTCCTTTAATGGAAATGGCAGCCCTATCATAAGCAAGGGCTGCTTCTTGAGCAGTATCAAAGGTGCCAAGCCAATGCCTTTCTTTCTTCGTCGGGTCCCTAATCTCGGCAGCGTAACGGCCCCATGGCCGCCTTAGGACGCCGAGGAACCGTCCCGGCTCGGCCTTTTTCCTTCTCCCTCGCCTCTCGCCGGGCATAGGTGGGGATAGGTTTCTTTGAAGAAAAGCCAAACCTGCTTGTGTTTGAACTATTGGTTCATATCTAAAAGGGTCAATAATGGTTTATGAAGGAGTTGACATCTCTATGTTAATGGAGCTTTGGAGACAATGCAGCTATGGGAGAGGTGTAGTGAGGCCTTTTAAAGGGATTGATTTGCATTATTAAAAAATGTTATTTGATAAATAATTGAAGGGGTAATTATTCCATGCACAAGTGTTCGTGAAAATTTTATTTCCACAAGCACTTTAATTTTAGAATTTAGAAATTTTGCTTAAGGTCTAGTGTTTAGGGGTTTTGGTGGACGAATTTTGAATTTATGGTGTGGTTAGAATTTAGAGTCTAGGGTTAGAATTTAGGGTTTATAGGTTAAAACCTAATCCCTAATCATATTATCCTAAAAACTAAATCATAACCTCTAAACCTAAAATTCTAATCATAAACCCTAAATTCTAAAACCTTGCACCTAAACCCTAGACCCCGTCCCTAAACCCTAAAACTAAGGCGTTTGTGAAAACTTTTGTTTCTACCGTCAGTGCATAAGATATTTTCGATTGAAGATCTACGATAATTTGATATTAATTTAAAAATAAGTATATTTAAGTAAAAAGTTTAATATAGAATAGTTTGATTAAATCTCGATTTATACTAATGTATGTAGGGGAGAGCATTCTATCGACGAGTATTTTTTTGAGTTAGTTGAGTTGATGAGTCTTATTTTATAACTTTATTTGAAATTTTTTTGAATCGAATCAAGTCAACTTGTTTGAGTTTCTATTCAAATTTAATTGTAAATATTAATAATGTTATGATACTAATTGGTTCTAATTCAAACCACTTTCTATAATCATATACGATGTATAGATTTTTTTTTCAAATCCGATATGCATATATCGAACATAGTATAGAGATTCTAGCTGAACTTGAAAACCGATCCACTAATTACTAAAAAATTTAAGTTATCCAAGTCATATTTCATAACTCAAACTTTATTTAAATATTTTTCGAGCTAGATTTATAAAATTACGATTCAAGTTAAATTTTCCGCGTTGAATGGAGTTTAAAAATTCGATTTTTCTGTGTATCTATAATGTTTAACATTGTTAATGATGCAAATATTGCATCAGGTCAACCTAAGCTATTAGGGCTAGTTTATTATGGAAAGTGAATAATCATATATGATCAAGTCACGTGCAAACTATAACCCTACTAATCTACCAAGGGAAGGTCAATAAATAATAACATGATCTTTGTCTGCATATTACCAAAGGAAGTGGTTGATATTATCTCTAATCACTAAGCATAAATATATATATGCTCCATTGCCCTTAATCATGGGAACAACTCCACAAACAAAGTACAAAAAACAAAGGTTCCCTTCACCAAATGACCCCATAAGTCAAAAGTCCCCATTGTTTTGTTTCTAGATCCGAGACTCGAGACTCAAGATTCGAACCGTTTTACATGAATCGAGACTCGAAATCGATGACACGGATTTGACCTAAAACTCGAAATAAATTGATCCGACCTAAATTGCAATTGAATCGAAAATAGACTCGAACCGATTTTTAATCGAACTGAATGGACCTGAACTGAAAGCAACCCTAAATAAAGAAAAGATAGAATGTGAACTGTCGCACAACTCACCAAAAAGCCAAATATATAAAGTCATATATATAGAGTGTAAAAACCTAACTCGGCCTGAAAACCTGACTGAAACCGATCGATCTTCTATCCTGATATTGACCCGACCAAATATTAACCGGACCGCAGAAAATTAATCGAACCGAACTGATACCCGAACCAAAATCACCATAAAATTGAACTAAAACCGAATTAGACCCAAACTTAAACCGAATATAATCAAACTCGAAATAACCTAACCGAACCTAAACAGAAATACCCGTTTACCACCTCTATTTGTTTATATTTGTCGCCGTATATAGCCTTGAAACTATAATCATCACCCTTGTGATAAAAACAAAATTTGGATGATCCTAGAAGTTGACCACATGGTCTTTTAAGATACTAAAATGGTGTTGCATTAATGTTATGCTCCAAATGTGGTTCAAGAGAATACTTTTATTTTGGTTTTGGTTTTCATTTCGGTTTTTAAGGTTTTATCATGATTAATTCAGTCCGATTTGTATCGTACACATGGTTGTGATGAGTGAGTATTTCAGCGAAATTTTTATATATATATAATACCTCAAACTCAAAAAGCGATATCAAACTGCTTACCACTTGGACCAAGCCTCGCTCATAAGAGAATACCTCATTAACACAACACTAATGCTAGTTAGGTATTGCGAAAAAGAGTTTGACGTTCATTAGTAAGATCTGGAGTTGGACTCTTTATAAAAAACAATGACACTGAAAGAATTTTATCCGAGTGTTTAGAGGTATGATTTGACTTTTCATATATATTCATGACTCATATGGTTATCAGATACTTTAGAGCAATAATTTAACGAGTTGAATATAAATTCAAGGACGAATTTACTAAGTAAATGGGAGGGGTCTGTAATTTGAATATCTATCAAATTAAACCTATTTTTTTAAAAGGGTTTAAATTTGATACACAGACTGTGTAAAATTTTACACAAGCATGTTTATTTTTAATATAAATCAAAATTAAACCTAAACCCTAAAAAGCTAAATTCTAAACTCTAAATTCTAAACGCTAACCTTAAATTCTAAACCCTACAACCCAAACCCCTAAACTCTAAACCCCTTACCCCTAAAACTAAAAGGTATGTGTAAACTAAAATTTACACAGACTGTGTATTGAAGTTTTTATATTTTTAAAATTCAAAATTAAATACTTTTTTTTTATTATCTAATCCTAACTCCATCTCCATGGAATTTGGAAGACGAAATTGGAGAAAAAGGATTGATAAAACTGGTGGGTCATTTTCACATTTTTAAGCTTCTTGAAAACAAATGGCTTTATTCCAAAGGATACTCAAATTAAAGGCTTAAGAGAAAGCAAGTTTGGATTAAAACTGCCCAAACGAATGCAATTATATATAAAAGTGGGACAATAACAAATTAGCAATTCCAACAGGAAGAGTGTTAAATCATATAAATCTTTAATCTTTCACATGTATAGATGGCATTGGGAATGGCAAAAAGGACTAATCATAATCAAATGTGGTCACCATTTTTTCTTGTTTTCTTTAGCATTTCCACATTCAACAATATACAATTTGTCACTTGGCGATTGTCATTATGATTATAGCCTAACCTAATTTTTTGGATAACTATTTAATGCACTGATAGTGGAAATTTTTAGTTTCTACAAGCACTTTAATTTTAAGGTTTAATGATTCGATTTAGGGTGTATGGTTTAGGGGTTTAGATTCAGTAGTGTAAAATTTAATGATTATAAATAAAATTTAGGGTTTAGGGTTAGAATTTAAGGTTTATAGGTTAAAACTTAAATCCTCAACATATTACTTTAAACCCTAGCCCCTAAAGTTTAATTATTACCTATAAATTCTAACCCCTACACCCTTTACAAGGCTATAGTGGAAAGTTTCCACCGCCAGTGTATTGGATATAAATTCTAATTTTTTATTAAATATAGAAGTATTACGTTCTCAAAGTAAATGTCGAGATTCCAACTCATGTAATATAAGACAATATGAGCATCTTTGACCACTCAATTAATTAATGGATCTTAAATAATTTTTAAGTTTAGAGATCAAAGATTGTATGATAATATCGAAATGTGAAACTAAAATATCAAATCCATTTGATATTGTTTTTAAAAATATATCCATATAAAGTAATTGGATTAATCCTTGATTTTTTAATTAATTTCCCTTCTTTTAAATGGCACATTTATGGAATTATAATCTATGACCTTTGACTCTTCCACTAAGAATTTGAAAGAAACATGTAAATGTGGGATTTTGTTTCATTTTATTGTATCTTAATAGATCAATGTCCCATTTAGAACATGGGATCATAATATTTGATCACATGCAGGCCAATATAAAGAAGACTTAAATAGTTATTTAGTGAAGTATCTTTATGGTTTAAACCAATATTTAATCCTTGAATTTAGTATTTTTTTAATTTGATCCTTGATTTTTTGTTTATATTAGTCTTTGATCATATCTGCTTTTCCACTAGGACACTTGTTGGGTTACCATTGAAGTTCGACTTGAAAATATAACAAAACCAATTTATAAATAGCTTATCATTTTGGATACAATAAAAATATATTATGTGCACACAACACATTGTAAAATAAAAAATAATAAAATAAGTAAGATATCATATAACACAATTTAACATTATTAAGCTTTATTGAGTTTAGTTCAATTAATACTATTATTGTTATAATACATAGTAGTACGTGAAATTAAACATGCTTAAGTGATTAATATCTTTCAATTTATGGAGGTCAAAAAATTTGGTAGTATAGAAATTGTACCAAGATTCTATATTAAAAAAATTAATATGTTTAAAAAGATATATTTAATATATATTTTATTGTTTTAAAAATATATGTTGTATTTTATAGTTTATATTTTCTTATATTTACACAAATATGAAATATATTTAAATCCAATTTTCAGGTTCCTTTTTGGTGAGAATTTTTATAGCACTTTCTTGTTTAGGGTCATTTTGGCTAGTCAAGCGGTCAACACATACACTTGTGCTTTCCACTATTGCAAAATCATTTTGCTTTTGATTATTTTTGTGCCTAAATAAACCAAGCAATTATCCTTGCCCTCTAAGCTTGGATAATGAAGGGATGATTATATAGTAGATAGTTTTGTTTAGATTATTTGTTGGTAAAATAAAATCTATAACTTTTTAATGTTTTCTATGTCCGTATTTTTAATAAAGGAAGGGGACTGTTCATGTTGGAAATTAATCCCAGAACTTAAGGAAGGGGAAAGGAGTGTTCCTGCCGAGTTTAGAACTCAGGACCTAGGAGAATGGAGGAAACAGGTGAGAAAGCTCTGGCCATCCGACCATTATTGTTTTCTCTTCTATGTCCGTTTTAAAATTCATGTATGTTACGTATAGACTTAGCAATTGCACTTGCAAGTAACTCAACAAATAAGGTTACTAGTAAGACTCGAAAACTTTGATATTTGTCAAGAAGCTAGTGAATATTCAATCATAGTCTTTGTTATTTTATCAAACACTAGTTCGTTTAGTAAAATAAGACATTAGATTATTTAAACAATGCCTAATGTCTAAATTTTAGTAATGTGAATAAAGCAATTGGGTTCGGAGAGTCTTCTCATAATGATACAAATTAGTCTACCAAAGAACTAGTTATAAAAAAAATCATTGTTCTATTGGTAAAATTGTTAATTATGAAATGTGTTCTCTAAATGGACAAATAATGGCATGATCCCTTTAAAAATTTTAAAGTTATAATTTAATGCAATAGAAGAGATTTTATTTTGCCCCTCTTAAATTAATAAAAATGTAATTTGATCCCTAAAAATATAAGGATACAAGTTAGTATAATGGTCAAATTTTATTTTGACTACCTAAAAACAATCCCAAAGAGGAATGAACGCACGAAACATTTCAAGGCAACGATAATACTATACCATGTGTAGACACCTAATTTTGTACAAGATGTTTTATGAGAATATCTTGGTATATATGATCTTAATTTGGATTGCTATAGAGTTTAATTTTGAATTAGATTGTATTTTAATTTAGAGTTAATTGCACTACATGTCCCCAAACTATGACACTCATTTTAAGTTTGTCTCTAAACTTTTAAACATTCTAATTTCATCCTCAAACTATGAAATTAATTTTAAATTGGTCCCCAAACTTTTAAGCAGTTTAGTTTCACCCTCAAACTATGGCTATCATTCTAAATTGGTCCTCAAAATTTTTGAATGTTTTCATTTCATCCCCAAATTATCAGTATATGTTAATAATATCTTATGTTAGTAAAACAATTATAAAAATCGTTAATTGTCATGAAACACTGATGTGTATTGTGTAATAATATGATGAGATATAAACGGTAATTTGCGGATGAAATTGAAATATTCAAAAAGATTGGGGACCAATTTAGAACGAGGGTTATAATTTGGAGGTGAAAATGGAATATTCAAAAGTTTAGGGGCTAATTTAGAATAGGGTCATTGTTTGAGGATAAAATTGGAACATTTAAAAGTTTAGGGACCAATTTAGAATAATGATCATGGTTTGGGGATGTGTGGTGCGATTAACTCTTTAATTTAATTCTAGAAAGAAATTGATTTTTAGCTTAGTTTTAGGGTTAAAATTAAAATTTAATTTAAAGAGTAAATTGAATTTTTGAAGAACAGAAATTATCAACTATATTTTTATTAATTTATTAATACCGAAAGAAAAAAAATGAGATTAATATATTTAATGTCTTTTTAGTGATAAACTTTAATATATCTATGTATATACATATCCAAATATTATAAAACTAACTTTAAATCATTAGTTTTTGTGTTTGGATTATGTATTATAAACTTTTAAATTTTATATGTATAATATGTGATTTTTTAAAATTTTAAAATTAAAAAAATAAAAAAAATGAACCGGGTATCCGTTACTCAATTACCCTGGTACCCGGTAGTGGGTACTCGAATTAAATGGGCCGACAAATAGGTACCCAAAAATCGGGTACTCGGTAATGAACACCCCTAGTTTGTATATTTACTATATTCAAAAAAATTGAAGAATAGAGATCTAAACTGAGAATTTAGTTAGTAATTATTTTTTCAAGGGAAAAGATTTTTTTTATTGAGGATTAATTATGAATAACAAGGGTTAGTAAGTCCAATATCTCAAGCCCAATGTGTGATGAAGTCCAATGTTTAAATGGGTCAGATGGACAAATGGAATAAATAAAGAAAACCGAATGTGTTTTTTTATAATAGGGTAAACTACTAAAATGGCACTCAACTATTAGATTGGTCTCAATTTGACCACTATATTTTCAATTGTGGCAATAAGACCACATAACTATTTAAGTGATATTAATCAAGCCACCTGCGATTAAAAACTAAAGGAGAGAGTGATGTGGCAGTTAGTAAAATTTTGTATAATTACACATTTAATCTTCGTTATATATACATTCTATCAATTTGATCCTAATTTTAATTTAATAAAATAAATTAAATATTCAATTAATGTGTCATCACCTTATTAGATGAATTTAATTATTTATATTTGAATTAATAATTTTAAATTATAGCAAGTACAGCTTTGGCTTGGGCAGGATTCGATCCCAAGTAAGTAATGAGTTAAGTGGTGTGATTTTGCCACTACACCAAGTACCCATTTGCAATATAAAGTACAAAATTTAGTATATGTTTTAGATTATTGTTAATGTAACGAAAAAGAAAATAAATATAGATTAAGAGGACTCAAACATGACACATTTGGGATGTATAAAAACATTAAACCACTGAAAGAAATATAATAGTTAAATTAAATTTGACAACAATATATATATATTAAATAATATTTAATGCATGATTTAAAATAAAATTTTAAAATTATATTAAAAATTCATTTAACGAATTTACACTCACGAATATAACTCTAATCATAAGATAAGTTTAGTTTCGTTAAATAAATTTTTAATATAATTCTAACATTTTTATTTTAATTAAAGTTAATTTAGTTTTGTTAAAAATAAGAAATATAATAACTAAATTAAAGTTAATGCTAGGAAAAAGAAAATAAATAAGATTAATAATAAAATTAAAGTTGACTTGAATATAATTTTTATTTTTAATATAATTTAGTATATATAAAATGTTGTGAACTTTAATTTAATGATTATATTTCTTTCAGTGGTTTAATGTTTTTATACATCACAAGTGTGCCATGTTCGAGTCCTCTTAATATATATATATATATTTTTTTTATTTTTTCCTATTTAATTTTTTAGGGTGAGAGTACAGAAAATGAAAGAAAATTTCTATTCGTCTAGATATCGTTAGGAGACCAACGGCCCAGTAGAAAAGAGAGTCTAGATATTCTTAGGAAATCTGCACGGTATGTGTTTTCAAAGAACTTAAATTTAAAAATAAATATTATCATGTAATCACACTAGAGTATTAAAAAATGTTAGATTGTTTTCCAAAATCTATTTGACTTTTATTGTCTGCCTGCTATCGTTCTCCATGTTCAAACTACCTGGTTTTTGTTGTTAAAGGGAGAAGCCAACTTATGTAGTTCAAACTAGCTGCGTCAATTTCATTGAAAAAGGAAAGCTTTGCAGCTTTTGATATTATTATTCTGATGGTAGCCGGTGGCAGAACTTGAGGTAAGAGTTTGAGGTGTTAACTTAAATATTTTAAAATTTCGAAGGCTTAAGCTTAATTTTTCATAAAAATTAAGGGTTTAACTAAAAATATTAATAAGTTTGAGAGATTTAATAAGAACTTTTATAAATTATGAGATGAGATTTAATTAAAAATATAAAAAAATAAACTTAATATGAATTTTTAAAAATCATAAGGAAACTAAATTGATTTTTTTTAAAAAAAATTAAGAATCAAATTTTAATTTTTCAAAATTTTGGAGCCATGACCACCCCTAATCCCCCAGAGATACTCCCCTGATAGTAACACTTTGACAGATAATTGTCTTAGTTTCTCTTGCATCATCTTTTGTTCCTTGAGGATACTGAACATTAGAACCAGTCGTTCACTACCGTGGATTTGGGTGCTAACACTTTGTTAGATAGTAGGAGGAGGTCACCCCAGGCAAGCTACGAGTATTAATTAGAGCCCGGATAAGTCCGAATTCCGATGGACATGAATTAAAAACCTCTCTAAACTTAAACTCGATCGTAGCCGAATCAAGCCACAGAGGGAAAAGAGTGCCTTAAACTATTATTAAAATCACAGAATCTACAACAGTAGTAGCACCGATTACAACTGCAAAACATATCTACACGAAACACCAATGATGGCACACTCCTATATCGGCCTCAACGAAAACAAACCTTGTGACCATATAAAGAATACGAAGTAACAAGCAGATCTGGAGGGGAAATAACAAGGAACAAAAGCAGGTGAGGATGCAAAAATGAAAACAAGAAATAAAATTACAGATAAGATACGATGAAGAAAGAGGATGCCATTCGGGAGCCACAGCCAGCTCAACATCAGGTTGGACATTGATTTCAGCTTCATTTGCACGGCCTCTTGTGCATTTATACACGGTTGCAGATATAAACAAAACAGACACGGCAACCATAAGCAAAACCAGGGTTACCCATTTCCCATTCAACCTGATGGTTTCGGAGATGGAAACACTCGCCATAGATGATGCAGCGATGTCCCTCTCGCTAAAAAAATGTGTGGTTTTATTTTGTTTTACTTTATTTTAAAAATAATGTCTTCCGCATGAAGTTTTATAAAACTAGTGTTTTATTTAAAAATGGAGTCGCCATCGGCCACTCAAGGTGGACCGAACACCGTAAAAACCAAAGATTTCAAAATGTCGGGTTCGAGAGTCAGTTACGGATGAGGAAGGATTAACACCCCACACCGCCCAAAATTGGTACTTTAATAATTACCGCTTTATTAATATTAAACTTTCCGGATTAAAGTGACGATTAAATTAAAATTTGCTTATAAGTGCGAGTAGATTTTAAAGGCCACGTTATCCGAGAATAAACGCCCAACCACTATCACTACGCCTGATACTGGCCCCATTTACTCTCGGATAAAAGGGCACCGCATTGACAAAATATATATTCGTTATGCAAACTTAAAAAAACATGGCAAACATAAATAAATACATTGCGATAAAAATATAAATAAATACTAACATAATAAAATACTAATATAACATAAATAAAATACTAATCTAAAACATACATACATAATTATTAATTTAACACATAAATAAAAACAAATCTAACATAAATAAAATATTAATATAAAATATAAATTTAAAACATAATAAACACTAATCTAAAACATAAATAAACATATAAACTAAAAACACAATTTTAAATTAACTACTACTTCATTAAATCATAAAAATTACAACACAAATAAAAAAGTGAAGAAAATATACCTAACTAGGAGTTTGAATGACGAACCCCGACTGAACCCCACCGAGATCTACCACGACCTCTCCAAAAAATTAACTAGACCGGACCCAAAATAGGACTCCGATCGAACTAGTTAGGACCGAGGGGACTGCCCCTTGGCCCTGGGCTAGCCGAGAGCACTGTCTCTTATTCGACCAGTCCCATTTTGCCGGTTATTTGCTTTCAAAATGGTCTCCACATGCCTCATATTTATAGGCAAATGGGGGATTCTTAGGATGACGTGGGGCTTTAGCTCCACACAATTTTTTCCTTTTTTTTAAATAATAATAATATTATTACAATAATATTAAAAATACTAAAAACTCGGACAAAATGAGTGATTACAGTTGCCCCTCTTTGCTCATTGCTGTGTAACATGAATAGAGCAAAGACAAAATAACCATTTTTGTCCGATCTGGCTGAACTTCTCTCCTTTTGACGTGTGTCTTCTTTCTTTGGTAGATCTTCTTTCTCTTCAGCGCAGGTCTTCTTTCTTTGATTAATCCACCTTGTCACTCTTGGGGAAGCAAAACCTTCAAAATAGGGGTTGTTTGTTGGGGAAGCAAAATGAGTCTCACTTGCTACATTATTGATAATAAGCTAATACCTAAAGAGAGTTCGACCCAGCTGCAACACCGACGAAAAGGCAGGGTCTACAAAATTCGATCTAGCTGCAACACTAACGAGGAGACAAGACCGATAGATGAAAGTCCTGATGTCTGATCCAGCTACAACTCTGACGAAGAGACAAGACCAGAAAACTGACAACTTCTTTTTTTTCTCTTTTTCTTTTTTCTTTTTCTTCTTTGTTTTCCTTTTCTTTTTGCTTTTTGTTTTTACTTTTTTCATTTTGCTCTCTTTTTCTTCTTTTTTTCAATTCTTTTTAGATACAACATTGATAAAACTTGAAAGTTGGTAAATTTTGACCAAGCTACAACACCGACAAAGAGGCATGGTCTAAAGTTAGTAATGTTGATCCAGCTACGACACTGATGAAGAGGCAAGATCAAGAGTTAGTGAATTTGGTCTAGCTACAACACCGACGAAAAGGCAAGACCGAAAGTTAGTGAATTATGTTCAGCTACAACACCGACGAAGAGGCAGAACCAAAAGTTAGATTTGACCAAGCTACAACACCGACGAAGAGGCAAGGTTTGGGGATTTGATCCAGCTACAACTCTGACGAAGAGGCAGGATCGGTGGATGAAAGTTCTGATGTTTGATCCAGCTACAACTCTGACAAAGATGCATGATCGAATGATTGAAAGCTCCTTTTGTTTTTTCTTTTTTTTCTCTCTTTTTTCTCTCTTTTTTTCCTTTTTCTTTTTTTTCTTTTTTTTCTTTTCTTGCTTTTTCTTCATTTTTTCAAGAAACAACATTGATAAAATTTGAAAATTAGTAAATTTTGACCAAGCTACAACACCGACGAAGAGTCATGGTCTAAAGTTAGTAATGTTGATCTAGCTACGACACCGACGAAAAGGCAGGATCAAGAGTTAGTGAATTTGGTCTAGCTACAACACCGACGAAGAGGCAAGACCGGAAGTTAGTAAATTTGGTTCAGCTACAACACCGATGAGGAGGCATAACCGGAAGTTAAATTTGACCAAGCTACAACACCGACGAAGAGGTAAGGTCTAAAGATTTGACCCAGCTACTACACCGACGAATAGGCAGGATCGGAGAGTTATATTTGACCAACCTACAACACCGACGAAGAGGCAAAGTCTGAAGATTTGATCCAGCTACGACACCGACGAAGAGGCAGGATCGGATACTTTTCTTCTTCTTCTTTCTTCATTTTTTGATTTTTCCTTCATTTTTTGCTCTTTTTTCATTTTTCTTTTCTTTTCTTTTTTTTCAATTTTCTCTTTTTTTCTTCTCTATTTTTTTATTTTCTTTCTTTCTTTTTTTGATTTTTTTTCTATTTTTTGCTTTTTTTATTGATTTTTTTAGCTACAATTATAATAAAAAGGTAAATTATGAGTAAAATTTAGGTCTAGCTGCAACACCGTTGAAGAGGCAAGACTTGGAGAGGATTTGATATGTCACACCACTGACAGAGAGACTAGATCAGCAAAACGTGGGACCCACTACACCACCGACGGAGAGGTATGACTGAATGGAAACTTTGATCTGCAACATCGACAAAGACGAGATCTGGATAGTTTTTTTTATCTACTACCACTGACGGAGGGACTAGATCAGTAAAATGTGAGATCCGCTACACCACCGACGGAGAGACAGGATCCAGATGGAAAATCTGATCTACAACACCACCGACAGATGCAAGATCTACATTAAGTTGGCGTACCACCACTGACGAAGGCATGATTTGCAAGATGTTGGATGACTGCGCCACTGACAGCGAGACTATGTCTAGAAAAAATTTACTCTGCTTCTGTCGGCAGAGGGTAAGATCTAGAATGTTGTCGTCTGTCACACCATCGTTGGAGGAATAAAATCCTACAAAAGAAAAAACATTGGTCAGTAATTGACAAAGATTTTGTCGCTGATACATTTTATTAGATATTTCAGCATCTTTTGTTTGACCTTTTCCATGACTAGGGTTGGCCCTCTTGTCATTGCCCCCATATTGAGGGTATCTCGGTCTTTTCCGTAGACATGTTTGTATGTACAAGCAAAAATGCATGAATTTTAGGCCTCTATGCATGTGTCTATCCTAAATGCAAGGTGACTTTAGTGTATGCACTAAACATAGGTGTATGACGTATGCAAAAATAATTTAATGCAAGATGAATGCAACTAAATGCATGAATGTGACATGATTTTTCTGACCCTCAATGGGATGCCCCTGACTCATTACTGGTCCCGTCAGGATCTGGTCTTTTGTATGTGGCGATGCCCCGACTTTGTCCTGGGTTTGATCAGCTTTCATCTGAGTTAGCTTTTGTCTGGGTGCATGCCCCAAAACTTGTTCGTTTTATGCCATTGTTTGAAACTGCTCTTGTAGCAAATTTGAAACTCTGGTGCACATTTTGTTTCCCCTAGTTGGGTTTATAAATTGTGTTGGTTCATGATAGCTCATTATTTTTTGGATTGGGTGCAATTTTGTAGACTGTGATCGATGTAGACATTTCAGGGGTGCAAGGGTTTGACTCGGCAATGAAGGCTGGACCTTGGCAAAGAATGCCCCTAGACTGAGTTCTTGTGGAGGTTTGGTAATGGTGTTGAATTGGCCGACTTTGTTGTATCAGATGGGGTAACCCAATGACTAATTTTGAAATTTTGAAATGTATGCATGTAAATGCGAAATGCATGTCCTAGATGTGAAAGTATTGATTCAAAAATGGTTCCCATGGCTCAACTTCAGAACTCACGGGATTCATTTGCAACTTTGAATATTGCCTTGATATCTAGAGTGCTAGATTTTTTCCCAATGATAATTTTTCAAATTGAGAACCAGTTGTGAATCAGCATTTCATGCTGGTAAAATGCAAAAAATTAAAGCGTTATGATATGCCATGCAGTGAATGCCAAAATGAGCAGATATGATGTGATCAAAAAAATGGGTCAGTTTGAAATTAGGGTAAAAATGAAAGATTTCTAACCGGGTAAACCACTTGAACCAACACCCCAATGTAATGCAAATGCAATGATGTATGCAAAAATGGTAAAACAAAAAAGAAAATGAGTCAGTACTGGATAAGATCAATACCATATAAATAGAAGAACAATTTAGATAAGGTAAACAAACAAAACAACCCTATTTGCATCCCGTCTAAAACACCTAGGTTATCCGCATGGCTCTAAAATGGTGGGTTTCTATATGTTCTCTACATGCAGTTTTGGTGCTAAGAGGTACCCAAATTGTCCTTGCTGTCCTCTACTAAGAGTAGCAAGGCCCCCGGTCATTCGCCCATTATAGGCTCCTTTCAACCAGGTTCAGGGGGACCCATTCGCTTATGCCTGCACGAAGGAACGATATCCTCATGAAAGCATAAGGTACTCGAGCCTCGAAGGTACTTGCTAGGCCCATACGGAGGAAAGATATCCACACGAAAGCACTAGCGTTTTCTCCCCACTTAAAAGGACGAGTTTATATGCCAAATTTTAAATGCGTTAAAATAAACGTGCAATTATAACCAAATGTTAATTTAATAGTCACTTTAATCCAGAATTTCCAATATTAGTAAAGCGATAATTATTTAAAAAGCTCGACTCTCTTTTATTTTTGAAAACAAAAAAATGTCCCCAGCAGAGTCGCCATCTGTAGCGATGTCCCTCTCGCTAAAAAATGTGTGGTTTTATTTTGTTTTACTTTATTTTGAAAATAATGTCTTCAGCGTGGAGTTTTATAAAACCCGTGTTTTATTTAAAAATGGAGTCGCCACCGGCCACTCAAGGTGGACCGGACACTGTAAAAACCAGAGATTTCAAAATGTCGGGTTCGGGAGTCGGTTACGGATGGGGAAGGATTAGCACCCTCACACCGCCCAAAATTGGTACTTTAATAATTACCGCTTTATTAATATTAAACTTTCCAGATTAAAGTGACGCTTAAATTAAAATTTGGTTATAAGTGCGAGTAGATTTTAAAGGCCCCGTTATTCGAGAATAAACTCTCAACCACTATCACTACGCCTGATACTGACCCCATTTACGCTCGGATAAAAGGGCACCGCATTGACAAAATATATATCCGTTATGCAAACTTAAAAAAACATGGCAAATATAAATAAATACATTATGATAAAAATATAAATAAATACTAACATAATAAAATACTAATATAACATAAATAAAATATTAATCTAAAACATACATACTTAACTATTAATTTAACACATAAATAAAATATTAATATAAAACATAAATTTAAAACATAATAAACACTAATCTAAAACACAAATAAACATACAAACTAAAAACACAATTTTAAATTAACTACTGCTTCATTAAATCATAAAAATTACAATACAAATAAAAAATGGAAGAAAATATACCTAACTAGGAGTTTGAATGATGAACATCGACTGAACCCCACCGAGATCTACCATGACCTCTCCCAAAAATTAACTAGACCGGACCCAAAATAGGACTCTAATCGAACCGGTTAGGACCGAGGGGACTATCCCTTGGCCCTGGGCTAGCCGAGAGCACTGCTCTCTTATTCGGCCAACCCCATTTTGCCGATTCTTTGCTTTCAAAATGGTCTCCCCATGCCTCCTATTTATAGGCAAAGGGGGGATTCTTAGGGTGACGTGAGGGCTTTAGCTCCACACAATTTTTTCCTTTAAAAAAATAATATTATTATTAAAATAATACTAAAAATTCAGACAAAAATGAGTGATCACAGATGAACCATTGCTTGAATCCATTTTGCTTAATTCTTCAAACTTTGAGGGGGGGAAATCTGGAAACAAGTGTTTACGAACGTGGTATTTTGACAGTTTCTACGCTTTCACTCTTTTTTGGATACATTACAAAGATCATTACTAACTATCTCCCCTCTCCTATTTTGGTCACTAAGTTTTAAAAAAATTAATTTAATATCTGAACTTTATCTATTGAACACTTTTTGTCACTCTAGATTATTTTACTATTTTTTTAATATTATTAAATAGGAAATAATTTAAAATAAATAATAAAATATGATTTTATTATTATTAAATTTAAAAAAGTAAAAAAGAATCACTGTCACTTGTCCTCACCGTCGACCTTCAAAATCGGCGGCCATTTGATCGCAAATTGCATCGGGTGATTCGCTTTGAGATGCTGAGTCTGAATCTGATGGTTGTTTCACCAAAAAATGTCTCGAAACTCATGAATCTCGACTGAAACATTTCAGTTTCCTCACTTTTGATCCCACATTCGTGACCTTCGGAGCACTTTTCGGCAAAATGAAGGTCAGATTCGAACTCAGTAGGTTGAGACGTAACGATTAGTGGAATCTGGGACCGAAGGACCACCATCGTAAGCCGTTAGTGGTGGCGTCCGACGATGGCGAATGGTGGACTGAGTTTAATTTTTATTTTAAATTATTTTTGTATAAATAATAATAATGCAAAAATATTAATAAAATAATTTTGAAAGTTCAATTATTATATTAAACTGGAAATTTTGAAAGTTGAGTGACCAAATTAGGAGTGAGAAGATAGTTGAGTGATGAATGATGTATTTTACTTTTTTATATAGTTTCATATTGGCTTAAATATACTTTTTAGACTTTAGTATCTAAACTATACACTTTCTCTCAAGTTGGTATTTAAAGAATTTTTCTCTATCAAATTAGTATCTGAACTAGGCACATTTTCTTAGATTAGTACCTAAAAAAATTTTGCTCCCAAGTTGGTACCTAAACTAGACACATTATCCCAAATTGGTATCTAAACTTATACATTCTATTAATTTGGTCCTAATTTGAAGCAATTCAATAAATTTAACCATCTAAATTTAAAAATCCTATCAAATTATTTTTTGTTCTTCTCCTAAATTGCTTATTCTTCTTCCAAAAATGTTATATTACTTCCATGATATAATAACCGTTTAATAGTAATTTGTTGTTGTTTTATGGTAGAATGTAGTTATCCAACTATTGCTTTGATCCGATGGACTCGATTGGTTTGACAGTATTGCAAAAATAATTTAATTGATGAAATTTTTAAATATGAATGGTTGAATTTATGACCAAATTGATAGAATGTATAAGTTTTGGTTCCAACTTAAGAGAATATGCCTAGTTCATGTATCAACTTGGGAGCAAAATTTCTTTAAGGAACAATCTGTGAGAAGGTGTCTAGTTTAGGTACCAATGTGGGAGAAAAAAATTCTTTAACTATTAACTTGAGAGAAAATTTATAATTCAAGTATCGAATGTATATTTAAGCTTTTATATAATAATATTTTTTAGAAAGTGAGATGTGAATCTGTAATTTTTTTAAAAAGGTGAAGACACAAATTAGGACACGCGAAGTGAGGATGGAGATTCTTTTATGGATAGAATAATTTTCTTAAAATAGTACATTTTTTTCATTTTATTAAATTTAGGCTTAAATGAAAAATAGGTGTCCAAAGTATGCCTTTTTTGAATTTTAGGTGTATAATTTTTTTTTTGTAAAAATAGGTACCCAAAGTTTCAAAAGTTATAATTTTAGGTGCCTGACTATTAATGGGTGTTCAATTTTTTTAATCAATCAATGCTTGACACGTGGCATATTTGGGGTACCTAAAATTTTAACTTTTGAAACTTTGAGAACCTATTTTTACAAAAAAAATACTTTAGGCACATAAAATTATAACTTTTGAAACTTTGGGTACCTATTTTTACAAAAAAAAATACTTTAGGCACATAAAGTTCAAAAAATGCATACTTTGGGCACCTATTTTTCATTTAAGCCTTAAATTATCATTTATTAACTTTTGGAGTTAAATTTTTAAAAATTTGAGCACAATCATTTTAAATATTTAAATTTTATAAAAAATTTAAAATTATTTAATTCAAAATTTTTAAAATATATTCTCTCATATTTTTATCAGTAGCATATTTTTTGAACATACATATTTTAAATATTAAAGAGCCAAAATTAAAAAAAAAAAGACTAAAAAATTGATAAGTGACAAATTCAATAGGATAAAGAAAATATATATTATTATGCTTATATTTTTAATTTACTTTAAAAAAAACTTGAAAAAACGCCAAACTCTTTTGTTGTTTTTCCTTCATTTAATCCAAAATTTAGCTTTTTTATTTTAACAATTTTTATTTAGGGGAGGGGAAGGAAAATTTGTTCCTAATGGGTATTGAACCTATGACCTAAGAAAGGGCGAGAATGCCAACTGAGAGCTTTTAACCATTTATTCTAAAGATTGTTGATCAAAATTTGGCTTTTTTTTTTTTACAAATCTTAAATCTAATCCTACCTAGAGGGGAGAGGGAGGAGAAATTTTAAGGAAAGAAAATGGTGTTCCTAATGAGTCTAAAACCTATAATCTAAAAGAAGTAAAAGAACACAGATAAGTAACTTGGCTAACCGGCTAAATATGCTTGTCGACCAAAATTTGGCTTTTGAATCCCATGATATGAGATGAAATCATAAGAACATTTAATATTTCTTGTATCAATGACATTGAAGTTGCTATTTAAATAATATTACCCATGAACAAAAAAGTCATTTCAAGCAATCATATAAGTTTAATAATAAAAAAACAACAGTACATTCCAACCACTTAGCGTTGATCAAACATAATAAACCATTAAACCTAAACAAATGAAGGCATTTCATTTTCTTTTCTGAAAGGAAGGCATTTCATATTAAAATGAAGGTATTTGACTCGACTAAAAGTAAGAAATAATAATATTTGTTTATCAATGGTGTAAAACATATAAATACAGAGGGTATAAAATTACCGGCAAGACATATAAAGAGTACATAAAAAAACGTATGAACTCTATTCTCATATTTTAGTTAAAAATATTAGAATACAATATAATCAAGAGTTGGCTATAAAAGACCCCAAAATCACATTCAAATAATTATATATATATGGAAAAAACTTTGATACACAGGTCGTGTAAATTTTAGTTTACACATGCCTTTTAGTTTTAGGGGTTAGGGTTTTAGCTTAGGGTTTAAGGTTTAGGTTGTAGGGTTTAGAATTTAAGGTTAGTGTTTAGAATTTAGTGTATAGAGTTTAAGGTTGTAGGGTTTAGAATTTAAGGTTAGTGTTTAGAATTTAGTGTATAGAGTTTAAGGTTTAGGGTTTAGTTTTTTAGGGTTAGGAATTTAGGATTTGGGTTTTTATAGTGTAAATACACAGGCTTGTGTAAAATTAATTTTACACAGCCTGTGTATCAAAGTTTTACCCTATATATATAATATATAACAATCTAAAGTTTCGTTGAAAAATGAAACCATATGATATGATTCACAAATATCCAAGTTGAAAATTAAAACAGCCACTGATGCAACAAACAATGATAACAATAGCACAGCCCAGCATTATATGTTATAAGAGAGTTTTATTCACATAGTTATACCCCGATATATACTTTCGGAATCGAAGTCTTAGGACGATTTATCTTCGGATTCAAAGTCTCCGAATGTCACTCTAAAGCAGCACTTAATATCCGCCTCTTTTAAAGGCTCACCTTCGGAATTTGCAAGCCTCTACTGTAATTCCGAAAGTTTCTACACCGCTCCCTAACATGTGAGGCACCATGACCTCCGAAGCTCCATTCTCTAGACTGCTCTCTATACTCATATTTATATTGAGAACGATTGAGTTCCTAGATTCATTGCTGGGTTTTGAAAGCAGCAGTAGAGCATCGTAATTTCAGTGTAATCAAAGCAAAAAGGCACTGAAATCACATTGAAAATTTATTCAAAACAACATTGTTGGAGATAAAGTTCCAAGAGTAATGGAATCATGGGATGATTCACCAATATCCAACATGAAAATGAAAACATTACAGACAACAGCACAACCCAGAATTAAGAGAGTTTTATTCATATATTACAACAACACCTCCTCCTCCGACTGCAACAAGCACACCATGAATGGTGTAAATTATAATAACCTGACATTGAGGAATAGAAACAAAGATGAGTGAGTAATCGTTCCACTATTTATAAATGAATTAATATTTGATGCACTGTCAGTGTTATACAAGCATATATAAAAGAACATGATGATATAAATCGAGATCCCATAGCAAAAGATATGACACAAGATATAAAACAATGAAGAACAAAATGAGATAGCAGATAGAAATGTTTGAATCAATAAGATGAATGATTTGTGGTTGGAAAACTACTTAGTTATACGTTGACCCCATGCAGACAAAAGCACCACCAGTACCAGATTTCCATTATTTTTCATTTCTATTACATAACAAGATTTAGGGTTGCTGGAGTTCAGTAGCCTAGGACTAGCTGGCTAGCTCCTCAAAAGATTATGAAAGAACCTCTAAATAAAGCATTCCAATGGTGTTGAAGCAGCTCAGCCAGAGTTCAAGCTGTTTGATAGTACTCAAAATCTCGTAATACCCAAAAATTCATATACTTCGAACCATCAAATAACACTGATATATAACAGATTGGACCTGAATTTGGGGGGTTTTACTAGAACCAAAAGAGCCGTGACTGGAACACTTTAGGAGCCAACACCCTTTGCTACTGCTCTCTCGCTGCATTGGCGCCCACATCCTTTGTTTTCCCGAACTGGTCAAGGTACCGGGGGAATTCGAGCGCCGCTGCAGTGGGAGAGCGAGAGTGGCGGGCGGTGGTTCTGGACAATATGTCTGAACTCTTCTGATTCTAAAAAAACAAAAATTCACATACTTTGAATCATCAAATAGCATGATATATAACAGATAGTGAACTTTGGGTTTTACGAGGACCAAAAGAGTCGTGACTGGAACACTTTCGGACAGTAGCGCCGGAACCGCTGTTCTCGCTCTCCCACTGGCACCCACGTCCTTTGGTTTTCCCGAACTGGTCAAGGTACTGGGGGAACTGGGCGCCACTACAGCGGGACAGCGAGAGCTATGGTTCGGGACCTATGAAAGTGTTTCAGTGACGACTCTTTTGATTCTAAAAAAAACAAAAAATTCACATACTTTAAACCTTTCGGGTTTTACGAGAACCAAAAGAATAGTGACTGGAACACTTTCTACCGGTCAATCTACCGGGGGAACTCCAGGACGTGGGCGCCGCTGCAGCGGGAGAGCGAGAGTGGCGGTTCTGGAGCTATTGTCCGAAAGTGTTCCAATCACGGCTCTTTTGGTTCTCGTACAGGCGGTTCCGGAGCTACTGTCCGAAAGTGTTCCAGTCACGGCTCTTTTGGTTCTTGTAGCGGCTGATAGTGGAAGGAGAAGCTGAAGAAAAGGAGGCAGCGGCTGGTATAAAGGGTTTGCGTTGGTGTTGGTGGTGTTCACTGTGGTGGTGATAGAGAGGTTTGAAGGGAAACTTGGGATTAAAATGGTGGCGGAAAAGGGGTTTGTATTTTGGTTTTATGGTTAAACCTATAGGCTACAGGCTGAAGCAAAAGTTCCAAAAAGAAACGAAATTACCTGGGAATATCATTCTGGAGCAGATGCAGCAACCTCAACATCAGCTTGGACATTGATTCCACCATCATTTGCATGCCGTTTGATACATTTATATATGGTTGCAGATACGATCAAAGCAAACATGGCAAGCAGCAGCAAAACCAGAGTTGCCCACTTCCCATTAAACTTAAATGATTCAGAGATAGTAACACTCATTGTTGTTGTTGATGATGAGTTGTTGCTTGTTGGCATTTGCAGTCCAGGTTTTCAACCTAACTCCCTAAAAGTGGTGTGTGTATATTGAAACAAAGAATGATGTGTGAAATACATTTTTCCTATGAATAGTAGTGTGGGTAGGTTTCCTGGAAGGCAAAATTCCCGGCAGTCAACGATTGAGTAGGGGTGACGTAGGAGCCAATGACCAAATGGATGAGCTGTTTAAAATCACTATCACATTTTCACTACTACTATATTAATTAGTTTCTCATATATTTAGAAATATATATAAGTATAAAAAATGGTCTCTATCAAAATTAGTTTCGAACAAATAGTATGTAAATTTTATTAAAATTAAAAAAAAACAAAATAAATACTATCGTGATCTAAATTTAATTTCCAAATGCACCAAATCAAATCCAGCCGACAGAGAAGGGATAAGAAAGAGAACACGGAGGACTCAAACGCACCAAATCAAATTTCCGAACATTAGAAGTTGTTTTTTTAAACGTTTGGCGGTAAAACTAAAATGTAACTCTTCTCCTCAAATGACCCTACTAAAAATTACCATATATACTAAAATTTTCATAATATTTTTTCTTTAATAAAAATTACGTATTTTTATTAATGCTCGTTTTTTGACGTAAAAAATATAGTTTATTAAATATAATATTTTTTATTTTTATTAAAAAATAATAAAATAATATTATCAATAATAACAAGTTTTTGACTAAATTTTAAATTTTATAAATTAATAGGGGTGAATTTTAGGCACAAATAGACTTTTCAAGGATTAAATTGAACAAAAAGAAAATTTGAGAGACTTGACATGTCATTTACCCTCTTAATAAAATAAGGTAGGTTCACCTGGTCAAAGAGGCGCTGACATGGCACGATCTTATTGACTTAAAGTTTTTTTAACAACTCTTTAACGGCATGAGAGAAAATAAATAACGAGTGAAAACGTTAGGAACACTGATGACTAAAAATATTAAGTACCAAGTTGAGAAAAACAAGTAAATATTAGGGGTAATTTATGTATTAAGACATTTTAAAACTAATATTATGTTTGAGAATACATATAGTGTATGTATATATATATATATATTAATATGAAATTTTAACAATTTTAAAAGCAAACCCAACGTTTTTAAATATTTTGAAGGTACCAAATACAAGTTTTTCAAACTTTCAAGGGATCTCATGATAATTTTTCAAAGTTTTGGGGAATATTGCCCCTCTTAGGATGTCAGTGAGGTGGGTTTCACGGTGTTTCGTTCCATTTCGCATCTTGTTGGGCAGGAATGTGTACAAATTTCTCAGGTGATAGAACGAGGATAGAGACAAAAATTAAATTCAACATGTAACGGGTCACGGGATGAAGATATATATAAAAAAGTTAGGGATGGTGGATGTGGAGAAAACATCCTTTACGACTGCCCTGCCCAATTAACATCCCTAGACTCTCTGGTTCCCATATAATTCCGTCCTGACCACCGCATCAATAAAGCTGTGTTATTTCAAGAACAAAATAACACCTTGCTTTGCCAAGGAGACAACAACGGGTTTAATTAACATATAAGAATATTCGGCGTTGGAAAGCTTTAACAAAGTTCTGGGGTTGAGAGGAAAGGTTTTGGACTCCATGAAAACCTGTTTCGGTTGAATACTAGCATTATAAGATTTGGGGAGTAGAGGGGGTTTTATAGTGGAAACAAGGCACTTTAGCGGAGCACACGATTAGTTAATTACAAGGTGAATGCCGTGAGATGAGAACAAACAGGACGAAAATAGGATTATGGAGCCAGAATCGAACATTGAGAGGGACTAATAATCAGTTTTGGTTATAGAAAATAAAATCCGTTTTTATTTTCTTGAAAAATGAAAAACGATGAAGAAAACGTGTTTAGTTGAAAAATTAGAAAATGGTTTTTAGAAAAATGAAAACAAAAACAAGTAAAGATTTGAAATCATAAAAAAAAGATGTTTTCATTGTTTTTATTGAAAATGTTTTAGGAAAGTAGAAAATATTAAAAAAAATTAATTTTAACTTCATTTTAACCTGAGTTCGAATACTTCTAATACATTTTTTAAAATTTAGTTTATTTAATCATATTTTATTTATTATTATACTAATATTTTTCTAACTATATTTTATTTTAATTATTTAATAATTATTTTTTATTTCTATTTTGAAAAGTTAGATACCAAAGACATTTTACTATTTTTATTTTTGAAAACAACTTTTCATCCCTATTAACCAAACACGTTTTCTAAATTTTAGAAAACTGCAAAAAAAAATTATTTTCTGAAAATAAAATAGAGAACAAAAATAGAAAATGTTTTTTAAAACTAAACAAACCCTAAAATCTTGAATTTTAAAAGTTCAAGAGTTTTTTGTGCTTGAATCGCAATGGTAGAAATGTTCGTGGAGTTGTTTATCCATGACGGAGGTGTTAGTGAGCCGTGTGGGGATAGTGTGGTGTCCTCCAATTGTAAGGATCCTTAAATTTAATGTAGATGACTCAGCGACGGATAAGTCAGGATAGACGAGTTGTGGTGATATTTTGCGTAATTTCGAGGGTCGAATCTTGGCGTTGTTTTCTTGTCCTGGAAGCAGGCCCAGCCTATAGCAGGAGCATTCTGAGCGCACGTTCAGGCCCCCACTTTCATGGGACCTTATTTGTGGCTGTGTTGACAAAGGCTTAAAACCAATTTAGGAATAAAGCAACGAGAATAAGCACTTGTTTTAGCCATTTTCTCATGGACCTCACTCTACTTTGTTATTTTATACTTTGCATGAAATGGGCCCTGCTTTATTATTAGCCAACATCATTATCATTTAATGCTTCTATTACTTATTTAATTGGGGGTCAACAAACGGTAATATAAATTTTAAACATTAAAGGGTTATTAAAAACAAACGGTAATATATTAAAATGAGATATAATTAATTGCCTTGATTAAATAATAAATATAATTCAATTTAAATTGACTTTAAAATTTTCAAATTTCAAGACATTTCATTTTTATTTAATCTCTACTTATTAAATATACAAAAAATATTAAGAGTATTTATCTTTAGAAAATATTATATCCACACTAAATTTTTTTAAGAAAATTAGAAAAAAAAATTCTTTTCAAATTTGAATTGTCGTTTTTTCTTGCACTTGTTGCGAACCAATTCTTCAAAAAAAAATTCAAGTCACAATCTTGTAATTTATTGGTTGCATTTTCTTGTTTTAATTGTAATTAAGGTGATTTTTTAACAAAACAATGAAAAATAATGAATTAAAAGAATTTAATCGCATTTTTATGATTAATTAATAAAAGTTTAAATTAATAGTTTAAATAGATAGAATATATTTTCATTTTAATTTTCCCTCAGGGCCTCAAAAATATCTAAGACAGCCTTGCCTGGAAGTCATGGATTCCAATGAGGCTGAAGTGCGAGCTATTGGTTTTGTTCTGGGCAAGTTGTCCAAGTCGCATTGGGCCAAGAAGTTTTCGATGTTATTGAGTCGGACTCGATAATTGCGGTGTCTTGGATAAATTGTATCCCTTAACGTTTATGGGACTGCTTCAAAGAGATTGATGCGTGCATTGTGATGTTAGCGTGTGTTTGTTTCTCTAATATTTATCGTGAGGCGAATAGTAAGGCAAATGCATTGGCGAAAGGTGGTGTGGATCGACCGTCGTGTTTCCAGGCAATATTACAGTTCTATGCAAGTTATTAGCTTTGTAATGGGATGTGAATTTCCCTTTGGCTTGTAGTGGACTTGTTTTTTTGGTGTTTTGTATCTTGTTCTTGGATGTTCGCTCGATCTATCATCACGTTGTATTTTTTCGTTTTTAGGTTAGGGAGGTTGTTAATGAGGCACGTGATGATGATTGTATGAATTTGACTTTAATAAATTCATACGATATTGATAAAAAAATTAAAATTTATGAGGTAGTGCTTAATTTGTCTGACATTTAAACTTATATGAACCTAAATTGTTCTTCGACAACAAAAATTGAGGGTTACAATTAGACTAAAGTTCATCAAGTATTTGAAATTTATAATAGGGGCCCAAGCCCTTCTTGACTCCAAGGGAGCTTCGTCTCTGTTCATAGATGACTCTATACGATAGGTGGGCTGGAGTCCGACAACAGTGAACGGATTTTATGTTAAGAGTACGAATTTTTTTAGAAGTTATATTAAAATTGTAGATACTTAAAATTATAAAATTTTAGATAAATTATATCATTAATAAAAAAAGAAAAATACTTTGATACACAAGGTTCACACAAGCCTTTTAATTTTGGAGTTTAGATATTTAGGTTGTGGTTTAAGTTGCAAGGTATATAATTTAAGGTTTATGGTTAGAATTTAGGGTTTAGGTTTAAGGGTGTTAGGGTAGAGATTTATGTTTTAGATTTATAGAAATGTTGTGTAATTTTTTTTACACAGCTTATTTATCAAAATATAAAAAAAAACATCTGAATTGTAGTAGACAGTCTTCATACGGATTCTGCTAGTTTATTTTTTTCTCCTATGATATAAAAAAACATCTTAATTAAATATTTGATGTCTTGTTTGCATTGCTTAAATTATCTATGTTACTCCATTCCATTCCAGTTTCTTGATTAAATAATTGTAGACCTGGCCGAAAACAAATTAAATACCCCTTAATAACCCAAAACAAAACTCAGACTATTTTAATCGGTTTTTATTATAATTTAAAATTTAATTTTTTTATATATTTTTATCTACTCTAAGAAATTATATTAAACTCTAGAAATACAAAATTATAAAATTTTAAAGGTGAAAAATTATACCATCAATAAAATATACATCTTAATTATTCTTTAAAAATAAAAAAAATGATTTTAACAATACAAAATTTCAACCATCTATAGTTACATCTTTTTAAGGGTCGAATTGATAAAATTGTATACATAGAGAACTAAAAAGTTGTTTAACTTTTTTCATAGCTTCGAAGTCAACAAATAATGATAAAATTAAATAGAAATTAGAAGAGAAATCTGGATTTTCAAATAAAAATAATATATAGCCCTAATTTTACAAAAATAAAATATAAAAACTAAATTTTAAATTTTAAAATAATACAGAGATCTTGAACTATTTAAACCTTAAACAAAACATTCAGATAAGTTTACACAACCCTTATAGAAGCTATCCATAAACTAATTAGGAACGAGTAAAACTCAACTTAAAAAACATAAAAAAAATTAATTTAATGGAAAAAACAATACTTGATTTAATTTGAATTGTAATTTTATTAATTCTAATGTTTTTTAGTGGACTAATTTTTAAGTTCGAGTCAAGTTCCTCAACTTTGTTTGATACATGTATATCATATGTGAAAAATATAAAAAATATAGGTATATCGTATATGGTTATAGAAAGCCGTTTAAATTGGAACCAATTATTATCGTATATTATAAATATTTACAATTAAATTTGAATAGAAACTCGAAACTTTTAGTAATTAGTGGACCAATTTTCATGTTTGAGTCAAATACCTCAATTTTGTCTGATATATGTGTATCACATGTGAATAAATATGAAGAAATATATATATATGTATATCATATATGGTTATAGAAAGTCGTTTAAATAGAAACCGATTAGTATTATATATTAGAAATATTTATAATTAAATTTGAATAAAAACTCAAACAACTCGATTCGAAGAAATTTTAAATAAAGTTTAAGTTATAAATTAAGACTCATCAACTAAACCAACTTCAAATTTTTCGACTCGATTTAACTCACTCGATCGAATGCTCACATATATCTTATTACATTAAATATTAGTAATTAATTTCACATGTATTATAAACGCACCAAATCAAATTTCCAAACAATAGAAAATATTTATCTTAACGGTGGCGGTAGCACGTTACTGTTCTCTTAAAATTACCATAATACCCCAATGTTTCAAACCTGGCTGCCCATAACAAAAGTCCATCAAGGGTAATTAAGGTAATTGAAAATTAAATAAAACAATTGAAAAGACCATCATTTTGGTTTTACCTTTTTCTTCCGGTGTCTTCTCTCTTCTCAATCATTTGAGGGACATCGACTCCCTCTAAAACGACGTCGCTGAAGCCCAATCGGAGCGATACGGTCGCCGTGAATTAGCTACGTTACTGTCTTAATCGGAGCTCCGAAATCATCTGTTCACAAGGTACGTTTCTGATAACATTGCTTTGTTTGGCTTGGCATTGCTTTGATTTTCTTTTTCCTTTTTCGGTGTTCATTAATTCGTAATGTGTTTTTTGTTTGATTTTCAGATAATGGAGCAAAAAACATGGCTAATTATGGTGATTTTTACGTGTTCAATTGCATCTTCTTGTGGAAGAGGTACTTATTAAATTCAGTTCGTTTTGTTTTTTTATTTAATTAGGTCTTCTTGTTATAATTTTAGTGAATTAGTCCTGATTTATGCAAACAACTGTTGAAATCAGCTCAGGAACTTTTTTAATTGATTTTTGTAGCTTTTGTGATGTTAAAACTTTAGTTTATTAAGGACTTTGCTTCCGTTTACTGCAGAATTGCAGGTCAAACACAACCATAAACTCGCCGTCTACAATCATACTCTTGCGACCATTTTAGTAGAATATGCTTCCGCGGTAAAGTTGTCATTATGCATTTGAGCTTAAAGGTTTGAAAATTTGTTAAGGAAATTGTAGTTTGGCGCCGCAGTTGGTTAAATAATGAGCTAATGAATTCGTTGTATGTGTTACCATATGCCATTATGAATGAAACATGAAGCAAATGAAATGAGGATGAAGTTTGGGATTGGCGTAAATGATTTCGTGTCATTTTTTCTTAGAGTAGATAGGTGAATGAGTTCAGTTTTGTTGCCTAAGACGTTTTTGTAAGAGTTGCTGTTTGCTTCATTATATTGCTTTATATCCCTTATTGTTGGTACCATAACTTGGAAAAATGTGGTTCCTGTAGGTGTACGTCTCAGATTTGACTGAACTTTTTACATGGACGTGTGAACGATGTAATGGTTTGACCAAGGTGCTTGATTTTCTATTGGTTTTTCTTTAATCATCAATGTTTAAGTAGGTTTCCAGTCGAATGTGTTTCTCTAATGCTCCTTGATATGGAAACAGGGATTTGAAATTATTGAGCTAGTTGTGGATATTGAGAGCTGTTTACAGGTGCATCTGTTTGTGTGCCTTGGTATTTATTGAAATTATGACTCATGTAGGTGTTGGACTTAAGAATACATTTGTTTGTATTTGAAATTAAATTGACAATTGATTGACAGGCATTTGTCGGAGTGGCGAAGGATCTTAATGCCATTGTTATTGCCTTTAGAGGAACGCAGGAACATAGGTCCTAACATTGTTTGCCTTTGAACTTTTTGTTCAGCCAATATTTCCAAAAGAATAGGCATTCATGGCATCTAAACATAAATCATAAACAAATTTTGAATCATGCAGAAACTGATTGCCTTTTTTCTTTTTGAATACGTTTTACTGTTTTCTGTTTGATTGATTTATCTGTCCTTTTGCAGCGTACAGAATTGGATTGAAGACTTGTTCTGGAAACAGCTTGATTTGAATTATCCTGGCATGCCTGATGCTATGGTATGCATAACAAATTCCTCCCGATTTTTCAATTTACGCTGGAATGATTGTAATTAATGTTGTCTTTTGGCTATTTCAGGTGCACCATGGATTTTATACGGCTTACCATAACACAACAATACGCCATGGAATTCTGCATGCAGTTAAAGAAGCAAGAGAGTTTTACGGGGAACTTGACATCATGGTGACAGGTCATTCAATGGGAGGGGCTATGGCTTCCTTTTGTGCACTTGATCTAACGGTAATCTTGAGCCTCTCTTGCTTCAGCTGGAAATGTATTATTATTATTCATTTTTCATTGTGCTGTAAAGGTGAAGCCTTCTATACTGTAACATTGGTTTCAATCATTTACCATGGCATTACCAAATCTTTTTTGAGTTGATTTTCCTGCATTAAATTCTGGAAGCTTTGCTGGTTGCTTTGTCAGAGTTGTAATATGAGAAAACGAATATATACCCAGGTTAATCATGAAGCCACAAATGTTCAAGTTATGACATTTGGACAACCTCGTATAGGGAATGCTGCCTTTGCTTCTTATTATGCCGAGCTTGTGCCGAATACTATTAGAGTGACAAATGACCATGATATCGTGCCTCATCTGCCACCATACTATACTTATTTCCCTCAAAAGACTTACCATCACTTCCCTAGAGAGGTAAGTGCCTGTGATTGTTGAAATATGATTCTCTATGATTCCTGGTATCACTTGGCAATGTAAATGTGAACTTAGGTCTAACAGTTTAATAATTAGATTATTATAAATTATTAGTGCTTAATTATAGAGAAATTGAATGTTATGTAACTTTCAATGTAAAAACTTTTTCTACCATCGAGGAAGCCCAATTGTTGCCCATATTAATCTGTTGTTTCGATTCTCATTTCTCAAATAACAATAACATTGAATGTCAGTATCACGAAAGTCGCAACATTACATTGAATGTAAATATAAACAAGGTCTTTTCTTTTTGTGTGTACACAATTTAACTTCCATAAATATGAGGGCGCAATTGTGCTCTGTTGTTTGACACTTAAAAAACGACTAATGTTTCTATATCAGATGTGTGGTAGATAGAGGATTCATATCCGATGCATGTAAGACTGCAGCCTGATTAAAAATGATCGTCATGGGTAAGTTCATTAATTTATATCCTTGTTTGTAGGTGTGGCTGTATAACCTTGGATTGGGAAGTCTGGTTTATAGAGTTGAGAAGCTCTGTGACGGTTCCGGTGAAGATCCAACCTGTAGTAGGTAAGCTCTTTGTTTTTCTAGAAATATCCATACCCAGCACATTTTGAACACGTGTATTTGGATATGGCCCTCCAAATACATTAAGAACTTCAAAAAAAATATATATCGAACATATCCGCGTTGGACACATACCCATATCTGATAATCACACTCTAGTTCAAGTAACATAGGCTTAGGAAATTTTGCTTTGTCGGTTTATGAAAACGTAAGATGAAGGTGTCTCTTAGCCATGTGTTTTTTCCTCTCATCTTCTTGGTGGAATAAGGAAAATAATGGCATTACTTGTTTGCTAACCGAGAACTTGGCATGACTAATTAGAGTTATTTTTGCAGGTCGGTGACAGGTAACAGCATCATTGACCATTTGAGTTATTATGGTGTCGATTTAATGTGTCGAGAATGGAGATCATGCAGAATCGTGATGGATCCTCGGGTTGCAGAGCATGGAAAAACAGATCTCAAAGGAAATTTCATATTGTCCAGAGCTCCAGCCACGAATGTTCTGAAAATGAACAATCGGTCAAACGAGGGGGGAGTTAAAGCTAGTGCATAATTTATCTAGTTTATAGTTTCTCCTGGACAATGACTGACCCGGTACCACGGTGGATCGGTTTCCATTTCAGGTAACGACGTTATCATTCTTACATTCAAGCAATGTAAAAAGCCATTGAAAATGGACACAATGTAGGTTTTGATTTAGGAATGAATTTATGTAAAGATCTACCCAAAAATGTATATTTCTTGACATTGTTCCCTGATCAATTCGTTTTTAACCTGCAATAAAGTAACCTAGTTAAGCTTTTAGTTCGGTCCGAACTTTGAACTTTAGAGATGACATTGCTGGGAGAGATAATTACGAACTTTGAACTTGGATACGATATTATTGAGAGGAATGGCCACGAACCGTAAAATGGATTCGGATGATTAAAAAAATCATGAAAAAATTAAAGTGTCACAGTCTTGCAAAACCCCTGAGCTAAGCAGATCTGGTGAAGAAAACAAAAAAGAAAAGAATATTAAGAGAAGTGAAAGTTAAGTTTTTGTATGCGTCTGAATTTCTCAAAGATCCAACTCTCCTGGCACTGCAAAACTGTGCACACAATTCTAGAACTTAGCCTTTTGCCTCTTCTTCTTTGGAATTGTGTACAAGAAAGGAACTCTTCATACGGACACTTTCAAAACTGATTAAAATATAATAATGGATATCATATTAATAAAGATTTAATATTTTTTATTTATACTTGTAATAAAATTTTATTGTAAATGGAATTTATTTTATTTTAAGAGTTTATTTACAAAATATCTGTTTATTTTTTCAGAATTCTAAATCAATTATAAGGTTAGGGGTGAGCGTTCGATCGAGCCGAGTCAAAAAAATTCAAGTTATTCGAGTTAACGTGTCATATTTTATAACTCAAACTTTATTTGGAATTTTGTTCGATTCGAGTCGAATTTACGAAATTCGAGTCTAGTTTTCGAGTTCCTATACAAATTTAATTGTAATTATTTTCATGTTATAGTACGGTTTGATTTCAATTTAAACGACTTTCTCTAATCATATAAGATATGCACATATATTTCTTCATATTTTTTCATGTCATATATTTCTTCATATTTTTTATATCAGTATATATTAGGAAGAATTGAGGGACTCGACTCAAACATAAAAACCAATACATTAATTATTAAAAATTTCGAGTTATTCGAGTTTTTATTTTACAACTCAAACTTTATTTAAAAATTTTGTGAGTCGAGATTATGAAATTTCGAGTCAAGGCGAGTAACAAAAATCAGTTTTTTCAAGTCGAATCGAGCTTTGCTCACCCCTATATAATGTAATATTTTAGTTCAAACCCATTGGATGATCCTAGTAGTACTAAAGGGTGGAATGTTCTCCTAGGTGATTCAGATTGAAGCACGTAGTTTGTGTATACAAGTTTATTCAAATATAAATCAGACTAAAATATTACCTTAGATATTAAAAAAAAAACTCTTGCATAATACCTGGTTATATAGTATACAAACATGAAATCTATGTTCGCTCATATTCAAATATGAAATCGGACTAAAATATTTGGTCAATTGCTTGTTCATTTTTGTTCTTTCATAATTTTTTAGGTCATAGATTCTGGACACACTAAAATCTCTTTTCCTTTCTTCTAGATTGCATTTTAGGATTATAATTAAGATTTATAAAAAAACCCCTAAAATCTCAAATTTGTCATAATTTACAAAAAAAACAACACTTTTAGGACAAGGTTTTACTACTACAACATATTAATTAAGTCATCAAATCTTTTATCACACCAATAAGATATTAATTATTAGTTAGGAAATTTACCATACCTTCCCAAAGCATGTTATACTTTTCAAAATGGTCCCTGAATTGCAAAGTATTCTAGTTTAATCTTCAAAGCACTACCATCGTATCAATTAAGTCCTTCAATCAATTGCCAATTAAGACTTAACATAGAATATATTTAAAACGCATGAATCAAATTTTAGATACATGTATACTTATTTATGACAAAGATAACTTGAATTCAGCTATTAAAAAACAAATAATGCCCTTGTGTTTTTTTCAACACACCAAATCTAAAGTATCCCTGAAATATATGCAATATATGTTTAAAATTTGATCACATGTTTTAGATAAAACCTCATCTAAATTAATATTTAACAATGAAAACCAACAACTAAACTAGATTGATAAGGTAATGATAGTTTGATGTCTTAGTCAAAAGATTTTAAGGTTAGAACAGTCAGACGGTAAGAGTCTCTATTTTGTGCATAAAACAGCTTTAAAACTTCTTATTATCATTTATTATTTATATAAACCAACAAAATACGAAATATTAATTATTGGTTTGTTTAAGTGAATATCTTAAGAAAACATTTCTTTATGTTTGTATTATATAATAAATGAAAAAATATTTTATGTACTGGCGGTGAAAAACAAAAAGTTTCGATAAGTGTTGTAGCTTTAAGAATTAAAGATTCAGTTTAGAGTTTAGAATTTAAAGTATGTAGTTAGAATTTAAAGTATGTAGTTAAAATTTAAGGCTTGAAGTTAAAATTTAGGGTTTAAGGTTTATGGTAACATAATTAGGACTTTAAAATTTAACTTATAAATAAAAAATTATAACTACAACACTTAAATTATATACCTTTAAATCTAAACTCCTAAAAATTTCACTATAAGACCCTTATAAAATTTTGTTGTTTCTACTGCCCGTAATAAATACCTTGATCATAATAAATTTATAAAAAATATCCCACCATCCCCCTATCCTATCTTCTCCCCCCAATAAATTAATGTCAACTTTAATATTGGCAATGGATATATAAATGAGAGGTCTTTTCAAGAAGGTGGAGGGACCAGGCCTTCATTTCTCTGCGTCTCGGTTCTTCATCTTTTGAGGATTACGAAAAACCACCAAAACTAACCCCATCTCCCCATTTCAGGAATCTCCCTTCTCTCTTTTTGGGATTTGTTTCCCCCCAATTTTCATGGAGATGGAAGTCTCTTCACCCAATCAACGCCTTCATTTTGGGAAGATGGGATTTGGGTATCTCTTCTTTCATCTTCAACCTCTGCTTTTTTTTCTTTTTTTTCTGGATTCATTCCCACCTATGATTTCTGGGTTTTTGTTTGTTTTCTTAGATGCCAACATTATAGGAGAAGATGTAGGATTCGAGCTCCTTGTTGCAACGAGGTTTTCCCCTGTCGCCATTGCCATAACGAAGCTGTGGTATCCCCCCCAACACACACCTTGAATTCCCCTGTTCTTAGATGTCAAAATAAGTGCGGAATAATATATTTTTTTGTTAAAATAAATAATTAAAGTATTAATTTTTAAAAAATTAACACGTGACATTAATTTAGAAAGTATTTATTTTGAAAAAGAAATTATTTTATGTACTTATTTTGATTAAAAAAAAAGTATGTTTTAGATATTTATTTAGACTAAAAATATATTTTAGATATTTATTTTGACAAAAATATTTTAAGTACTTAAATTAAAATGTATATTTTATGTACTTGTTTGTTCTTCAGAACCTGTTGAGTAATCCTTTTGATAGGCACGAGCTTGTTCGACAAGATGTTAAGCAAGTACGACATTCAAAATCCAAGCTTTTCAACTTGTTTCTTTCCTCTCTCCTTTATGTGTTAATTATGTTAATTTGTTTCTTTTAAGGTTATTTGCTCGGTTTGTGACACGGAACAGCCGGTATGTATGTTTCAGATTCATGACTTTTTTGTACAAAACATAGCCATTTTTGTTCTTTCTTTCAAGTTTTCAACTTTGATGTTGGATTATGTTGTTCTAGGTTGCTCAAGTTTGTTCGAATTGCGGCGTCATTATGGGAGAATACTTCTGTAAAATCTGCAACTTCTTTGATGATGATATATATAAGTTAAGATCCACTTACACAGTGTAATTTTTTTTAAGTTTTATCAATTTTTTGGATAGTTAAGATAGGGAAATAGATGACTGAGATTAACTTTTTATTTTTTTTTTCAAGCGATAATCTTCACATATTCTACTATTAATCTCATCCATCCATTTCCCCATCCAACATCCATGTGTAAAACTTAAAAAGTTTTATATTGTGTAACTGGATCCTATCTCATATATATATATATATAGTTGACAATGTTTAGTTCATTGATGATGATGAAGTATAATTGTCCGATACATATCCAGACATGAAATTATCCATGTCGGAAACTCGCAATCGAGTCTAAGATATCTTGCTTTTCCTTGATGTTTACCTTTTGATCATATGTGATGCAGACTGAGAAAGGGCAGTTTCATTGTCATGATTGTGGGATCTGCAGGTTCGTTTCTAAGTTTATGCCTATGAAATGTTATTTTGTTTTCGAATTCTCAAATGCAACTGATGGAACCTGATGCAATGGTTTCAGAAATAGGGTTGGTGGCCGCGAGAATTTTTTTCATTGCAAGAAGTGCGGTATGTACTTAAACACCTTTTTTTTTACGAATCCGAGTAACATAGTTGCCGAATGCCGGTGTTCGGCATGGTTTCGATTCTGTGTTGTTTCTGTTTGTGCTATAATCTGTGATAGCGTAGGGTCTTGCTACTCCGTTGCCTTGCGAGATAATCATACTTGTGTATAGAACACCATGCAGCATCACTGCCCCATATGTTACGAGGTATGTCTTTCGATTCTTCTCTGTTTGTATCTCGAACTATTCTCATTTGCTAACAACTAATTGTTTTGTTTCTCTAGTACTTATTCGGTTCGTTGAAGGATACAACCGTGATGAAATGCGGTCACACGATGCACTGCGAATGTTACGATGAGATGATAAATCGTGATAAGTGAGGGACTGCATGTTGTTGTTCCGTCTAAAGCTCGATTCAGATTTAGTTGTTCACTAAAAAAAAATCTGAGTTTCCTTCCTAATTTAAATCCATTGTTTTCTTCTCAGATATTGTTGTCCCATATGCTCCAAGTCGGTGATCGATATGTCCCGAGCCTGGAAGAGGATAGATGAAGAGGTAAGATTTCTTCCGAGTTTAATGCCACCGAACTGTAAACATTTTTGTGTTAAAGCTAATTCGTGATCGAATAATCTTTCTTTTCGACAGATCGAAGAAACCCCAATGCCCGAGGATTACCGATTTAAGAAGGTTTGTAGTTTCAATTCTTTTTCATGTCTAAACAATCTGTAGTCTTATGTTCGAGTCTCGACTGTCTCGTATACCGAGTTGCCGAGTTCATTGGCCATTGAAATGCAGGTTTGGATCCTATGCAATGACTGCAACGAAACCACCGGAGTTTACTTCCACATAATCGGACAGAAATGCAGTCACTGTAAACCGTACAACACCCGAACGATCGCCCCACCGGAACTCTCTCAGTGAGGCAACCGTGATCGAAGAACCTAAGCCAATGAGCTCGAGGTATCTAAAGATTCGGTTGTTAACCATTCAAACGGAAGACGAATTCTTCGATTTCGCATATCTTGTTTCGATCATCTCAATCTGTATTACGATTGAAATGGCTGTGCCATTTTTATGTCTTTTGCCATAAACATTCCTCAGGTTATTCGTTCTCCATTTTGGCGTTAAACTGAAACAGCAAACGGTTCTTATACTCATTTAAAATGTTGTATTTATAACATTTATTTAAATTTTGTTACGTTTATAATTTAGTTTATATATATATTCATATTCATACTATTTTTGTATTATCTTTATGTGCATTTCCTATAATTTATCACAATTGTTTAATTTAACTCTAAATTAATTCATTTAAAATTGAATCATTGTATACATCATAAATTAATTAGGGTAAAATTTTAATTTACAGTGTAAAACTAAAATCTTAAACGCTAAAAATTAAACTCTAAACCTTATACTCTAAACGCTAACATTAAATCTAAACTCTAAACTTTAAAACTTAAATTAAACCCCAACTCCTAAAACTAAAAAATTTGTGTAAACTAAAATTTGCATAGCATATGTATCAAAGTATTTTTTAATTAAATAATTATAATATTTAAAATTTTAGGTTTAAGGGTGCTTAAGTTCTTGAACTTTTGAAAAAGATTAATTAAGTTTTTAGTTTTTTTTGCACCCAATTAAGCCCTTATATTTTAAACTTTCATCAATTAAGCTCTTTGACCAATTTTGATCATCAACTTTTTACGATTTTTTCTTGAATTATTACAAACACGTGACACACATTTTTATTATGTGATATTTATAATTTTTTTAAAAAACTATTTTTTACAATTTTTTAAAATTAATGGTTAAAATTGGTCAAATAACTTAATTGAGTGACAACATTACACGTTGCAACCAAAGATAATAACAAACTTTTTCATTAATTTCTTGTCCTCGTAAAATATTATCTTCTTTACATAATAAAACATCAAACAATAATGTTATTATCTCTTTTTTTTTTTTAATTTCTAGGTGCTAATTTCTTCTGTAAAGACAGAACAGCCAAGGAAGGCAAAACAATGAAGGCAAAAGAAGCAACCAAAGACAAGACAATGGAGATGGCGATTCTGTCGCAGAAATTGTCGACAACATTGCACACTTTGTTCCATTGGAGGTGGGAGTTCCCTTTGTAGCCGATGATACCGACGGCCAAGGCAGCCCCGTTGGCCGAAAACAGCAACCCGACGACAACGACATCGAAGATGATGATGGTTTGGGCAAACCCTATGTCTGCAGTTCTGGTTGCTAACACGACGAGTGTCGAAATTGCTGCATATGCACTTGCTGCTATGTTTGCCACCAACAAATACCTATCAAAACGGTTTCACATGAATAAATTTTTAGTAATGGTTTGGTCTTGGGTTACATTGGTATTATATATATATATATATATATATATTTTATTTTTTAGGGTTCAGAGTTTAGGAATCGTGGTCTATGTTGGGCATTGTAATAGCCCTAGAAGAGCTGTGAGAGAAGCCCAACCAGCAGAGACCCAGTAAGCCCAAACCGGTTCTGACCGAGATCCCAAACCAGATTCGGGTATAAGTCTTATGTCTGTCGACTGAGTCAAATCGGTTATTTTTAAGGTTGACTAAAAAACGATAAAATAAAAAATTAAATTAAATCGTGGTGTTTAAATGATTTATGGTTTATAAGTATTAAAATTATATTTACCTAAACTGAATTGAAAATTATTTTCAGAAACGTTTGTATATATATATATATATATATATATTGAATTTTGTCAAAAAAAATGTCAAAAAAATATAAAATAAAGTTATTTTGTTGCAATAAACTCCAAAAAGCCAAAACTCAAAATTAATATAAAAATCTATGAATCCAACCAAATTATTATGGACGGTTCAGAAATCCTAGAAACCCTAGCAAACCGAATCAGTCGTGTTACAACTAGTCCAAAGTTCAAGGTTTGATCCAAAGACTTGTCCATAAACTGAGTTGAACCAAGTTGTAGTTCGACACTTTCTTTTCTTTGTCCAAAGACTGTTTTTAGTTAGAACCGGCCGAATCCGTCGGATTCACTATGAAAAATAATCTTAGTCATTTATTATTATTATCTAACAATCTAAAAAAATATAAAAATTATTGAGTTTTACACAATGTAAATGAATCATATATATATAGGCGGACATAATTTAGATGGAATTAGAGTACTCTCCTTCACATTGACCATATGCCTAAATTTTTTAATCTAATGATGATTTTAGTGCTTATAGTTTAAATATTTGTCAAATTAAGTCTTGTTTCTCTTAAATTTTGGATTAAATACTTATTAGGTCCATGTTCATGAATATAGATGATTTTAATTATAAAACGGCATCCCAACGTCTCAAGATTTCTAAACCGAGAAAATGATGATGATGAAAAAGAAGAAGAAAGAAGCTTACACAATGGCAGACAAGTAATGCCACTTAGCTTTGGCCGCAACGTCGACCGGAGGGAAGGCCGGGTTGAACTGAACAGGGACGAACTTGGTCTGCCTATTCACCCCAATAAGTATGGCTGCCGCAAGTGTTAGCAGCAGTGCCAAAACCCTTAGAATCGAATCACATATACTCCCCATTTCCACCCTTTATTTCCTCTCTCTATTCCTTCAACACACTACTCAGTCCTCTGCTTCTTATATATAGCCCTCCTCCTTCTCCGTTTTAATAAATTTCACAGGATCCCTCGAATCTTTGAATCGTACCGAATATAATAATAATAATTGTCATGCATGTAAAGTTTCAAATATATCCGATATTTTGATCATATTTTTCATGTACAAGTATTTAAAGCCAAACTATGGTGAGGGTGTAGGGAGCCTGGTTCTCCCTATTCTTTGATAAGATATAGTGTAGGAGGTCACGAAGCTAAATTCGTAGCCAAAAAGTGTGGATGATACCTAATAATAGGGGTGTTCAATGTTAAGTTAAAACCGAATTAACCGATTGAACCAAAATTTCGATCGGTTAATTAGATGCTAGATCGGTTAACGGTTAATTTTTTAAAGTTCGATTATCGGTTAATTCGGTTCAGAATAGGTTAATTAACCGATATTAAGTGAAAATTAACTGAATATATATATTAAGCGAAAATTAACCGAATATATATAGATATATTAACCAAAAATTTAGTTGTTCCATAGTTATTTCGGTTAATTCGAAAATTAACCGAACAAAGTTCGGATTAGTTATTTTTTTAAAGTTCGGTTCAGTTAACGGTTAAAAATTTCGGTTAATAATATTTAGCTAGTTCGATTCGGTCGGTTAACCGAATTAACCGGTTGAACACCCTTATCTGATAATGTGACACTTTTTACAATTAATTAGCAAATAAAGAAGACAAAGAGATCATGCAGTTAATTTCTAGTCAATTTTTTTAATTATTTTTTTTCTAATTTTTAAATTTATTTTACCGTTTTTGTTAAAAGTTGGCGATTGCTTTTTCAACAATTTTATCTTCGAAGTTTGAACTTAAATTATCTTATTAGAAATACAATATATATTACCACTATACTTGACATTTATTGATTATAGCTCTAAATTTGTCAAATTGTCATGATAATTACGAAATAAATATTATTTTTTATTAAAAGTTTCCATAGAAATAATTATATTATATTATATTAAATATTATTTAGAAATATTATATAAGAAAATTAAAACAACACACAATATAAAAATAACATAAAATATAATATTTCTAACTCGCATTTGCATATATAATATAATATGAATAAAAATTTGATACACAGGCTGTGTAAAATTAATTTTACACAAGCCTGTGTATTTACACTATAAAAACCCAAATCCTAAATTTCTAACCCTAACCCTAAAAACTAAACCCTAAAATTTAAACCATATACACTAAATTCTAAACACTAACATTAAATTATAAACCTTAAACTAAAACCTAACCCCTAAAACTAAAAGACACGTGTAAACTAAAGTTTACACGGCCTGTGTATCAAAGTTTTTTTCCATATAATATAATATATTATAGAGTTTAGGTATAGATATAATATAGATAAATCTATAATAATAGGTTAAACATTTAAAAAATCTATTATTTATAATTTTGTAGATACTCATTAAAAATAGTTAATATAATATTTATAATAATAGAATTGTATTTGTTTTAGAAAGTATTATATACTAATTAATAATTTTATTTAATATTTTCTGTAAAATGAGTGAACATATTATTAGTCAGAATTCATAAAATTATTATATAAAAATCAGTAATTGAATTTGTAAATATTATCCTGAGGCGTTGATTAGGTTAAAGTAGGTTTTAACAACATTTTTCTACTTCCAAATCATGACATTTAGAGCATTAAATTGTGAAAAATACAGTCAGGGATCATTCAACTTTTGCACTTTTACCTAAAACTGTAGCTTAATACACCGATAAAGCTGAGGTTTCCTTTTCTAATAGCCATTAATTATGATAATATATGAAAAAAAATGTGTTATTAATATATTATTTTAAAACAATTTATAAAATAACATAAATATATTAAAAAATCTTTAAATTGTAAATTGGCGATGATGGAGCGGAGAGTCGCTGAGTAAGGGGGTTCAAGATGGTTGGCTCAAGACGGTGGGCAAATTACCATGGACAGAGTCAAGATTAAGAGTTGGGAGTGTAAACATAAGTATTTTTAAAGTGGAAAAGAAAATTTATAACTAATCCGATTTTTAAATTTTTTTTATATGTAATAAAATAAAAAAATTAAGATTTAAGGGACATTGGCCTCTCCCCTACTTCATTAGGTTATGTTCGACGAACCGTTCGTATAACATTCATTTATGTTCGTTTATTAAGTTAAATAAACAAGCATAAACAAAAAAATTTATGTTTGTTTAATAAATGAACGAACACAAACAGATGTGTGTTTGGTTCGTTTATGTTCACGAACAAGCTCGTTTATAGGCTCGTTTATAGACTCGTTTATAGGATGAAAATGCTTGTGGATCTATCTAAATACTACTTTTTGTTGTTGCTAAGGATGTTATATAAGTTCATGTTGAAATGTAAGTTTAATTTTGTTTTTATTTTTATTGTTAATTTAGTTAACATTGCTGAACATATAAATGAACATATTTGCGAACGAATAAACGAACACTAATGTACATGTTCACGAATACGTTTGTGAACACTTAAACGAACACGTTCATGAACACTTAAACGAACACGTTTGTGAACACTTAAACGAACACGTGCGCAAACACTTAAACGAACATGTCCGTAAATACTTAAACAAGCACGCTCGCGAACAATAAACAAGCGAACACAAACACCTTCAAAAATAAATAAACGAACACGAACACAATATTAAAAACTTAAACGAACACGAACAGAATATGAATACTTTTAAAAATAAACAAACAAACACGGGCATAATCTTATTCATTCAAACTCGGTTCATTTACACCCGTAACCTTCAGATACCTCTGTCCCTGCAAATTAAAGCTACCATGAAGTTTGAGAGATAGGAGGACATATTGAATTGGACTATTTGGCTTGTAGAGGAAAAGAAGTGTATGGCACCGGAGTTTACTATTGTAGGATTTGGATTTTGACCCAAATTTGATGAGTTTTGATCTGATTTAATCTTATAGGTTAGATTTTTTTATTTGGGTCGATTTAACTTTTGAATAAAAAATATCGACCCAAAATAATAGTACAATTTGTTTTTATATATTTAAGGACAATTGTTAAATATTCCTCTCTCTATTATGCCTAATAAAAACAATTTTTTTATTTGTGTCTAATTGAATTGGGACTAGGGCGAGTTTTCAAAATTTAAATCGGGTGAAATATTGTCAAATGTGAGTAGAATCAGCTTTAAATGATTTTTTTTAAATTTTCGAATCGATTAAAAATCCAATCTGATTTAACTCATAATTATTCCTAATTAGAAGTGGAGAAATACTACTATAAGATCACGTTATTTAAAAAAAAAAACCATAACTTTTACGATAGAATTCTAATAGTTAACGTATCATGGTGAAAAAAAGAGTTGTTTTAGCCAACACGAAATTAGAACTTATTACTGGGTGTGAGCAAAATTTGAATCGACTCAAAAAAATCGAATAACTCAACTCGAGGCGAAAATACTCGACTCGTCTTGACTCGACTCGAAATTTCATAAACTCGGCTCGACTCAAAAAATTTCAAATAAAGTTTGAGTTGTAAAATAGAAACTCGAATAACTTGAAATTTTTAGTAATTAATAGATTTATTTTTAAGTTCGAAACGAGTCCCTTAATTTTTTATTATATATATACCGATATATAAAAATATGAAGAAATATTGCAACATATGAAAAAAATATGAAGAAATATATATATATATATATATATATATATATGCATATCTTATATGATTAGAGAAGTGAATTAAATTGAAGTCAAACCGTACTATAAAATTTATCGATTGAGCTAAAATATATATTATATAATTTTAGATGATATTTGATTTATTAAATAACTTTATTATTCTTATTTATACATGTGAAAAATAATACAAATATATATATCTTATATGGTTAGATAAAGTCGTTCAAAATTAGAATTAATTCGTACTAACATTATAAATAATAACAACTAAGTTCGAATAGAAACTCGAATAACTCGACTCGAATTTCTTCAACTCGATTCGACTCGAAAATTTTTTTGAATGAAAGTTCGAATGATAAAATTAGACTCGTCAACTCGAATAATTTAAAATTTTTTGACTCGACTCGATCGAACGTTCACCCCTACTTATTACATTTAGTTTGGTTTGATGCGGTGCCGTATCAACCTCGGTATAAATAAATATATAAAATTAAATTAGTTTTAAATATTATATATATATTTAATTATTCAAAGTATTGAATTTAATCAAGCGAATACAGTCATTGTATACGTGTTTTTTTATATCGATATTATATTTATACAATTTGATGCATGTTTAAGAGGGATTATTTGGATAACAAGTTTAGAGTATTTTAGACTTTTTAGTTGAGTTAAGGCATAAATATTTTATTATTTCTAATGTTGATTTTATTTATCCACGATAATTTTATTATTGTTGTTGTTAGTTTACTTTAGGTACAGTTATTATGATTATATGGTAATATTTGTTTTTTATTTTTAGTCTTTTATAAACTCACATACATCGTGCATCGTAAGTTGCTCGAACCGAATTACTTAAGATGGACAACATTATTTTTACCACGGGACCGCTCAATGGGACATTATTGGACATTTTAAAAACAGTAATATAAAATATTTTCTTATATTTATAGTGTGAGTGAGACAAAATTGAATTTTTGTTATATTTATTTTAATTTGAATTTTTCTTATATCTATAGAAATCTCAGTTTTATTAAAATAAAGGAAATATTAAAGATTACAATAAGGGTTTATAATTATAATCGTAAATTAAACACATAATTTGAACATTTTTCCTACAACCATTGACACAATATACTAGGAACTTGAGATCATACAAGAAAAAAGTTAAAAAATCTAACCAAGAGACTCGAAAATAATTAGATACGAACAGATCTGAATGCAAACGAACCATAAAAAGGGATCGAATTACTAAAAGAACATCGACAACCGTAAATCAGAGCTAAACGTCTTGAGAAAACTATCTACAAACGTAAATCGTGTATCCAAATCTAATCCGAAGATCCAAAGCAGGGAAGACCAACAGGCTAACAAATAAACGTCATCTTGATCAGTCGATGCGACATCAAATTCAACCCTGAGAAAAATAAACAAAAGTAATTGTCTAACGACCGATAAGATAACTGAAAATGTGCCAAAAGGCAGATAAAAATATGTCATAAAGATGGAGTCAGTTTTTAAAAGATACATGAGTAAAAACAACGATAAAAATAAAAATAAAAGAAAAATAAAGAATATGAACGGTTGATAATCATTATTCGATATTAAAGTTGGTGTTGTCACCGATGAAAACAAAGAGATAAAAAGAAAGGCAAATGACGTTGTACAAGCGGCTAGGTTTTTAACAATTATTTTGAAATTTACGTGTGTGAATTTGTTTAATTATTTTGAATTAACGTGTGTAAATTTGTCTTAATATTTTTTAGGGTACAAGATATATATAAAATCAAAACTTGTTGAATGTATTACGGCACAAATCTATCACGATAACGTGTTTACATGAAAGTAGTAGTAAGCAGCATTTACCAACACTTGATTTTCGTGCAGATAAAAATTAAAATATTTAAAATAATTATAGTGACGATATTTTTTTTTATAAAAACAGTTAGTTTTATTATAAAAATAAATAAATATTTAAAATTATAACGAAGATTTTCAATTATAAGTGTAAATTAAACACTTAATCTAAACATTTTCATATAACCATTAAAATAAAAATTAGTCACATGAGATCATATAATAAAAATGTTAAAAATTCAATCAAAAAACTCGACACCAAAAATTGACAATTGAAGGATATAGTCATCAATACTAACATTAAAAAAAATGTATACAACCCTTATGGCATGTTGACAAAACGTCAGTTACCACAACTCAATCTCAAACAAGAAGCGGTGATTGTGAACGCTTATCCAGATCTAACTCGAGTGTCCAAAATAGGAAAGTTCAGCAAGATAACAAATAAGTGCAATCTTGATCAGTTGTGTTGTCGTCAAATTCATCCCTAAAAGCTAAAAAAAAACAAAGAACGGCCAAACAACCGAGAAGAAAGACACAAAATATGTCAAAAGACAAAGAAAAACGTGTTAAAAATAAAAAAATGTCACAAAGACATAGTTATTTTTATTAAAAACTAAAAAAGAAAGTAAAACTAAATATAATAAAAAATACCGATGATCGACAATCTGCATCAAAATTAATGTTGTCGTTTGGTCGTCGATAGCCAGCCAAATATAAATAAAAAATACCGATGATCGATAATCTGCATCAAAATTATAGAATTGTGAAAGATGAAATTAATTATAGGGATGGTATTTTTTTTTTGAAACAAAGGAAAGGCTACTTTCTTTGTCAATTTGTAATTGAGTGCTTAACTAGTTTAATCTTTTTGGTCCATTTAATTAAGGGCACAACCTTTATATGGGAGAAAGTGATTAGGTTTTGACTATGAGCAACTAACATCAAGAAAAGGATAAGGTTTCAACCATTTCAATTCCAAAGATAATAATTTGATTACTATTTTCAAGCTTTTCTTCATCTACCATAGTTGTACCTATATATATATACATAGACTTAAATACACTAGGTTTTTTTAGTAATTTTAAGGTAATTATAAGATAGTATCTGTTTATACTTTTTTCTTAACCCTTTGATAAGGTATACATATCATGCAGACAAAGCTGCTCGAACTCGAGTTTCTTAGGATGAACTAATCCTCTCCTTTAAATATATATATATTATAAATTTCATTACTCCAATTTTTATAATTCTTGTTATGTTATTAAATTTTAAAAATTTAAATTTTATCAAACGATATAATGACATAACAGACTGACTAATGGCATGTCAAAATGATGTCGTTTTAAATCTTTATCCTACAAAAAAACTAAAAGGAAAATCCTTTAACTCCATTTTCTCTCTCTCCAAACCAACCCAAATTACAGCCAAATCATTCTTCATGTTAAGTGTATACCATGAATTACTTTATAAATTAATTCGAGCTCTATTTTATAAATTAATTTTGATGCTTATTTGGGGACAAAAAGTATATATTTGATTTATTAAATGTACATCTCCATTTATATTTTTATAAAAAAATGAGAGAGTATTCAGAATTAAATCTGAAATCTAATATCTACCAAAAAATGATTTTAACTGAAAGTTTTTTTTAATCATTACACTATATCTTTATTTATCAACAATTTATCTTTATTTTTTATAGAACAATTTATCTTTATTTAAATATTGTGTAGATGTTAAAAAGAAGGTTTAGGGACTTAATATCAAAACTAGTGTATAATTAAGAGAAAAAAATCTCAATTTCAATTATTTATTTTTAGGTTTAAGAGTGTGCCCTTGAACTTTTGAAAAAATATCAATTAAACTTTAAATTTTTTGTACTTAATTAAGCTCCCAATTCAATAAATTTAATCAATTAAGCCATTTGATCGATTTTGACCATCAATTTTTGACGACTTTTTTCTTGGCATATTACAGTCACGTAACTCACTATAGTTCTGTCATATGATATTTACAGATTTTTTAAAAAACTATTTTTATAAGTTTTTTAAACTTTTTAGAACTTTTAAAGAATTTTTTAAATAAAATATTTTTTTGGAAATGTCAAGTGATAACACTATAACATGACACGTTACACCAACTGGTCAAAAAAAACTGTTAGATTTAACGGTCAATGTTGGTCAAAAGAGTGAATTGATAAAATATTAGAGTATAATAGCTTAATTGGGTGTAAAAAAATTTAGAGGCTTCGTTAATTTTTTTCTCCCAAAAAAGTTTAAGGGCTTATGATGCCCTTAAGCTTTTATTTTAATATATATAAGTTATTATATCTTATCTACTTATTATTTTAATTTTAAAATCATATCAAATAAAAAATATTTAAGAATTTTACATTTCTCATTGATGGAGATATAAAATTATACAGAAAAAATACGAGACAAATAATACTTGGTATAAATCCTAAAATTCTACTTAAAAGTGGTAATTCCTTGATTTACTTTTGATATTAAAAGATTACGAAATTTTATCTTAAATTTCAGTTTTCAGTAACTATTTTAAAAATTGATTAACACAGTTTTTTTTACCTTCTATCTTACTTATATTCATTTTTTATTTCATGCAGACAACGTCGTTCGAACTGGATCATTAAGGAGAATAAATCAATTTATAGCACTGAGATCACTTATTTGATTTAAAATTTGATTAATAAAGTTAAATTGTTTGAAAGTTGAATCATATGTTTTTTTTATTATTAATACAATATTAAAAAATAATAAATAAACGACAAATCTAAAAAGAAAACTAAAGTACTGGTCCAATTAGATTAGACGCTTCATCTTTGTACCACAACAAATCTCTAAAGCCTATTATAGGAAGAGTTACTGTAAAATTGTCAAAACATGAACTAGATAAAATTCTCATTAGAAAATTGTAAATACCTTTTGCGTTGATTCTAAAAGTGCCAATCCGCTTCACTTCTGATTACATTGGCAAACAATCACAAAAGGGATGAAACTATTCATGACCACCGACAAACACAAATCAGAAACAAACATCGTGAAGAACACAACACGAGCATCAAGCGGCTGCAAAGGTATCTAGAAAACGTGTCATGAGACAAATACGTGATATAAAGGTAGATAAAAGGCGTGCTATAAAGTCAGAGAAAACAAACGTAACAAAATGTGCGAAAAAGAGATAGCCAAAACACATAAAATTTTATTAAAAATTAAAAAAAAAAACTTAAAAAGTAAAAATCAAAGCAAGAAATAAATTTTTTTGAAGAAAATAAAACACCGACGATCGACGACCAGCACCAAAATTGATATCGCAGCCAACAGCCAAAATAAAATTAAAAAAAGACACAAGGAGCTGAATTGAAAGAAAACCTAGCGAAATCATATGTTTTTTTTTTCTAATTGAAGAATCTCATCCGTCAATATAAAAACTCATGTTCGAAGGTAACATTCAATCAGAAATAGACCGATAGGGTGTTAGAGACAATCATGATTGTACTCGCTCAAAATTTTAAATTTCTATATAATTTAAATATTTTTTATTTATAATTTTATTTCACACTCCTAAAATTCTAATTCATTTTTTTAGAAATTTACTTCACTAACATAAAAAATATAATTTGGTCCTCATAATTTTTTAAAAAAATTATATTAAGTTTTAAATTTTTTTGGATATTTTTAATTAAATCACTCCCATAATTTTTAAAAATTATCATTACACCTCTCAAAATTTTTAAAAATTTAATTAAACCCTAAAATTTTTAAAAATTATAAAAAAACTTTATTTTTTTTCTGAATTTCATTTTAAATCTCTAAATTTTTCTAAAATTTTAAGTTAACTTCTTCAAACTCTATTATCAAGTTTTGCCACGGATAACAATCGTGATCACAGTAAGATAAAAAATTATTTTCAATCTTTCTTCAGAATCTAACAAAAATCAGAATCATATACGTATGGAAAAACAAGTTTCCACTTGACAACATATTTAATCAATATATATATATATATATATCGTATTTATTAAATTTCAATATATTATTTAAAAAAAATCCATGAACCAAGGAAATTATAAATAATTTAGCGTACGTGTAATTCCAACCAAATTTGGTTTTTCTTACCAGACAAGACACGTTTGGTCTGTTGTAAAACTCCATATATACAGCACACATGCAATACAAGTTCTTCAACTTTTGAGGTCAGAGATTCCAACAATGGCATCCACTGATAAAACTGCAGTAGTCTCAGAGTCGGCACCAAAGCCCGAAGCTGCCCCGCCAGAACCGGCGGCGGCACCGGCTAAGTTCCGTTTCAACTATTCGATTGTCGATGTTGCTATTCGGATCTTAGTATTTGCAGCCACTCTAACCTCTGTGGTGGTCATGGTTACCAGCGACCAAACCGAGGTGGTTCCGGTGCCAGGCTCGCCCGGAGTTAGCCTCCCACGTCAAGCAAAGTTCAATCATTCACCGGCCCTCATGTAAGTATAATTTATACCACAATTTATATATATATATATATATATATATATATATATATATATATATATATATACATACATACATACATATACATATGGTTTCAGTCAAGTTTAATTCTTACAGTTTGGATGTTTATCCAAATTTCAAATCATTCTTTCTTAATTAGTCTCCTTCCTATTTAATGTACAACTACACAAATAGTAACTAAATTACAAAAAAGAATTGTTTTGATTATTGATCTTACAAAAGTTACAAAATGGTTGTTAAATTTCTTAAACTATCACAAAATGATCATTAATTTTATCGAATTGTTATAAAATGGTCATTAAATTTTGCCGAATTATTACAAATAATCATTAAATTAATCAAATTGTTACACCATTTCACAACGTCCAATGACCATTTTATAACGTTCGTTAAATTTAAGGATCATTTTGTAATTTTTGAAAAGTTAATAGCTAAAACGATCATTTTTTTCATAGTTGAGTGACTATTCGTGTACTTTATTCTTATTTTTTTCAATCAAATTTCAAAAGTTATGAAAAGTGATCGTTTTGATTATTTATCTTTTAAAAGTTACAAAAATGGTTATTAAATTTATCAAATACATATATAATAGTTCAATTGAAATTTTTTAATTAAATTAAAAAAAATAATTTAATGATTATATATGTGATATTAAAAAATGTAGAAAGCAATAAGACATATTAAAGTTAGTGATTCATAGCACAAACTTGAGCTTGGTGCAGTGGTTAAATCACTCCCCTTGCCCTTGCCTTACTTGGGTTTGAGTCCACTTAGCGTAAGTTTTCTTGATTTTTTTCCTCCTCTAAATAGGTGGTGATGTGTCACCACCTAATTGGATGTGTAATTTATTTCATTAAATTAAAATTAGGACTAAATTGATAAAATGTATAAATAACGAGGACCAAATGTATAATTATACAAATATTTACTAACTGCCACGTCACTCCCTCGGTTAGGTTTTAACGGCAAGTGGTCACATTGAGTCCATTTACATAGTTGAGTGGTCTTATTGCTTCAATTAGAAGTATAGTGGTCAAATCGAGACTAACCTCATAGTTGAGTGGTCATTTATGTAGTTTAACCTATATTTTACTACTTTTAGTGACCATTTTGTAAAAATTCTGTGAATCTAATGTTTATTTTGTAATAGTTCGATGAATCTAATTATTATTTTGTAACTATTAACAAGTTATGACCAAAACGATCAATTTTCATAATTTAGTGATTATTGATGTATTTTACCCTTATTTTCACATCAAATTTCAAGGCTTTTTCAAAGAAAACGGTAACAATCCTTTAGGGGGTGATTCGAATTTAAACAATATAATCTGTATGTGTACGTTAGTTTATCTAAATCCGAAAACGGACTAATCGAATCAAAATGTTTTATCCTTAATTAAAAATTATTTACATTGCGCAGATACTTCGTAGCAGCATTATCGGTAACAGGATTTTACAGCATTATCACCACTTTGGCGTCACTCTCAGTCGTCCTTAAACCTGTTTATTCCAAAAGCTTCTTGCTCGTTTTCACTTTCTTAGACGTGGTAAGTCACTCAACTTTTTGATTTGAAAAATTTTGAATTCGAACTTTAAAGGCGGAATCCTATCGAGTCGAGATAAATTTAATCCTCAATTTTTTATTCAAATATGAACTCGAACTTCTTACAACTTGATTACACCCTAATCTTAGATGTAAACACTAAACATACGATGCAGGTGTGTTGAAACTCAACTATAATAACCTGATTCGGATAATTTCCTACGAAATTAAGTTTATGAGATAATTTAAAACCGATATTGAACCCCGATCATACGATGCAGGTGTTTGTCGGGATCGTCGCCTCTGCAACCGGTGCAGCGGGAGGCGTTGCTTATATCCAATTAAAGGGAAACAGTCACGTCGGGTGGACCAAAATCTGCAATGTTTACGACAAGTTTTGTCGATACACTGCGAGCTCGCTCGCGCTCGCATTGTTCGCGGCCATTCTTCTGGTGTTGCTCTCGACGATGTCGACCTTCACGCTTTACAAGAAGATCCGTGACTAGACAGATCCTCGATCAATGTCGTCCTAGTTCTGAGCTTAAGAACATTTGATGAATGTTTAATTTGTGTGTTGTTTTTGTGTTGAATTAGGTCATGTTTTTTTGTCTGCAAATGATGTTTTAATTACGTGGTTCATCTGTTGTCTTCAATTTGTTTGTAAGTCGGCCATTGGTGTTTTATGTAGTAGTTTGAATGACATTTAAATCATATTGCAAATCATATTTCTTGTGATTCAATTTGATCTTCTTTCTATGTATTATTAGGTATTTTTAAGTTAAAAAAAGTATAGTCCAACGTGAAATAAATCATACACAAAAAAATAAAATTTGTAATAATTAACAGTAATTTTTAGGGGTAGTATATGTTCAGGGAGGGGGAATTTGCTCCCAATGAATTTCAAACTCATAATTTAGGGGAGAAGGAAATGTGTCAACTGAGAGCTTTAACCACTTGCTTTAGAGATTGTTGACTTCTCATTTGAGTTTCCAAATAACTTGTTGTAGTAATTACGACATTTTTTATAATATGGAGCAGTAAATTTGACATATTAAAAGTAATTACGACAAAATATTAAAATTGGTTATTGAATCACTAATAGTGTTGGCCCAAGTAGTAATTAGCTTAATATTGTTTTAGGTCTCGAGTTCGAGGTCTTGTGTATACAGAAATTCCCCTTATGAGACTCACTCACCAAAATTAGGTATGCGACGCGGATCGGTCTGAATTAGTCAAGACAAAGCTCTAGAGAATCGGGTTGGCAACAAAAAAAATTGGTTATCGAATCGATTTGAGAATCAATAAACGAGGCGAAGAAATTCTGGGCTCAGAGTTACAGCGAAAGGTGGCAAGGCCGAACCCATTCCTAAATCAAAGTCTTCTACAAAATCCAAAAACGTAAGTTTTCATCTAATGTTATACATAAAGATATCTAATTGATAATCATTCATTTATATTATTATAAGTATATTTTTTAAAATCAGATGTATGTATGTATGTATAAAGCAAATTATTTGGATAAATCATATGTTTGTTCTTATGTTAAATGCGAAGAAATTTAGTATTTCCATTTCAATTAGAACTGTTTCACTTCTAAACAACTGCAGGTTTCTTGTAATGCAAGGAACTAAGTCGATTTCGTTCCTGGTTACAGTTTTATTCAGCTTTATAGTGCTTTAGAGATATTATCGATGTTACTTGGTTGATTAATCTGCATTTTTCTGTTTCTTTGCAGTTTAATAGAGTTAGATTATTTGTTGGTCTGCCTGAAGATGCCGTTTCGGGGGGGTACAGTCAACAATTTCCGGGCGATCTCGGCGGGACTAAAAGCTATGGAACTTCTCGGTTTGGAAGGTGTTGAATTACCTATATGGTGGGGAGTAGTCGAAAACGAATCGATGGGAAAGTACGAGTGGGAGGGGTATCTTACCGTTGCCGAAATGTTTATGAAAGCAGGTCTTTAAGAGCCGGGAAGCCTTACCAAGGATGGGAACTCAATTCTTCGCACCGGAGCATTTCCGTCGTTCACCGAGTTTGTCCGGAACTTAAACCAACCCGAATCGCATTCGGGTGTCTCTACATATGCAAGCTAAAGTAGGATCCTAGTCAGGTATCAGAAGAGAGATTAGATGGGAAGAAAGATTGTACCATTTGAGTAAGCATTGCAAAAACATAGCTCAGCAAATATTTTCTATCATGAAAGGACAGATCTGAGTGTATTTACATGTTAATACTTATGTAACCCGAATCGTATCGAATCGAATTGGATAATAAAAACATAAACCTGTTTTCACAATCACGCATCATTTATTCACAGGCAACCTTAGTGTCAAAGCTGCTGAGGCAGATTGAAAATGCTTGGAATGCAGAGATCGGATACCGGTAATCCACTGTGAATAAATCTTTCCCGACTTTCCCGAACTGAAGGATCACCTTTCCGTTTCCCGGAGAAGCCACCAACTGAAAGTTTTTAACCGAAGCGACCGTCACTCGGCCATGGAAGTTCAAGCACCAACAACGAAGTTGTTCATGCCACTTTGGAGCTTTGTTTATCAACACCAGTGAATCATTCTTTTCACCGGACTTCGATTCCGATAGAAAATTGCCCGTGCTGGCTGATTTTGAATAAACGATCGGATTCGATCGACATACGTCCGTGTTGCGGTGAGAAAACTTGGCCTGGGTTCGGGCTGCCCCTCCCGGTGCAACCGAAGTGGCATGGCTGGTTTCCATTATACACTTTATTCTCCTTGGACCCCTAGAAGTCATAAAATACATTTGTCTCAGCTACTCAGACTTAAAAGCCTCGGTTAGATATGGATTTGTGTCCGATATATAACAGTACCAATGTATTTAAAGTGTATTTTTTTAATTACTTCGTTAGTTTCGAATAGTTTTGAAATTAGACAAATTAAATATTAATTTTCAATTTTTTTAGATTCAATTACTCACAGGTCCCTAGTAGTATTGAAATTATCAAATTCTAATACAAAATAATTGAAAAAATTACCTTATACCAAACACTTCCAATTCATATGAAATGTGAGCCACGGGACAGTTGATAAATGTGACTCCAGATGAAGCTTGTTTCAAATTCGGCAGCCTTGAAGAGTGATTCCTAGCCATTTTTGACCCGGAACGGTTCGAATATTGTCCGTCGAATATCGTGAATCGATTCCTTAAATAATTCGATCTTTACCCAAAAAAATAAAACAGAAATTTATTGTTTGTAGTTTATATTTTTTCTTGGCCTTTTATTTTCTTTGAAATATCGGTATTTAATACTTATGTTTAACATGTACCTAAACACGTAATTGTATCGCATCAGAATCGAATAACTCGAAACTTACCTCAATTTCCCAACATAAAAACTGCTCCCCTTTGACATATCCTCAGCATTCAAAGAGATGATATACTCATTGCAAGTGGCATGGCTACACTTGCGAGCAGCAAGAAGGAACTTTCCATCCTCAGCTATATTCGTATCTGACACATATTCGATATTAACATTAGACATACACTTATCCTAAACACTCGCACTCGTATTCGAATAACATAGACAAAAATAATATTTCAAAGAAGAAAGAGCTCACCATTATTTAGACCAAGGTAAAGGTAATATGTTTGAGTGGATCGGTTCCGTTTTATAAAGCACTGGAGGAGACCATCCTTGGGACCAGGCTGCAAAGAGATTCCGATGATGTTGCTAACCATGAAAAATATGGAAAAATAAATCTAAACTACTCCAATTTTTCATTTTTTGTAAAAATATATGTCTATTTAATTTCAGAGTTAATTGCATCACACGTCCTCAAACTATAATCCTTATTCTAAACTGGTTCATAAACTTTTGAACATTTCAATTTCATCCTCAAATTATGATTTTCATTCTAAATTGGTTTCCAAACTTTTGAACGTTTCAATTTCATCCTCAAACTATGACCCTCATCCTAAATTAGTCCCTAAGCTTTTCAACATTATAATTTATCATGTCTCATGTTAACTATGATGTAAACATTGATGCTTATGTAATAATATGATGTGGCGAAAACAATAATTTGAGATAAAATTGGAACGTTCAAAAGTTCGGTGACCAAATTTAGAATGAGGATCATAGTTCCTGGATGAAATTAGATTGTTTAAAAGTTTAGGGACTAATTTAGAATGAAAATTATAGTTTGATAGTGAAGTTAGAATATTTAAAGTTGTAGGGACCAATTTAAAATGACAATCATAGTTTAGGAACGTACGACACAATTAACTCTTAATTTTATGTTTAATGTATATTTAGATACTAGTATAAAGTAGATCTTTCAAATGTATATTTAAAAAAGCTTAACACAAAACCCAAATCTTAGTAAAAAATTTAAGAGACTCGAGTTCGATCAGCTTTATTTGCAAAATGAGCTCGACTTTATTAATTATTGAAAATGAGCAAATATGTATCCCTAAATCTAAAGTAACATAAATAATACAAATATAATATTGGATAGGAATATGTATATGAAGAGGATCGTATTTAGGGATGATAATGGGATGAGTTGAGGAGGTTTTTGCTCACTCGAATTCGACCCAATTCAACTCTATAAATATATGAATTGTCTCAAATTTTATTTAATACATTATTTACCCGAACCCTGAAATGATTTTTTTTTATTTCGACTCAATTTGATCGAAAATTTTACCAAAGTTTTACATTAAGATAATTTTTTATAAAAAATTAAACATTTTTATAAATTTCTGTAAAAGTTATAATAAATATAGAGAGAGAGAGAGAGTTAAAATGTATGTTATGAAATAAAAATAAAACAAGAACCTGTTTAACAGAGCTGGGGAACGTTAATTTCCCTGAAATTTCAGGAATTTCAGCAATATCCTTAACGATAACCCTCCAGCTCCGGCAAACGCCGGCACAAGCCACCACTGTTTTTCTTTCAGGCCAACAGCTTTCAGAGTCCTCGATCCTTAAGAGAACTTCCCTCAACAGTTCCGGCGGCAGGTTGCTCCAGCTACAGAAGTCGCCGCCGCAGACGCCGTCCTCTTCAACCGCCGCTTGTTGGTCTGAAACTGCTTCCGGTTGGCCCTGAATCTCCCGGCGTGACCTTAGTCTTGAGATGAAGTTGAACATCATGAATTAACGTTAGAAATTGAAGTTCAAGTTTATGTCTTGCATGAAAACATGAGAAAATCGTTGGTTTTTCCTGGTTTTCGATTTTGGAAATTTCTTATAACTGGATTTGGGATTTGGATTCGGAGTTCAAGTTTGGAAATTTTCGAGTGGATTTTTCCTTTTTCGAAAAAAGTTGCTCATACCTTTATCGGAGGAATTCCATAAATATTATTTTAGTTTTTTTCTTTAAAATATGATAATTTTTATTTTAATTCATGAAATATTACATTTGCTATAGTTCTTTAAAAGTCAAATTCAACAGAATCAGACTTTGAACAGTAAATTTTAAAAAAAAATTAAAGATTATTTTAGGAGAATCCGATTTAGGCAATTTTTAGGGTTTTTTTTTTTTGGAATTTGCTGTTCAAAGTCTGATTCTGTTGAATACGACTTTTAGAGTACTATAGCAAATATAATATTTCGAGAATTAAAATAAGAAATATCATATTTTGAATAAAAAACCCCTAAAGCTATATTTGAGTAAAAATTCCACATTTATCATTGGATATATAAAAATCTAAAATAATAATAATGATAATGACAAAAATCCAATTATCGGATATTGATTTTTTTTTATATGTATACATCAATCTTTTGTTTAAGATAAATTAAAAATCTTTTGTATATATTTTCTAGACATTATTTTTTTAAAATATGAATGAATTAATTATATATATATAATGAATATTTTTCAAAAAATATTTTTAGTAAAAACTAAAAGTTATAAATTATCCCCGAAAAAACTAAAAGTTATAAATTTTAGTTTTTAAAAATATTTTTGAATAGGTTAAATCTAATAAAATATTGAATTATACTTTATATTCATCTTGAATTACACATTTATTTAAATTATTCAAACTAATACATAGGAAATATCTTTTTTTTTGAAATTAAAATATCTTATTATTTTAAATTACTTATTACTTAAACATAAAAATTATTATTATTATTATAATTTAAATATTGAATCACTTCATATCCATATGAAATTATACTTCGCTTTAATTTGAAATATTGATTTTATTATTATAATACAACAGATAAAATTCAATAAATATTAAACTACACTTTTATTCATATTGAATTAAAATTTTATTTTAATTGAAACTTCAGATTTATAGAAAAATAATATATCATTATTTTTAATTATTTCTTACTTGAACAAAAGAAAACGTTTTTATTATCATATTAAAACTAGATTTCATAGACATTGAATTACATTTTCTATTAATTTTGAATTATACTTTCATTGTAAATTAAACTATTGATATGTGTGGATAAGAAATATATTAATATAACATTTTTTATTATTTTTATTACATTAAACAAGCATATACAATTAATTAAATGAAAATAATTAAACGTGTAAATATGTAATTCACATGTCAAAAGAAACTATTTAAGAGAAATATGAATATTTCTTATAAGAAAATATATACTTATAATATGAAAATCTAAGAAAAAAAACATAAATTATCAATTTGAATAATTATTAAAACTATTTAATCTCTGTAATATTTTTTGAAACAATTTAGTCTCTATAATATTCATTCCAAATAATCCATTAAAATGCAATGAAAGTGTGGTGCATGTGACATTTGGAATTGGACCCACCCCTCAATAATATCTCCTTACTCCCATTTATATTAGTCCTAATCAATCTTCTCACAATGGGCCCTTCCCCGATATTTTCTCAGATATTTATAAAATAAATATTTAAATTATATTATATATTTATATAATTATTAATATCTGATTTATTAATCGATTAATTTGTATTAAGTACAATGAAGGTTTATTATGGATATGGCATTTTCAACTCAGTTTACTCCATTCACAATTTCTAGATTTGAACTCCTAAATGCGCTTAAATTACACTAACTGATAATTAATTAAAAACATATTATATTAATGTAAAATATGTGATTAAAATCTTTTAAGTGAATAAACCATACAAATGATATTGTTAATTAAATATAATTATTTGTATATTTTTTATTAAGTAAAGAGATAATTATATTTTAAGACAAATGTTGAAATTTAAACTCATATAAAATGTGATACCATAAGCATCATTTATCACTTAATCAATTAATAGATCTTAATCGCATATTTTTTTTGGTAATGCAGATAGATAGAGCTAATTAGAGATAATATTTATTTTAATTGGAAAGTGGAAAGAATTGGATTTGTTTGGTCTTTAAAACAATATTCAAAACCACATATTTATTCTATCTTGTCTCGTTTCGATCAAAGCCCAACAAGATAGGGCACAAAATAGAGGGATGTTTTGTATTTTAGCATTTTGTTTACTATTTTTTTCAACATCATATAAGCAGAAATTTTGGCAAATAATACAAACTAAAATAATATTTTGGATTATAGAGTGCGTTGAGGTATATTTTGAAATTTACGGTAAAAATTACAGTGTATGATGAAATCGTTATCTGGAGGTGGCAACTTCGGTGAAGACGCCATCTGCAGGTGGCGAAATCCTCTTAATTTGTAATAGTTTTGTATTTTTCTTATCGATTAAAGACAAAATTAGGGTAAAGTCGCCATCTGCAGATGGCGTCTTCACCCAAGTCGTCACATGCAGGTGGCGGCCTCACCCTACACTGTAATTTTTGCATTAGATCTCAAAATATACCCCAACACCATATAATCCAAAATATTGTTTTAGTTTCTATTGTTTGCCAAAAGTAGCCATAAGTTATCTAAATTTCCGTTTTCATCCCATCCCATTTAAATATTATTGTTCAAATCCGAGTCATTAAAAAGACAAATTATTTTATGACATTAGAATTATTCATTAGATTCAGTATATTATTTATTTAATTTCATGCATTGATGGATTTTTTTCCACAAATAACCTCAAATGTTGTCATATGCCCGATTAGGGCTTATGTTTTAGGATTTGAACATTACATTTTGGTTTTAAGGCCCCATAAATAAAAACACGTGCAACATCATATATTTGACTTTGGAAAAAACTCAATTGTCAATCAGGGTTATTTTGGAGGAGGAGCCACATGAGCTCCATCCAGCTCATAATCTTATATTCTACCTTCGTAGCTTTAATAATTTCTCAAGTCACAATTTTATAAGTTAATGATCGTCTCTTATTATTTTATTTATATTTAAGATATTTTCTAAATAAAACAATAAACATAATGATTAATTAATGAAATATTAAATTAATATTCAGTAATGGAATAAACTTTCATTCTATAAGTTCTTTTTAGTTTTTGTTTAAGGTCCCGAAAATATCCCAAACAACTCTGTGTTGACTATTGACTATTTTTTTTTCATTTTTTTGTATTGTATTTTATTTGTTTGTGTTATATAAGGATGAGAATTTTACCCGATCTGATCGGGTTCCGACCCGACCCGGCTTGATCGAGTCATTTTTTAATGAAAAAAATGAGTTCGGATCAAGTTTTTATTAAGGGTGAAGTCGGGTCGGGTTTGGGTTTAGGGTAGAAAATATTTGACCCGACCCGATGTTGGACTAATTGTATAATTTTCCCCTAAATTTTGTAGATACTTATAATAATACCCCTTTTATATATTCTTTATAATTAGGTCCTTAAAATTAAATTTTTGTTTACAATTTAGTCCTTAAAATTATAATTTTATGATTAAGTCCCCTAAAACTGTTATTTTGTAATTAGGTCCCTAAAATTAATTTTTTCTATAGGTAGGGTCGGGTCAGGTTTAGGGTATTTATTTTTTGATCAGGTTTAGGTGGACCAAAAACCCGACCCGACCCTTGCCCATCCCTAGTGTTATATCAATGATTATAAAGTTTTAATTCTGGTTGGTTTAGCTATATGAGACATTGATTCTTTTAAATAAAGTTAAAATTTTAAAATTTAACGTTATAAATAAAATAAACTGGATTGAAATAGTTGTTCTCATAATAAACATTTACTATAATGAGTCTAAAATTATTAATTATAAATCATATACCAATAATTATAAAGCAATATAAAACTACTACTAATTTATAAAAGTTTGAATTCTTCCATGCCACAAGCCATTTGTATAAAGTGTCAAAGTCAGTTAATATATTTAATAACCAATAATTTCATTCACATTCATGAACATACTATTTTTTTGATAGGTCGTGAACATACAATTAAATATAACGAGTTGTTGGAAAGTTTATTAAAAATGACTTATGAGGTACTTCTTATATATTTTTATTTATATTTATATATTACTATAAAATACTTTTTTCTATTATTTTATGAAGAGAAAAGAGGGATTATTCGAGATTAAATTTAAAATTTAATATCAATTAGAGCGATGTTCTTTGTCACTACACCACATGTTTTTTTGATAATATTTTTTTTCTTATTCAAATGTTTGTTTATTGAACAAATAGATATAATTTAACTAAATGTATTTGGTTTCAACATAAAATCGTATTAATAAAGGCAAATAAAATTTAACTAAATTACGTTAAAAATAATTTGGATAAAGTTTATTCACTAAACTATTCTAAAATGATATTTTGGTTATTAAACTTTTAAAAGTTACAAAACCAACATTAAATTTTTATTTTGTTAAAAAATGAATATTGAATTGTTAGATGTCGTTAATAGCCAAATGACGAATTGACTGAGCATTTAAAATAATATATTAATCGCTATAAAATGGTCACTAAATTTTATTAATGTTACATAATGATTATTGAACTATTTAACTGTTACATGATAGTAAATTTATTATTTAATTGTTACAAAATGGTTGGTTATTAGTTATTACATGTTGTACTGAAATTGATTTCAAGAGACGTGGTTTTCATATATCGCAACAAAAAAAACTTGCAGCATAACCTGTATTAACCAACCGTTTGTAACAACTAAGTACTGTTTTTACCGATTTGCAACAATTGAATAGTTCAATGACCATTTGCAAAATTTACGAAGTTCAATGACCATTTTATAACAACTAATATATTATTCTAATTATCCATTTTGCCCTCCATTAGACTGTTGACGACATATAATGACTCAATGTCGATTTTTTTAACAAAACTCAAAGTTTATTGCATATTTTTATAATTTTTAAAAGCTTAGTGACCAAAATAACCATTTTAGAATAATTGAGTGATAATTTTTGAAATTTATCCAGATAGATATTTTGATCATTGAATTTTTAAAAATTATAAAATGATCATTAAATTTTTTATTTTACAAAATGTATACTGCGCCGTTAATTGCTGTTAACTATTGTTAAAAGAATTATGTAGTAACATATTAAAGTAATAAGTAACATTTCAATAGACCCTTCAATTATAACTAATATATATTATTTCTTTTGCTTTCCTTGTTTTTATGCGCGAGAGTTGTCCTTTTGGGTGTGTTTTTGGTATTGTGTTTATTTCGTGCACTCTTTTTCTCCTTTCGATGTGGAAGAAATTTTTGATGAGACACAAAATCAATATTAATAGGTTGACGCTTTCTTGTATGATTTTTTGGTGTTTGTTTACTGAACCTTTTTAATAAAAGGGTAGAACTTTGATACACATGCTGTGTAAAATTAATTTTACACAATCTTGTATATTTACACTATAAAAACTCAAATCCTAAATTCCTAACCTAACCCTAAAAAACTAAACCTTAAACCCTATATACTAAATTCTAAATCTTACAACCTAAACCCATAAACCTTAAACCCTAAAATAAAACCCTAACCCCTAAAACTAAAAGGCGCGTGTAGACTAAAGTTTACACGGCATGTGTATCAAAGTTTTTTTCTTAATAAAATTATATTTGTTGATAAAAAATATAAATTAGTTTATTTTAAATGTTTTTCAATAATAATTTTAAAAATTAGAATATAAATGCGTTAAAAAATAAAAACCCATAAACTTTTTCGAGGTGATCCAAAGAACAAAAACATTAATTTCAAATATATTTCTCTAAGAAACTCCAAAGCCTGAAACCTTTCATATACGTAACATCTAAGCTATAAAATATTAATTTCGGGACCACGAAATTGACTTTTCGTATGATGAATGCTTGATAACAACACCAAATAATGCATTATTTAATAATAAAATTTTAATTGAATTTAAAAATTAATCCAACAGCTGACCAAATCTCAAATTTTCACCCCTTACTAATGCAATTTGCAGACATGCTAAAAGTGTTCTTTATTTCTGGATTTCATTTAATTTTTTGGGTTTCAAGGAGAAATATATGATTGTGTTAAATCATTTAATTAAGGTTGTGGTTACGAAGAATAATATTCGACTTAAATTAATCGATTAATAAACTAGATTTATGTAATTATACCAACAAAAGAGAGGAAGAAGTCTGGATTTTAGATTTATTTTCTTAAAAAATTATTTGAATTTTAGAATATATATAAGGGTAAATTACACAAGATATCAGTAAACTTTAAGTTTAATATTAGTTATACCACTGAATTAAAAATCGATTCTATTTTAGCACGAGACTTTAGTTTAAACTTCAATTATACGATTGAACTGTTAAAATTAATCACAGCTCAATCGTATAATTAAAGTTTAAACTAAAATTTAATGCTAATATAAAAATAATTTTTATTTAAATAATATAATCGATATTAAACTTAAAATTCAATGACGTAGTTTACCCTAATAAAACCCATTAAATTATCCACGTAGTCGACAAAATATACCTTCAACGTGGGCACCTTCGTTTCATTTTGCCTTTCTCTTCCTCCAATCAGTGGGAAAATCAAATGCACCCGACACCACAAAACCCGAATCAATCACAGCCATTCATTTACAATACTTTTTCTCTAACTAGATATCGTCAACGGTCGAAACCGGTTTCAATACTTTGAACTCTCTTTTTCTAAGAGGCCTAATGTACAAATCTATCTTTGCCATCACTTCGCCTTTCCTTTCTCTTTCACTGTCTGAACTGCAACACTTTGTATTTCCTCTCTGCGGTTCACTCATTTTTTCCTCCTTTTTTAAAAATTAAAATTATAATATTTCAGTTTTTTGAAGAAAAAAAGAGCAGATTCTGCATTTCGTTGCTCAAGTTCTCACGAATCAGATTCGCGAGTGGAGTGTTATGATCCAAAATCAGTGTTATTCTCGGTTTACATGTTTGAGATTAGGAACTCGAGTTGAGGTGAGTTGGATTCTGACTCGGTTTTTATATTTTATTTTTTAAAAGCTGTCGAGTTAGTTCTGTTTGGCTGGCAAGAACAAGAGGAAAAGAAAAGGAGAATTAGATCACTTATGTTTTAGTTTCTTTGAATTATTTCGTTTTTCTTTACTTATTGATTTTGATTGCCGGTTCCTCTCACTTACATTTTCTGTGTCTATGCAACCAAACTAGAAATTTCTAGAAACTGAACTATGTCGTTAATTGACTGATCCAAGCATTTGTTTCTTTTTTTTTTAATTTTCAACAGATTTTCAGTGAGGCTAAAAGCTGAAACTGGAAGGTCTCTGGAATGAGAGTTTTCGGATCCAAATCAAATACTTAAGGGAAATTGAATTATAATAGAAGTCAAACTTTTGAGATATTATATAAACTAAACTCTTAGGTCGTACTTTAAACTAATAGATTCTCGATTGTTAGTAGTATCCCATGGCGACAGGGATCCTAAACTCTGTTTTAGCCTCCGATCATGGCTCAGTGGTTTCTATGAACTTATTCGTAGCGCTTCTTTGCGGTTGTATTGTGATCGGTCATTTACTAGAGGAAAGCCGATGGATGAACGAGTCCATTACAGCCCTTGCCATTGTAAGTTGTACTTTTGCGCGCGCACACACATATTGTACTATTGTTAAAGAGAAAAAGGCTGTAATTTTCATAATTTTGGTTTATTTTGATGGCAGGGGGTGTGCACTGGAGTCGTAATTTTGCTTACAACAGGAGGAAAAAGCTCTCATCTGTTAGTTTTCAGTGAAGACTTGTTCTTCATTTATTTGCTTCCACCTATTATTTTTAATGCGGGGTGAGTCATTGATGTTTGCAGTCAATCTCTATTTATGTTTGTTTCCCACTAAATTTATGAGGAATAATACATGATTTAGTTTTGGTGGTTCTCACTTAAAGTGCATTTAATTTCTTTTGGGTTTTTTTTTTGGATGTGTGTTTTCACTTTCCATTTGTTTTAGGATCTTGTTAGAGATATAAAACTTAGTGACAGGTAAAAGTCATACTTTATGAACAAAAATACGATTAATGCATTATTTTTCTTGAATTTAATAAAAATAATACATATAATGCAATAAAATAGCAAAACAAGAGTCATCAACATGCTCAATGATTGATATTTTTCTTTTTACCAGATTCCAAGTGAAGAAGAAGCAATTTTTCCGCAACTTTATGACAATTATGCTGTTTGGTGCAGTTGGTACTCTAATATCGTTTGCCATCATATCTGTAGGTATGTTTAGTGTTTAGATGACTTTTACATTGTTTTCATATTACTAGCGAAAATTTGTAAAGGACGCACCAATTTTATAAGTTCTACAGAAGTATGATATATATTGTTCTGACTCTTCATTACCCTTGTTTGACACCTGTGTCCGGTTATGGCCGTTGAAATACATCGAAAAACTTGAATAATATTGTTGACCAAACCCGTACATGATTTGACACTCATACCTGAATCCAAGTACCATAGAGTGTGATCAATACTTGTTGAGCTGTACAAACATGCACATCTGCACACATAGGAAATTGTTAATATATTGGCCTTATCTCATTGTGTAAGGTATTATTTCTCTGGTTAAACAAATACTAACTACTTATTGCTAATTTTTATCCTATTTTCTTTTTTTTTTTGGTCTTCTTTTATGGATTGGTGACCTAGGTGCCATTGAGATTTTCAAGAAAATGAATATTGAGGATCTGCATATAGGGGATTATCTTGGTAAAATTCATGCCACTATCACTTTTTCCTATATAATTGTTGTATTTTATGTTTTAGTCTTTGCAAATTCTCCTCACAATCCGAACTGCAGCAATTGGGGCCATATTTTCTGCCACAGATTCTGTTTGCACTTTGCAAGTATGTATGTTGGAGATCTAGATTACGGTTACAATCGTTAAAACAGAAACTATGCTGATGATTTATCCTCTGTTCAGGTTCTTAATCAAGACGAAACACCTTTATTGTACAGTCTGGTTTTCGGGGAGGGAGTTGTTAATGATGCCACATCAGTGGTTCTTTTTAATGCAATCCAGAGCTTTGACCTTTCTCACATCAACACCTCCATTGCTTTGCAATTTGTTGGAAATTTTTTGTATTTGTTCATCTCAAGTACTTTGCTCGGAGTTTTAGTAAGACTTTCTTCTATTCCCAGTTTGAGGATATACTTGATTATGGTTTGGGATTCCTTACGATCATTTTTGTTTATCTTCTACAGACTGGACTGCTTAGTGCTTTCATTATTAAAAAGCTCTATTTTGGAAGGTTTGTGTATTAGTCCAATGTAAATAATTTGGCCTCATTTAGCTTGCTGAAGATAAATTGAATTATCTAGTAATTTCATGTTATATAAATGTGTGGAATAGTTGAACATTCTCAACCATAACATTATTTGAACTTGGGTGTGAGTGTCGGATACGGGTATTGTCCAACACTGGAATATTAAATTTCTTCCAAGTTTTTCCATGTATTTGGAGGAATTCTGGATGTTCATATCCCCGCACCCAGTCAGGATATGCATCATCTGGAATACTGTCCTCATATCTTTCTCTTTCTTGCAAAAACAGGCATTCAACTGATCGTGAGGTTGCTCTTATGATTCTCATGGCTTACCTCTCATATATGCTTGCCGAAGTAAGGTTTCTTAGACCTTGCGGGGCACCTCTTCAATGACAGTTTTTCTTTTCTATCAAGAGAAAAGGCAATCTAATCTAATGACAATTGGCAATGTTGGAACTATTAACTTGCAGCTTTTCTATTTAAGTGGGATTCTGACGGTATTCTTTTGTGGGATTGTTATGTCTCACTATACGTGGCATAATGTTACGGAAAGTTCAAGAGTGACAACAAAGTATGTTTAGTCTCCAATATCTGTTATTTTGGACCATGGCCAGCCTTTCATGTTATTGTATCTCACCACAGCCAATTATTATTGTAGGCATGCTTTTGCTACTCTGTCATTTGTTGCCGAGATCTTTATCTTCCTCTATGTTGGAATGGATGCTTTGGACATTGAGAAGTGGAGAGTTATTAGTGATATGTGAGGCCAATTATTCACCAATTTTAGATCTTACCAATGACTTAAAGTTCTGCTTTGGCTGTTACAGGTTAACATAACTCTTTTTTTCTCAGCCCCGGAAAGTCGGTTGGGGTGAGTTCGATTCTGTTGGGCTTGATTCTTGTGGGAAGAGCAGCCTTTGTTTTCCCCTTGTCCTTCGTATCCAACTTGATGAAGAAATCTCCGTATGAGAAAATTGGGTTCAAACAGCAGGTATGAGTTTCGAACCATTCTGTCATGTATCTTTAGTAGGCATGAGTTTGATAGATTGATGACTCTTTGTGAACATCTATTTTGCAGGTTACCATTTGGTGGGCAGGTCTTATGCGCGGTGCTGTCTCTATCGCACTTGCTTATAATCAGGTAAGAAGATTTTAACTTATTTAAACTTACATGTATATAGTTAAATTCTACACAAAATATTCAACTGATATTTATTTGAATGTTCTGCCCATGGTTTGCATATTGGTTAATTTTGTATGCCGAGTCGAGATAAATTGCTGATGAAAATGTAGAAAACTAGTGTAGAATTGCAAGTTTTCGGCTTTCCTTTATGTAATGATGATGAAGTTTAATATTTGTTTTTTTTGCAGTTTACTAGTTTAGGCCATACGCAGTTGCGAGAGAATGCGATGATGATAACCAGCACAATCACGGTTGTTCTTTTCAGCACAGTGGTAAGACATATCTTTAATTATTAACAAAGCTTGATTATGACCCCTTATCATTGTACTTTTCAATCTTTTCCCGACATCACTGTTTTTAATTGCAGCGAAGGGTTAATGATACGTTCGTAAAGTTATTGTTTATTACATAATCAAGTTAACTCAAGTCCTTTGATTTTTATCGAGTTTGGGATTTAAATTCGAGGTCAGCTCACCAGAATGCTTCTTTAATTACATTCGTTGAAACTATGCAGGTTTTTGGGTTGATGACTAAGCCGTTAATTAGAATCTTGCTTCCTTCGCCGAAACATCTCACCAGAATGCTTTCATCTGAACCATCTACTCCCAAATTATTCATCGTGCCACTTCTCGACAACGGGCAAGAATCCGAGGCTGACCAAGGAAACCGAAGCGTAGTCCGACCAAGTAGCTTAAGAATGCTCTTGACCACTCCTTCCCACACCGTACACTATTATTGGAGAAAATTCGATGATGCCTTCATGCGACCTGTATTCGGCGGAAGGGGTTTCGTTCCCTTCGTTCCTGGATCACCCACCGAACACAATGGTCATCAATGGCAATGAAAAACGAACATGAAGCCGATACATAGCGGATACTAGTAAAACACTTCTAGTTCCGTAAAATCATAGTGAAACCAGCTCGAAAGCCGAACTTTGGTATGAAGTTTGTGTTGATGTAAATTAAGGGTTTTGCAGATTGATTATAACAGCAATTTTGTCCAGCATTAACTTTTTGGTTGTATTCCTGTATTTGTTGTTGTGTCAAACAGTCAGATGGTGAGATTGAATTCTTGACTTGATGTTTGGTTTATTAAAAGCTTTTCTTCATTGTATCTTTTTCTTCTTCTTATAACAGTACTCTTTATACTGAAATGAAAACCTCAGACAATTAAAAAGGTTATAAAATGTTTTTATTTTAAGTTATATTTTAATACACAAGTTGCGTTAAAAAAATACACAATCTTTTTTAGGAAAAATTATATATTTGGTACCTCATCTTTATTCGTGTATTTATTTTAGTATTTATTTTTTATTTTTGTATCCCGTCGTTAAAAAAATAATAGTAGACTGATTACCATTTTCTACACGATCTTTCACATTTAAACTCTAAATTTAAATCTCTACTCTTAAATTATAACTTCTAAATCTTACGGACCATGTTTGGGTGCAAAGCTGCCCCGAACAACAATATCGTGTTCAAAGATCAAACTCATGTCTTCTCCTTGAGAGTGCAATGTGTCTTACCAATACACTCAACACTTGTTGGTAATGATTACGAAAGATTTAGTTAAATCTCCCCGTCCCATGTATTTGATGAACACTTTAAATACACGTTTCAATTTAGAACTCAAAGATTTAGAAGGTTTTGCGTAATTTGTTACTCCTTGTGTCCTATAAAAATTGTTCTTTATTAATTTTTTTTGTTAATTGTTTTTTAATTTTGACTCTATATTATTTAAAATTTATCTTTGATAAAATAAAAAAAATATTTTAAAAATTTTCAATTAAGTAGTTTTAAAATATATATTTGATAATTTTTAATTTTTAAAATATTTATAAAAATTGTGATCAAAGTTTAATTTTTTTTACTTTTAAAGTCAATAAGAGACATTTTAAATAGGGCAGAAGAAATAAAATATATTTTTTATTTTTTTAAATAAATATTTGTTGTATACGTGTAAAACTTATTTCTAATAAAAGAAAATGAGTTTGACAAGACCTAAAAATCAGGAAGCACGCCATTTAAGTTACTCAATTTGAAACCCTCGTCTTCTTAGAGATCTTGTGCAACCGCTTCTATCCAGAAACACACCTATTTCAATTCCTCTTTCCATTCTTTTGAATTCTTTAAACAACAAACACATACACCTTTGAGAAATCTCTTAAAAATCCCATCTAAAGAGAAAAACACAGAAACAAAGGCATAGCACAAACGGAAGAAAGTAACAATAACATTAACTTTTGGGAGGAGATTGTGTTCTTGTGAGCTTTAAGTGTTGGTTTTTTTAGCACTATTTCTTCTCTGCGGAAGAATTTTTGTTTGGGAATAAGGGATTCCAATTAATAATACTCAGATGTTATAAGTTTTCAGAATTAGGATTAAATTATAACAATGTCTAAAGATTAAGGATTAAATTTATTATTATATTAATTTTATTAACAGTCATGTCATCTTATGTTAATTTTTAACAAAGATAGTTCAATATGTTGTTTTTTAAATGTAAGTGAGCATTTTATAATTAATCATAATTAGAAGACTTAATAGAAATGTTGTTTTATAGAAGAGACTATTTAAGTATTTTGCCCTCTACGATTGTAGGTATGACCTATCCTTGAGCCGAATTACATCCCGGTTTTTTATATCTCTTCCAATGTTGACTCGAACAAGTTGAGTATCCATTCAACCCTAAAACAAATCAGAAAATACATAGATTTAGGGTTTCGAGTTAGTTTGGAACAAAAAAAAGAGAGGAAGAACATATATTTTACCTGAAAGTCAGAGAAGATAGAGATTTAAAGGTTTACGTTTGTTTGGATATGGTAGATTTAGGGTTTCTAGATTTAGGTTTTGACTAGAGAAGAGGGACAGAAGAAGGTGAAAAGTCAGGCATTTTTAGGTTTTTTTTATTTTTGGATATTCGTATTTTTGGGTGAAAAATTAAAAAATATAGATTTAGGGTTTTGATTTGATGAAGATTGAAGAATAGGGGAGAAAAACAGAGATTCTGAGATGAACAGAAGAAGAAGAACAAGGGGTGGTTCTTTGAGTTTGATCGAAAAAACAAGAAGAGTAAGATATTTTTATTTTTTTAAATCGAGGGAAGAAATAGATGAAGAACAGGTGAAGAATAAGTTTAGGGTTTTGTGTTTTGATCCAAAAAACACAAAAAGAGTGAAAAATTTTGTATTTTTTTAGATCGAAACGGGGATTTTGGTATGAACAGATGAAGAACACGGGTTGAATTTTTGGGTTTGATCGAAAAAGCATTTAAAAATCTGGAAATTTGTTTTTTTTAGAGAGAGGGGAGAGAATTTCTCAGCCGAATTTGTTTAGAGAGAGTGAAAATTCAGAAAATGATAAAATAAAATAAATCTGATGGGTTAAAATCCTATTTATACTTAGTATTTTCGGGCTTCTAGGCCCGAGCTTTCCCGTCTTCAACTTTTATTAGTGTTCAAAAATATCCAATCCGATTTTTATTGCCGGATTGAATATCTGATCCGATTTTAAATTTTTCGAATAGGATATGGATCGTAATATTTCAAGTTTCGGATTATCTGAAAATCAAAATTTTAAAGAATATTAATTTTGTTATTTTTAACAATTTGATGCTTGTTATATCCGAAAATTTAAAAAATCGAAATTTTCATAGATGTGAATATTGTTATATTTAGCAATTTGTTGCTTGTTATATTTGAAATTCCGAAATTTTCATAAATACGAACTTCAAATTCAAAAAAAATAATTAAATTAAAATATATTTTCGGATATCCGAATTTCCGATGTGATTATCCAATATCCAAATATCTGATTTTTCCGGATCGGATACGGATCGCCGATCCGAAAAATCAGATATCTGAAATTACCGGATTGGATCCGATCCGATATCCGATTATGAACACCCCTAGCATTGACTCTTGATTTTAAATCTTTTCAATTTAGTCCCGAATTCAGTACTAATTTAAACCTTAAATTTATAATCATTTCAATTTAGTCCTTAATTCAGTTTTAAATTAATGCTTTTAATTAGTTTATAATGTACAATGTATGTATAATCAATCTATATAATGTATGTATAATTAATAGATAAATTTATAATGTATGTATGATATTTACATATTTAATTTATTAATATATAAATTGGTTCTATTAAATATTAATAGAAAAATTTATAATGTATGTTTGATACATGCATAGTTTTAAATTAATACTTTTAATTAGTTTATAATGTATAATGTATGTAATTGTTATTGTACTTATATTAAATATTGTAATGCATGCATCATAATTCATACATGATACATGCATATTTTTCATACATGATAATTGATACATATATGTTATGTAATATGTAAGTACGTATGATAAATAACATACATAGTTGAGTAATGAGTTCACCATAGTCCATACATATATGTATGTAATTGTACGTATGAATAATAATATGATATACATACATAGTTCACCAATCACCATATTCCGTACATATGTATGTATATATGATATACATCATACATACATACATGCATGATTCATGCATGATACATATTTTATTACTTAAGTTAAGGTTTAAGGTTTAGGCTTAGTGTTATTTGTTCTATGGCTTAAGGTTTAGGGTAGTTCAAAGTTATTGTTTTAATAGAATAATTTGCATGGTTTAAGGTTTAGGGTTCTGTTTAGGGTCTATGATATTGGTTTAAGGTTTTGGGTTTATACTATAGTCTATAATATAATCTGTAAATTATATACCATACATATTTAACCGAAATTAACACTCTAGCTTATGGTGTAGTATAGTTTAGAGTTAATGGTTTAAGGTTTAGCTTAGTGTTCAATTAATTCCCCATGATACGCATTTAACCGAAATTAATTTTTATTTAACCGAAATTAACACTTTAGCTTATGGTGGGTGTAGTTTAGAGTTATTGGTGTATGATTTGATGATATAATTTAGTTTAGTGTTCAATTACTTCCCTACAATACGTATTTAACCGAAATTAATCTTTTATATATATATTTAATTTGTGTAATTTACTCCAATATTTTAAATTTTTATAATTTAGTCTAATAAAGTAAAGAATAAGATGGTGTTATTTTTGTTTATTTTAGTCCATAAAATAATATTTCTATCCAAAATCTAACATAATTATTTCTAATTTTTGTAATTTAGATCAAACGATATAAATTATAAGTCCCTATAAGAATTCTGAAACTAAAGCTCTAATTTCAATTATAACCTACACTAGGACTCGATTGAATTAAATTAAAACTTAAAAGTATAAATTTGGGACTTAAATGAAATTATTTTAGAATCATATAGACTAAATCTTGAATTTCCCCTTACCTAAAACATCAGGCGGGCTTTTTCCCTTCAATTTCAAGCCAAAATTGTAATTTACCCTTTAATTTTAAATTTTAAATTAAATAAATGTTTTTTTCCGCCCACATTTTACCTTTTAGGTCATAGATTAATTACGCTTTAAGGACGTATCCATTTAAAAGTTTTCATTTTAGTCCTAATGTAACTTTTAGTTTATTAAATTTATTATTTAGTCACAGTTATTTTTTATCCGATATCCCTAAAGGAATAAGGGATATTTCGATTCATATTAATCCCTAAAAAATATTTTTATCCAAAATTGGCACACAATTACGGAATTACCGGACCCGGTCCCGGAGTCTATTTGTAAACTTAACAATAAGTCAATAACTCAGTACTAATACCCGAATTGAAGCTCAACCGAACCCGATATTACCTGACCTGAATTTTATCCGTCAGCAATGTGACCCGACCTGAATGTGGCCCGACCTGAAGCCCATCCGAACCTGAATTAAACCGTTAGTTAACTTATTCAGACCCAAACCATTTTGGCCTGAACTGAAACTTATCCAACCTGAAGTTAACCAGACCCGAATCCGGACTCAATCTGATTGAAACCAACCTGACAATGACCCGAATATAAGTCGACCCGGACTCGACCTGGTTCGAGTCAAACTATTAAATTGACCTAACATAACTCGTATCCGATTTGACCTAATCTAATATAACTTAACCTGAAACTTGAATGATTACCTGATTTCAAATCACTAGGTATGATCTACCCTTGAGCCGAATTACATCCCGGTTTTTTTTATCTCTTCCAATGTTGACTCGAACATGTTGAGTAATGGGTATATAGGTAACTATGGATCCCAATCATAAATTCTTTTATATTTAATTAGACTTCGATCACCTCCATTTTTTCTTAAAGATTAATTCTTTTTATAAAGGTATAATGAAAAAAAATCTTATAACGTTTGACTGAATAGTCACTTTAAATCATATTTTTTAAGTAATTTAGCCCATAATATTTTATTTTAGGTCAAAATAGCTCATATGTGAATGAAAACTGTTAGTCAACTGACAATAAACAACTTGAAATGACTTTACAGAATGACACGTCAGAAGAAAAATTTTATATAATTTTTTTTAAAAAAAATTAATTTTTTTTTTATATTTTATACATTTTTTAAAATTATTTTTTGGCGTACGCGTCATTCTGTAAAGTCAGCATATTTGCCTATGACACTGCTATCGCGACGTGCACTGCCATGTAGGTTTGCCACATCATTTCAAGCTATTTATCGTTGGTTGACTAACAGTTTTAATTCGCAGATAGGTCATTTTGACCAAAAATAAAACGTTAAAAGTTAAATTGCTTCAAAAAAAGAATATGAGCAAAAATGGCAATCCAGTTAAACGATATGAGTATTTTTTTGACATAATATCTTTTATAAATAATAATCCTTAATTTTATTGAATGAATATAAAATATTTCAATAATAAATTTATTAAAATATTTTTCTTAAAGTCATGGTTGTAAATTGAAATATGAAGTTGGTTCATGTTTCGCACAAAGCAAACCAAGTAGTCGATCATCTTATCAAACATGGAAAGAATGCTCCTTTGGGCTTCATGTTCCTTCATTCTCTTACTCCAACATTACATAAACTGGTGCAACGAGATAAGAGCGATGCCGACTTAGCTCCTAGTTAATTCTTCATAACTATTGTTGTTCTTTGTAAAAAAAAAATCAAACTACTCAAACAAATGATAGATGCGAACAAATATTTTTGTAAACGATGAAAGATGGACATTATCAACGCAAACATAAAAAATATATATAATAATAATGATCTGTTGACAAACTGATATTACCATAACTCAATCACGACATATCTTATGACTTTAGTGATTATGAACTTCTATCAATATTTATTTTGAGGGTCCAAAGTAGGGATAAATTAGCAAGATAACATAATGAACGCCATTTAGAGAGATGACGTCAAATCCAGCCTTAAGAAAATAAACAATCAATGATTGCGAACGTTTATCAATATTCAGTCAGAGGGTTCAACGTATGAATAGATTAGCAAGAAAATATAATGAACATCTTCTGGAGAGAAGACGTCAAATTTAATCTTAAAAAAATAAAATAATCAATGAACGTGAACATCTATCAAAATTTAATATGAACGACATTCAGAGAAACAACTTTAGATGTAACATTGAGAAAAAAAAATGTATCGCAAGAACAGACAAAAAAATTATCATTTTTATAGGAAAAATAAACTAACTGAACAAAATAAAATGACATAATCTTAAAAATTAGTTTATTATTATGTTTATATTAATGGTCATTTTTTAAAATTCTCTCTTCTTAAATTTTTTTAGGGTTTGTGCCGCAACTCACTTTCTCACTATAAAACACTATAACTCTTTTTTTTTGTTTAGTCGACGGTTGTACCGACTTTGGTGCTGGTTACTGATCTTTAGTTCTCTTTTTTTTAATAAGAATAATTATGTATTTGTGGCACGTTTATTTCTGTCTTTTGACATGTTTTTCGTCTTCTTTCTCGGTCGTTTGACTGTTCTTTTTATTATATATTTTTTTAGGGTTGAATTTGACTACGTCACAAATGATCAAGATGTTGTTTATTTGTAATCCGGCTGATCTTCCATGCTCTGGACCTTTGAATTGAATTTGGATACGCAATTTGCATTCGTGGGTAGTTTCTCACGACGCTCCGTTATGATGTGCGGTTCTCAGTGGTCTTTCAATAGTTTAATCTCCTTTTGTGGTTTGTTTTCCAATGCCATTAGATTTGTTCGTATCTATTTTTTTGAGTCTTTTCTTTGGGTTTTTAACTTTTTCTATGTACGATCCTTGTATGATATAAAGTGCCTAGTTTCTTATGTCAATGTTATTGGAAAATGTTCAAATTATGTATATAGTTTACGATGATAGTGATAAACTCTTATTGTAATTTTGGATTTTTTTAAATAAGATTAACGATTTCTATTAAAAAATATATTAATTGTCATGTCATTTTTCGTTATCTTTTAAAACAAAAATCGATAAATCGAATGATTTGTTTATAACTTTTCATAATCGGGGACTAAACAAAAAAACATCCTGTAACCAGGGACTATTTGTGCATTTTACCCATCGTAAATTTATGAAATTACAAGGGCATTTATGTAATTTTTTCTCTAAATTGCCCCTAAAGTTGTCCAAAATCACAACCAAGTCCAAATTGAAACACAAAAACAGTGGCAATTGAGAAATTAAGTCGTACTCAGATACTTTTTGTTCTTCCCCAATTTTGTAGTCCTTCCTCCTCCCGGTTTCTGTCCCTCAAATCCCTAAATCCTTTTTTTGTCGTTAAGACTTCTTCACTATTTTCTTTTGGAATTCCAGAAACAGGCAAGTTCTAATTCCCTGTTTCTTCAATTTATTGCTCTTTCAAATTTTAGGTTTTTTTTTGAATTTTTGACGACTGACGTTATTCTGGGTTTTGCGTAACCGAAATGCATATATGTTTTCTTCGTCGTTCATGCTTGTTAATGGGTCTTATGGATTTGGTTTATTTTTGCTTTCATAAACGTTACTTCGTTTCTATGGGTTAGAATTTGGGATTTAATTTGGGTTTTAGGTTTTCATTTATGTTTAATTGATTTACCGGTTTGAAAGTGTTTATAAACTAGGGTTTTTGGTCTCAATGCTAGACCAACAGGGAATTTATTTGGTTTTCATAAACGTTACTTTATAACTCGTGTTGATTTGTATGGTTTTGTAATTTTCTTTTTTGCCACTGAATTGTTCTTATTCTTACTTGTGTTCTATGGTCTACGGTATCATTTTAGGCTTATACATACATATGAACGTACATATATATGCCGGCAGGAAATTTGGTTGGATGTTTGGTAACGCAGAGTTATGAAGGCTTCAATTTCTTCCATCATTTCTTATTTTTCCGAAGCCTCTAATAGAAAATTTTGAACCCTTAATTGTTTGTTCCATGGGATTATCTTTTAAATGGGATATTTTTGTTGAGTTTTTTTTTTTTTTTTTATTTCAGGTGTTTTTTTTTTTTAATTTCACAATCTAGAGTGATTCTTATAAAATCAATAGAGTAGCCAATGGGTTTTAACTGAAGTGACATGCAATGAGAACTTCATTTGACCTGAAGTTGGCCATCAGTGATGGCGACTTCCCCTGAAGTTGGCCATCAGTAATGGCGACTTTCCCTGAAGTTGGCTTGTAGTGATGCTGACTTCCCATGTTACTGTAACAATCACCATAGATCATGAAATAAAAAATTCAACCATAATATTATTGCAAAAAAACCCCTTTAAATGCATTTCAAAGAATGCTGCAACTGTAGAGGTGGCAAACGAGTTGCTTGGGTTAGTTTCGGTTCAGGTTATTTTGGGTTTGACTACATTCGGTTCAGGGTTGGGTCAATTTTAGTTTGAGCCTATGGTGATTTGGGTTAGGTCGGGTCATATCAGGTCGGCTAATTTTTGGGTCAGGTCAAAAGGAGATCGGTCAGTTTCACCTAAGTTTTCAAGTCGTGTCAGTTTTTACACCCCTATATATGACTTTACAGAGCCAGTATATTTAACTCTTTGGTGAGTTGTGCGACAATTCACATCTCATTTTTTTTATTTCTTTTAATATCTTTTCTTTATTTCGAGTTGCCTTTGGTTCGATTGAAATCAATTCGGGTTCATTCAGTTCGGTTGGGAATCAGTTCGAATCCATTTTGGTTCAACTAAAATTCAGGTCGATTTTAATATGGTTCAGTTTATTTCGTATTCCGTATCATCATGTTCGGGTTGTTATTGGGTCTCGGGGCGGGTAGATCGATCGGATCTCAGGTCAAATTTTGCCAGGTCTAGCTGCAAGTACATTGCTTTTTTACCCTTTTTTGTAGAGCCTTGTGTTTCTGCATTCATGCACACAAATCAACTTATAATGTTAAATGTGATATTGATTATGATAGATAGGATTTTGATATCTTCGGATGCTTGGCTTTGTCGGATATGGGTTCTTAATTGTTCTAATTTGATAAAACTACTGCAGGACCCATGAGGAGGCGGGGAGATGAGTTTCTTGTCTGATCTTTGACAGGTCTTGGAGGAGATAAAACTACTGCAGGACCCATGAGGAGGCGGGGAGATGAGTTTCTTGTCTGATCTTTGACAGGTCTTGGAGGAAGAGTACCGGATTCTGTTATAATTTAACTAAATTAGTTTACTAAAACGATCGTTTTCTCTTTGTGTCTGAGGCACATTCAACCAGCCCCAGTCTGGATTCTTTCTGGCAATGGACTGCAACAAGGAAGAGGCCATCAGGGCCAAAAACATTGCGGAGCAGAAGATGCAGAATCGGGATTTTTCTGGGGCTCTTAAAGTTGCGATCAAGGCCAAACAACTTTTCCAGGATCTGGAGAATATTTCTCAGATGATAATGGTGTGTGATGTGCACTGTGCTGCTGAGAAACCATTTTTTGGTAATGACAAGGATTGGTATGCCATACTTAAGGTGGAGCAGACAGCTGATGAAGCTACTATAAAGAAGCAGTACAGGAAATTTGCCCTCCAAATTCACCCGGATAAGAATAAGTTTCCGGGAGCAGAAGCTGCTTTTAAGTTGATTGGGGATGCTCAGCGGAGTCTTTTGGATCAAGGCAAAAGATATGCACATGACATGAAACGGAAAGCGGCTGTTAAAAGACCGGCTCCGGCAGCAGCATTTTGCCCTCCACAGAATCCAAGTTGGCGCCCACACACAGCTGCTCAGAATAATATCCCCAACTTTTCTGGATTAAATTCTCAACAACAGCGGCAACCACCAACTCAAGCAGGGTTCTCCAATGGCCAGTGCACCTTTTGGACCAAGTGTCCGCACTGTACTGTTAGGTACCAGTACTATACAGAAGTACTTCACAGATCTATTCGTTGTCAAACTTGCAACAAGTACTTTGTTGCCTATGACTCGGGTGCAGTTCCGCAGGCAACTAATATGAATCATTCGAATTTTCCCGGACAAGGAGTTGTCCAGAATCAGAGGAAGTTCACTGCTGAGAATGTTTTTACTGGTTTTACTCCAAAGGCAGCTAGCACTTCAGATGTCCGAACAGAAAAAGCGAATGGTAAAAGAGGAAGGAAGCAAACTGTTGAATCCAGTGAAAGCTGCGACAGTGAAAGCAGCATTGAGTCAGAGAAGGATGTGGCAATTGATGGCAATGATGTTCTGTCTGGAAAGAAGGTTGATTCTCAAGTACCGCCGAATGTGCGGAGATCCGGGAGGCATAAGCAAAATGTTTCTTATAAGGAAAATTTAAGTGATGAGGAGGACACAGTTAGTCCCGCAAAAAAGGCCAAGGGGAGTGGATCGCACTGTGCCACTGAAGAAATGGATGATGAAGACAAGCCTGTACACAAAAATCAAGTGAAAGAAGACAAGAAAGAGATGGGCCAAAGAGAAGGTAAACATTTTGAGGCGAGCTTACCCAATAGTAAGAATTCTAGGGAAGCTTCTGCTGATGGTATCGAGGGAAATTCAAACCCAGTTGTTGATGATTCTGTGTCAGATTCAAGCTCGAACGAAACAAAAGAGGCCGAGATTTTTGCCTACCCTGACCCCGAGTTTAATGACTTTGACAACGAGAAGAAAGAAGAGTGTTTTAAAGTAGGGCAGATTTGGGCTCTGTACGATGAGCTAGATGCCATGCCTCGATTCTATGCTCGGATCAGAAAAGTCTTCTCGTCTGGGTTCAAGCTGAGGGTAACTTGGCTAGAACCAGATCCAGATGATGAGAATGAAATACAATGGGTCAGTGAAGGTTTACCGGCTTCTTGTGGTAACTTCAAACATGGGGGGTCTGAAATCAGTGAAGATCGTCCTATGTTTTCCCATTTAATATCTTGGGAAAAAGGAACACGTAGAGATACCTATAAGATATTTCCAAGAAAAGGAGAAACTTGGGCCCTTTTTAAGAACTGGAATATCAAATGGAAGTCTGGTGCCCAGAAATACGAGTATGAATTTGTTGAGATCTTATCAGAGAACGCTGAAGGTGTAGGGATATGGGTTTCTTACTTGAATAAGGTCAAAGGGTTTGTAAGTGTCTTCTCTCCGATGAATAAGGATACGTTTCTAATCCCACCTGGTGAACTATTCAGGTTTTCGCACAGGGTGCCGTCCTTTGTGCTGACCGGTAAAGGGAGACAAGGGGTGCCAAAAGGTTCATTTGAACTCGATCCAGCTTCTTTACCTGAAGATTTTTTTGTTTCCAAGGGCTTGAAGGCGGAAGGCAATGGCAGAAATCCTTTACCTGAAGAAATTCTTGTTTCCAAGGACTTGAAGGAGGAAGGTAATGACAGAAATCCTTGTAGTTCATGTCCCAGTGCTTCAGAAACGGTGAAGCCCGTGGACGGATCAAATTATTCTGTTCCTTCAGATTCGGATTTGAAATCCTTTGAAATTCCAGAATCAGAATTCTACAATTTCGAAACTGACAGAACCAAGGAAAAGTTCCGTGTTGGTCAGATCTGGGCACTGTATGGTGACGAGGATGGCTTGCCAAAGTACTACGGTGAGATCAAGAAAATTGACTCCCACCCAGTTTTCAAAATACACGTGAGATGGCTTTTTCCTAGCCCATCGGAGACCACGTTCAAGTGGTCTGATCCGAACATGCCAACTTGTTGCGGGAGATTTGTCATTAAAAACAGTTCCCAGATCTACACCTCCATTGATTCCTTTTCTCATTTGTTAAAAGCCGAGCCTACCGATTCAAAGGGCGGATACACCATCGTACCTAGAAGAGGAGAAATATGGGCCTTGTACCGGAACTGGACTCGCGACATCAAATGTTCCGACTTGGAGAATTGGGATTATGACTTAGTGCAGGTATTGGAGAACAATTATTTCCTCTTCAAGGTTTGTCTTCTAGACAAAGTCGACGGCTTCAATTCTGTTTTCAAGTCCAAAGTAAACGGAAGAACGAACGTGACACTCGAAATCCCTCTGCTCGATCAGCTTCGGTTCTCTCACCAGATTCCGCATTTCCAACTAACCAACGAGAGAAATGGCAGCCTAAGAGGATGTTGGGAACTTGATCCTGCAGCATTGCCGCCACATTATTTTTCATTCTAGCTTTGAGTTAGTGCTGTCTTCTCTTTTGTCTACATTATTACATGATGCTCTGCAGGTGAGTGGTTTAAAAACAGAACAACTTTTGGTTAGTTGTCTTAACTACTGTAGGTGTAACCGGATGCTTATGTGCTCTTAATCTCATTTTAACATGTTTTAATGTAAAACAATTGTAACATCAACATGATTTTGAGGAGTTAATCTTATTCCGTCTTAGTCATTGCTAATTAATATTTTGTTTTAACTGTTGTCTTTTGTCATTACAGCATGTGGTTATGTTTAATTAATCCACATTGTATGAAACTGTTCCTTCGTTGATTTGGTTTTTGATTGAAATCGAATGAGCTCTCAAGGATCAGAAATATGTTTAATATATAGTATTTGTTTATGGTCAGTTTTGTATTAAATTGTAATGCATATTTCTTAAGAAAATACAATTTATACGATCCTCTATATTTAAGCTATAAAATATAAAACTTAAATTTCTAGTTCTAACACTTAAACCTTAAACTTAAACTCTAAATTTTAACTATAAACTTTGAATTCTATATCTTACACAAGAAACCCTTAAATTTTAATCTAAAACCCTAAATTCCAAAATTAAAAGGTTCGTGTAAACTTTAAACTTGTGTATCAAAATATTTTCATTTTATTAATTAATTATTATAATTACAAATTTCAAATATGAATAGTAACATGATGCAATGTTCCAATTGACAAGATTATAAATTAAACTTTCTATAAGTTATACCAATTAGTTAGTTTAGTATGATAAGATATTAAATTACTTAATCAAAATTAAGAGTTTAAACCCTGGTGTTTTGACTAGAGTAAATTAGGTTGAAAATGTCATCTTCATAATGAGTATATGTAATATCTAATCCAGATTAATCGGCTAAGAAATTTATATTTTAATTTTCAAAGTGTATTTGGTTATCATTTTGGTATCTAATTTTTTTTGGTCTAATTATATATCTGAATTTAATTTGTTGGTTCAAATTGACGTCCATACTTTATTTTCTGTTTCAAACTCATACTTACAATAAATGATTTTGGTCGAAGGGTTCAATAAGCCCTTACACTTTTGCAAAAAAAATCAATTACGCCCCTAAATTTTTTGCACCCAATTAAGCTCTCAAACTCAAGAAAAAAAATCATTTTGGCTCTTTGATCAACGTAGATTGTTAATTTTAACAATTTTTTTTAAAATGACACTTGTCACAACATGATAATGTTACTTGTCATTTTTATGAATTTTTAAATTTTAAAAAATATATAAAAATAGAAAAAATATAATTTTTTAAAATTCTGGAAAATTCTAAAAATTATTTTAAAAATATAAAAAATATTTTTCATTTTAAAATTTATTTAAAAATAATAAATGATAATTGTTCATAATATTTTTTTTTCAAAGTTGTATAAAAGAAATTTACATGATCCTTCATATTTAAATTATAAAATCTAAAACTTAAATTCATTTAAATCCATACAAAATAAAATAAAATGATCATTTTTAGCCACTAGCCCAACTTGTAGATCTCTTTGTACTTTAATGCTTATGGGTAAAATTTATATTTAGTTTTTTTAAATAAAGAAAATGAATAAATAAAAAAAGTAAAAATAAGGAGGATTTTTATTTTATTTTTAATTAATTTAAAAAAACTAATTGCTTTGACCTGACCTCTCCGTTTATTTCGTAGCTTCTCTGTCAACTAATCGAACCACCAACCGAACCAAATTACCTTGATTTTTAGGGTTTCTGTTGTAATGGAACCACCTTCATCTCCTCCCAACAATACGCCACGTGTCGCTCACCGGTCTAAGGATCCCGAAATGGATGTGCATCTTCCGGTGACCGAAGCCGACCCGACTTCCTCCGTTTGGGACTGGGGCGATCTCCTGGACTTCACCGTAGAAGATCACTTCTCCATCGCCTTTGACGGTCAAAACATATCTCCTCCGCCATTAGAACATTCAGCTCCAGCTCCAGCTCATGGTCCGAGTCTGGATCCGGGATCAGTTCCCGGACCCGATCGTGTGAGGAAGCGGGACCGGAGGATGACTTGTTCGAATTTTCTAGCCGGTCGGGTCCCGTGTGCCTGCCCCGAGATCGACGCGCAAATGGAGAAGCTTGAAGAAGAAGAGGCGGGGGTGCCGGGAAAGAAGCGAGTCCGAACTGGACGTGTCGGGTCAGGGACGTGTCGGTGCCAAGTTCCGGGTTGCGGAGCGGATATTACGGAACTTAAAGGTTACCATAGGAGGCACAGAGTTTGTCTCCAATGTGCGAACTCGAGCACCGTTTTGATCCATGGTGAAACCAAGAGATATTGCCAACAGTGTGGCAAGTAAGCTTTCCTTTTTTTTTAGTAGTGACTTTAACTTAGGCTATGCTTAAGTTTATTTGGTTATGATATATGAATTATGCTTAACTGTTGATTTTATAAAGGTTTTTTTTTTCTGTTAATATAATTGAATGCATAATTTACAGTTACATTTAAGTTTTAGCAAAAATAAATTGAAAAAGTAACAATTGTATGTAGCCATGAAGTTGTAATTCAACTTCTTGTGTCTCTGAATTAACCGGAATTGCATAGTGTAATAAGGTAGTATTTGAGAAATTGAAATGGATTTGGACTTCAAAAATAGTGTAAGTTGTGTGAAAAAAGTACATATGTACCATTAATGATTATTTTTTGAAAGTCATGGATTTGTTGGATGCCTATATAGTAGTGAATTTGAAATTCTTATAGATATTTTGGAATCTGAAATTCATGTTTCTATACCTTTCAAATATGTAATGATATTGAATCCCAATTAATTGATACATAATGTATGCATGTCTTTCTCACAATTTATTATAGCAAATGAATTCCAAATCTAAATCTTCAAATTCATGTTCCCAAACATTACATTATTGTTTTCGGTTAATGGATGACTGTAGAGCTAGATTTTTTTTTGGGGGGGTATTATTGTATTAAACTGTTTGTTTTACCTATCAATCACTTGTCAGGTTTCACCTGTTGACGGATTTTGATGAAGGGAAAAGGAGTTGCCGAAGGAAACTAGAGCGTCACAACAATAGACGCCGAAGGAAGCCTGTTGGTTCTAAGACTGCAGTCAACAAAGAATCTCAAGGAGCTGTGCAAAGTGAAGATATTGATTTTGATGGTGAAGCAGGAAAAGGTTCTATGTCGATTGAATGATCCTTTCTTGTAAATTTTCCTTGTTGAAATTAATTTGTTATTTGTGATATACAGATGATTTAAGCTTGAGTGGCCAAGTAGCTGAAGAAGAACCTGCCTTTGAGTCTGAAGATGGGCTTGTTTCTGCTCATTGCTCTGATCCCATGTTGCAGAGTGTTAATGATGACAGCGTTGTAGGTCTTGTTAACCCTGAAATGGGTGCATGGAAAGAGGACTCCAAGTTTTCAATTTCTACTACTTATCGTGACAATAAGACTGCTTACTCATCCATGGTGGGTTCTTTGATTGTTCAAGTTAGCTGTGCATTATATTCAATTTTATTCTTTGGAGGAAGCTTGTCAGTAATATGCATATGAACATATATTGATTTTGTGTTTCTTTATAGTGCCCTACAGGCAGGATCTCATTCAAGCTTTATGATTGGAATCCAGCAGAATTCCCACGAAGACTTCGGCACCAAGTATTTTAAAGAATTATCTTACAGTTTAGTATTTAAATAAATCGAATCATCTTCATGGCTAGAGATCTGAGGAATTGATTGACATGTGATTATCTAATTGTCAGATTTTTCAATGGTTGGCCAATATGCCTGTTGAGTTGGAAGGCTACATCCGCCCTGGTTGTACAATCTTGACTGTGTTTATTTCAATGCCAAAGAATATGTGGATAAAGGTAATGGTTCAATCAGATGGCTTTTGTTTAATATCATTTTACCTTATATCAGGTCATTATATTGACCATGCAGACTTGTCCTCACACACATCAATAGTTGATTTTGAAGCCGATAACATGAGTGAAAAAAATGTTTTACTTGCATTTCCTTAACTACATGGTGCCTGAAGTCTTTTGTTTTTAATCTGTAGTATTTGTAACCTGCATTTATTTATCAGCAATAATGATTATTTAGTATATGCACTAATAACTTATAATTTAGAAAGTATATAAGAATGCAATTTGTTGTAATGGTGGAAATTTGATGCTTACTGTGGATGTGAAGCAAGAAATGACTTCATGAAAATCTACTTTATAGACATGTAAGAAATATGTCATGTTCTCTATTACGTCCTGGTTTGTATATTGATAGATGTCAATAGTCAATGATAATTCAGGCAAACATTCTGATTGATTTATTTCGTAAAAAAATATCTTCTTGCACTTGCAGTTCTGTCCTCTTTCATGGTTTTGGCATGTTTCATATGAAATTAACCTCAAATTTTCTTCCAAACAGTTATCTGAAAATCCAATGACCTACATGCATGACTTTGTCTTTACTCCTGGAAGGATGCTGTATGGGAGAGGCTTCATGACTATTCATCTTAACAACATGATTATCCGTACCAGGAAAGGTATAATTTTACTAACAATTTAACTCATTATTTCCACTTCATTTTAAAATTTGATGCCTCCCTTTGAAAAGCCTTTAAGTGGATGATTAAAACTTATGGAAGGTAATTTAGAGTGGGTTAATTTTAACCTCATGTGCGGTCTTTTCCATCAACTAACCTGTATGCTAGTTGCAGGATTTAAGATTCTTTCCAATTGACTAGGCTTGATTTCATATTTTTTCTACGGTGCCTTCGTGGTTTAAATTCTTCAGTCTTCTAGGTGGCTGCATTTGATATGGTTAGTCCTCCCGGCACTCGAAGTATGATTAAGATCTATTTCGTTTGTAGGTGGAACTTCTTTGGTGAAAATTGATGCGGAGATGCGGGCCCCTAGACTTCATTATGTCCATCCTTCATGTTTTGAGGCTGGCAAGCCAATGGAGTTTGTTGCTTGCGGAAGTAATTTGCTGCAGCCCAAATTTCGGTACAGATATTACCTTTGTTATATATAAATACTGGGGGGGGGGCATGAAGGTCTTATTGGACCTATGTTCTTTTCTTACAACTTTTCTTATGCGTTGTGCCAGAATGGTCAACTGTTATAATTTAATGCTTAAGAAAGATGATAATTATCCCAGGTTTCTAGTATCTTTTGCTGGAAGGTATATGCCGAATGATTATTGCGTTGCATCCACACATGTCCATGGTAAAGAGGATTCTCCCACTTGTGATCATCAATTATTCAAAATATATGTCCCTCAAACTGAACCAGATCTCTTTGGTCCTGTATTCATTGAGGTAGGAACTGTGAAAGTTCTATCTAAATATTTCGGTTGTTTTCTCATCTCAAATAGAATATCAACTAAGCATTACACTTTACAACCCATGCTTCTCCTTGTTAAATGGTTAGCAGTCTTCTTCACATTCAATAATTTTTCTTTGTCTATGAGATTACAAATATATATATATACACGAAAAATTGCCCCAAGTTGAGATAGAACAAATTAATTTCGATCTGAATGAGGTTTTGAGATAATATGTTTAATAAATCGAGTTAACTTATTGTGGCTTTTTTCTTTCTTTCCAATTATGGATTTCTTTGTAGGTTGATAATCAGTCTGGATTATCAAATTTTATTCCTGTCCTAATTGGGGATAGGGAGGTTTGTTCTGAGATGAAGGCAATGCAGCAGAAGTTTGATGCCTCTCTTTTTCGGGGAGGATCAAAGATTTCTTCCTATGGATCATCGTGTGAAACATCAACTTCGCAACAAAAAGCGTTTTCTGAACTTGTTTTAGATATAGCATGGTTATTGAGGGAGCCTGAATCTGAGATTTTTCGAGAAACTATGGTCTCTTCTCAAATTCAAAGATTCAATTGTTTATTGAGATTTCTCATACAAGTCGAATCAACAGTCATTTTAAAGAAAGTATTACAAAATCTGATGACAGCGATGGACAAGACTGGGTTTAATGGAACTAATAATTCTGATATGATGTTACTACAGAAATATATGGATTATGCTAGAGATATCCTTAATAACAAACTTCAAAAAGGTGAAAGGCCAGTGCTTCTTTCACAGTACATTGAGCGAGGAGGAAAATGGTTTTCTCGAAGCAGCTACACAAACGACGGCCTATCTATTGTTCCAAATGGTTCTCAGGTGAGGATTGAAAGTTTTTGTTGAATACATCAATTTTATTTTCTTGCTTCTAAATAAGCCCAAGCGTTTTATATGATCCATGTTATTATATCTATCTCAGCTGAAAAGCATTTATGTTACTTTGATTTTTTGTTCTTCTTGAAGCATCCGTGTTCAACTTTTATTATGATACTAGTATGGGGATATAACTCTCTAAAGATCCTCCAAATACATGAAAAAACTTGGAAAATATTTCTTAGATATTTTTCTTTGTGCTTGCCATGAAATAAATGTAGTAGTATATCTGTGGCATTATATTTTATGTATCTATATCATAGAGTTTGCCGTGCAAAATCTGATTTTTGAATGCATGGAATGTGAAGCTTTGTCTTCTTGGTTACCGAGTAAATAATATGTTTCATTTCGAACGATACCATTGAGGAGAGTATGAGAGGTTTTGAAAACCTGTTGCATATAGAACATGTTTTGGTACTTATACCGATGTTTTGTTTGCAGGATTTGGAGGAAAGAACTAGTGATAAATTCCGAACAATGATGGCCTCGACTACTCTGACCAGAAACGAGTCCGTCCCACTGTTAAACGACGAAGTTGTTATGAATGTGAACCTTAGTAAAGAGTGCCCGAGAAAATCATGTAGTCCCATTTCCGCCACCACAACATTGAGATCTCGCCCGGCTGTATTTGTAATTGCCACTGCTGCTATTTGCTTAGGGATCTGTGCAGTCTTTTTTCACCCTACCAGGGTCAGTGAGTTTGCAGTAACAATACGAAGATGTTTGTCAACAGGGTCGTAGGTATCGGATACGCTCTAAAATCTGCGAGGTCCTGAACGAAAGGAGTGCCACATATCTCATTTGAAAAATAACTGAATGCATATTAGGTTTGATGATTTCCTTTTTCTAAGATTTTTTTTGTGTTCAGAGGATTGCATTGAAGGAGGTGTTTGAGTACCATTGTTCTCAAGTGCATCCGACGAAATCGCGGAGCCAGAGTTTGGAATTCTCAAGCACGAATGGGAATATGAAGGTTGTATGAATGAGGTACCTTTGTAAATCTTGAAATTTAACATTGTTAAGCTGTTTTAGGTGTTTGTGCTTTCCCTGATTATATATCTTGAAATGTTCTCAGAAATAAAATGTAAACAATCTGTCCCTTAAGCTTAAACTGAAATAAATTCTTTGGTAGTTTAGAGAAAAAAAATATGCACTTGAAACTTAATTCCACGTCATCTTGGTGCCCAAATAATTTTCTTTTTCTTATGTATAGATGAAAATTATTCGATACACATTTTAAGACAAGCCTGAGATTTAAGTTTTTATTTTTAAAAATAATAAATATGCAAATTTGTATAGTTTTTTTTATTATGCTGGTGTAATTACAAGGTAGTATCTGTTCAATTTTCTTATCCTTTGAATAAAGCACACACTGTGCATATATAATGCTCGAATCTGAGTCACCTGGATGAATTATATCTTTTATCATTGAGACCACTCTACTTAATGAAATACAAATATGCAAATTTGAATAGTTTTTTTAACATGTGTATACAAAAAATACACATATAAAAGTCATCGTAGTTTGAAAATAGACGTTGAGTTTTGAATTCTTTATTTTACCGAATTTTGAGCGAAAATAATCGGAAAATTTAAAATTTTTAAATTTGTAAAAAGTAAGTTGATATCATCATTTTTTTATTAAATATAAAAATATTATATTTTTATATTAAAATTCAAATTTATTCAAAAATAAGATAATATAAATATTTTTAATTATTAAATTAATTAGTGAATCTCGATTGATATTAAGTACTTATATTTGTAAGGAGGGACCATGTGCCTTCGTCTCTGATTGTTATTATTTTTTAATCGATTTAATAAAGTTTAAAAAGATTTAAAGTCTAAAGAAAAATACCAGAATTTGAAGATAGGGTGAATACGAATCAATTTGGAAACGCCAAATTGGCAAATTGATAATTCAAGTGACGATGCTTTGCGTTGGTTCTGACTCAACGGAAACTCCTGCATTTTGTTCCAGACATTTACAGCTAAGGCCCTGTTTTTTTTTTTGCTACAGTTTCAACGCCCGTCTGTTCCTTATTTTCTCCTAAAACGATCATCGGTTTAGCTTTTAACAGACGTTTGTTCATCATTTGTTGTTCATTATTTTTAGCGTTTAAACAGATGTTTGGTGACAACTGAGTCTACGGACGTTTGCTTCCAACGACCGTTTGCCACAATAATAGCAAATGAAGCTTAAGATTTTTTCTAAAGAAACAAAATAAAATTTTTATGAGTAATTATTTCATACACTGACAGTGAAAATTAAAAGTTTTCACAAGAATTTTAGTTTCAGAGTTTAGGGTCTTCGTTTAGGGGTTTAGAATTTAGGGATAATGATTAAAATTTAGGGTTTAAAGTTATAATTCAAGGCTTAGAAGTTAAAACCTAAATCCTATTCATATTACCTTAAAAATTAAACCTCAACCTTTAAACCCCAAATTCTAACCACTATGCCTAAATTTTAAACCCCTACACCCTAAAACTAAGGCGCTTGTAGAAATTTTCAATTTCCACCACCAGTGTATTGAATATAAATCTAATTTCTATTATATAACTTAATAAAAACTTGATTTTTTTCACCCTTGTTCGTGCATCAAACTATTCTTCAATTTACCATTTTTGTTTATTATAATATTTTTAAAAAATAAATACGAGTGTCTAATATGAGTATACTTAATTTTAAGAAAATATAATCCTTATGTATTTTGAAAGCTCATATTAGGTTGTAATTGAGTCGAGTTTAGATATAAAAAAATAGATTCAGATAAACTTTTATTGATCTCTATCAAATGTTATCTTTAATATTTGAGTTTAATTTCAGATAAAGATTGAACTATTGAAACTTATCGGATTAGGTCCATTTATCCAATAAAAAATCAATCTAATAATTTACATAATCGACGTCAAACTCTATTATTTGTGTTTGGATTTAAATTGAATCGAATATTTTTAATATTATTTAAAACCCAAAAAATATAGTAAAGTAAATTTTTTTATATCGAAGTTCAATTAGATTTCTAGGATACTTCAAAAACATAAAATATTTCAAATCAATTTGTTTTTTTGTTGTCCTCTCGATTTCATAAGGTTTTATTTTAATTAATCTGTATTAATTCACGTCGTATATCTGATTTTGATGTATGGGTCTCTGCAGAAATTTTTTTGCACAATCATATTTAAGCTATATCAAAATGCTTACCACTTAAATCAAGTTCATTTTATTTTTTTAATAATTTAAATTCAAATGGTTAAATTAAATTATTATTTTTTTTAAATCGAACTACGAATACATCTAACAGCACATGAGAATTCAAATTGCAATCGAAGATTGCGGTGCCAATGATTGATTCCGTGGACGAAACAGTTCACAACTTGCAATCAAACCACGTCAGTGACAGCTTTGTTTCGGCAAAGAAATACAGTTCTGCACTTATCTGCTAATAGAGAGGCGGCCCCGTGGAAATCAAAGTTCAATTCCTCTGAGGGGGAGGGTCACTCTCGCGAAGTCAGTGTTGGCGAACCTTCCAATTTATTACTTATCCCTATTCTGCATGCCAGGTTCCATTTCCCGAGAGTTGAATAGACTGGTTTGTAATTTTATTTGGGGCGCGATGGAGGGAAGGAAGATCCATTGGATTCGCTGAGAATTGTTATTCTACCCAAACAGTTTGGAGGTCTGGGGTTAATCGACTTCAAGATTAAAAATAGTGCCCTTCTGTATAAGTGGCTCTGAAGCACGGGCGGATGATATTAGGTTTTCAACGAGGTAATATAGATTTTTTCATAAGAAATTTTATATTTGACCCTACTTAATTTGTTGGGTATGAGGTCAACAATACTTATTGTAGTGGTATGAAATCTTCCATATCTTATACTTCACTCCTGACTACACTATATGAAAATCCTGGCTGAGATATAGTACCGAAAAGGGGAAATTGTGGAGGAAGGTTATTGACGCGAAGTATGAACGCATAGCAGTAACAAATGTTGGATTTGGAGGGATATAATTAACCTCTGAAGACTCCCAAGGCAGATACGGACCCCTTCGTGTCTAATATTTTGTTTCGTGTTGGTGATGGGAATTCGCTGGATTTTTGGACCTTTAATTGGGTTAGCAATGCCTCTCTTAAAGTCCTATATCCCCGCATCTTTGCCGTGGCCTTAAAGAAGTCTGGGAAAATTGTCGAGTTTGGGTTTTGGGAGAATGATGTATGGCACTGGAACATTCAACTGCGAAGACCTCTGTTTGACTGAGAAATTGAAGTATGGGAATCCTTTGTCAACGCCATCGCTGTCTGTAAATTAGGCGTCCTTCCAACAGACTGTATCAGGTGGTCCAAAGCTTTCAATGAAATTTTTTCTACAAAAGAGTTTGTGTCATCCATCTGCAAACAAAACAGATCGATCGAGAGCCGATGGAAATTTGTATGGTTCGGTTTAGTTCCTTTTAACGTTGAATGTTTTGTTTGGAGAATCCTTATGGGTCATGTGCCTACCAAGCTTGAGTTAGCCAAAAGGGGAGTTGTGTTTGGGGGCAACTCCACATGTCCTCTATGCCTTAGGTACGAGGGATCTGTTACTCGTTTATTTTTTTCTTGTGATGTTGTGTGGCTAGCGTTCCCTCTATATGGTTTATGCTTCTTTGACTCTTGGGTGGGCTGCTACCCTTCCCCTAGCCTGGAACCTCTTTGGACAATGGCGTTCTGAGCAATTTTTTGGTCAATTTGGTTGGTGCGTAATGAGGTCACTTTCCGGGGTAAGGACTTTGATGCTACGTCCTTCGATATCATTATTCTTAAAATAGGCTGGTGGTATCGCGCAAAATGGCCCGAATCTTGTTTATCTATAAATGATTTCATCCTAAATCCTGCCGGTTGGACGGCTCCCGTGACCCCAAAGGTTCTGGATAAAGATAGTAATTGGTCTGCATCTTTACTGGAAGTCTGAAGTTTAATAAGGATGGTGCTGTCCATGGGAATTTCGGTCAAGCTGGTATTGGAGGGATTCTAAGAAATCATCCGCGGGGGGAACGATCACTGAATTTTCAAAATCGATTGGTGTCTCGGACCCGGTGTCCGCTAAGCTGGTTGCGATTAAAGAAGCCCTTACAATTTTCTCAGGGTTAAACAGGACCAAGGCAATTCACTTAGTTGTGGAAACCGACTCTAATAATGCGATTTGCTGTATTCGAAGGCCGATTTGCGCTCCTGCTGCGTTTAAGGATTTAGTGGTCCTGCATCTCGGAATCAAGGGAACTTAGTTGGGAGGAACCAAAACCATGTGGCTGATAAACTTGCAAAAGCTGGCAGTAATCAGAGAGAGAACCTACTGAAATTTAACTTGAATGTCGGATGAGGAATTGAAAATTTTCGTAGTTGATGAGGAGATTGCCTACAGTGGAATCTCGACAGTTTTCTGGAAGTTGTCTCACTTTGAGGCTGTGGGGTGTAGTTTGCTTTTATTATGTCCTAATGGCTTGGCTTGGTGTGAATGTATGGAGTCCTTGGGGGCTTGGTATATGGGTGTGTAACCCTGGTGTCATGTATCGATTTTAATGTTGTGCATTCTTTTTTAACGAGGCCATCATTATTGTCTCTTCCATTTTTTCATACCTTAATAAAATTTTTCCTTTAAAAAAAAATCCCAATAACTGAAGTGAATCTACGTGGCCTATTAGTTGACTAATAGTGTTTAGTGTTTTAAAGGTTAATCATGGAATTAGGTCCTATAAAATCAAATATGCCCCCAAGTCATCATGATTAAGGATAAAAAAAGTGTCATTTGACCACACAAAAAAAATTGGGGTAAAAGCAAAAGCCCTTTTTATAAAAACACAGCTTTAAAGCAATTATTTTTAAGGAGATGGTCACTAGGTGCAATTTTGAATAGATGGGAATATCTGGAAAGATTAAATTAGATCAAAAAGGAATATTTGAAATTCAATTATATATTATTTTTAAAATTCATTTATATTTATATTAAAATATAATTGGTTGTTGTTTAGATAATATAATTGGTTTTTTTTATGGTAAAATTTTGATACATAGGCTGTGTAAAATTAATTTTACACAAGCCTGTGTATTTACTCTATAAGAACCCAAATCATAAATTCCTAACCCTAAAAAACTAAACCCTATACACTAACCTTAAATTCTAAACCTTACAACCTAAACCCCTAAACCTTAAATCCTAAACTAAAACTCTAACCCCTAAAACTAAAAGGCACATGTAAACTAAAGTTTACACGGCCTGTGTATCAAAGTTTTTTTTTTTTACAGATAAGTACTTTTGCATAGTTTGTCAATATAATATAATATATGTGGACAAACTATCTTTGGAATTAGATCAATTGGTTTAATTGAGAATTATGGTTCAACAGATTCGACTAGTGATATAAAATCGAAAATAGAACAAATAGTTATGAACCTATAAAAAACTGAAAACCAACACGAAAAATGATTATTCATTCGATTGACCAATTATGAAAATTTTCATTTTTTTATAATTTTTAATGATTTTCATTATTATTATTATTATTATTATTGAAGCGTTGATTCAATTGATCGAATAAAAACCAATGAATTGACCTACTTGACCATCACTCTGTTTCTTACGAGATTAACCAAAACCTCATAGTATTTTCTCTCCTACTAATAATTTAAATTCAGGCATTAGTAAATATGATATATTTTGTTTTTTCACACAATATCTAAATCAGATGCGACCTTTAAACCCCTAAACCAAAAATTAATACATGCTTAAGCGCATTTGAACTCATAATTTATAAAAATATTGTAAAATCACGTCAGCAATGTTATTTAAGCTACAGAATATTGCGGCAACAAGAATATCAATCGAGTTATGAGATATTACAATAAATCAACAGTACCAATTGAGTTAAGATGAGTCTACTACGCTCGACGAACACCGCTGAACGTCACTAACGCTGAACATCACTGAAGATTATTAAATTGATTAATACAGATTAAAAATCTCAAAAACTCAACATAATTATAAATTATTTAAAATAAAAGTTCAATTAAATTATTTTTCATATATATTATATTTTTTAAAAAAATTAATAATTGGATCAAATACCAACTTTAGTCAATTTTAAAAATAAAACTCTAAACCTTAAACCTAAACCCTCACAAAACCCAAAACTAGAAACCCTAAACCCTAAAACATAAAGCATAAACCCTAAACCTAATGTTTGAATTTAGGGTTTAAGGTTTAGGGTTTAGGTTTTATGTTTTTTATTTTTTAAATTGACTAAGGTTGGTATTTGATCCAATTATTTAAAAAAATTTAAAAATACAATATATATATATATATAAATAATTTAATTGAAATTTTATTTTAAATAATTTATAATTATATGTTGAGTCATTGAGATTTTTAATCTTTATCAATTAATTTAATGGTATTCAGCGATGTTCTGCGTTAATAATGTACAGCGATGCTCGTCGAGCGTGTTAGAATTTTTCATTGGGTTAAGATTCATCCACTTATATTGAATGCGTCATAGTCTAATCAAATTTCGAATTTTAAATCTCTAAACGTGTACTTAAATGACCGTCTATGGTCTCTCTCTCTTTTTTAAGTATTTACTATCTATGGTCAAAAAAAAATTGAAAAGGATAAAATAAAGAAGTAACAAATTTAACCAATTTTTTATTACAAGAAAGTGACAATTTCGATATCCATGTCTAAAAGAAAGTGTGATTTTGTGATAGCTAATTGGACGACACAATCGATCAAAGTGAAGATCATATTCCTTCAAATCTGATTTTACTTTATAATTATAATTATAATAATTAATCCAAACAGTTTATAGCTTTGTGTAAATACATAATGTTAAAAATATATATATTTTTACCTTTATTAAAATCTGTTCACGTCATTGATTTTAATAGCTCAGTGGTATAATTGAAGTCTAAATTAAAGTTCGATGTTGAAATAGTATCGTTTTTTAGTTCAGTGATACAATCGATACTAAACTTAAAATTTAGTGATATTTGGTGTAATTTATCCTTTTTAAAGAGAAAACAAAATGTCCAAATTTAGTTGAGAAAAGAATAAAACTATCGACCAGAAATGAAGTTAGGAATTTTATGTTAGGATTAAAAAAATAAAAATTTAGAGACGAAAGGTGTAGGCATCCATGAATGGAGGGGTTAATTTGTAAACCTAATCTATGCAAAAAGTTATTTCGAGATTATGAATGTAGGTCAAAAGATCGAATCACATCAAATGTTGTCCCCCCCCCCCCCAAGTGTAATTAATTTATGTCGATCTCATATTGTTTATATTTTCACTCACAAATTCGCAACCCATTCGAATTAAGGTTGTAAATGAGACGAGACAGATCGCAAGTTATTCGAGTCTGACTCGATTAAAACTCAGTCAACATTCGATTCGATTGGACTCGACTTGAGCTCGAACTCGGCTTGAGTTCTTAACAAGTTGAGCTGAGCTACTCGATACTTGACTTGAAAATAGCGTGAGCTAATCGAAAATATAATATATTATTTTTTATATTTTTATACTAAAAAATATTATTATTATTAGGGTCGTAAATAAGACAAATCGCGAGCTACTCGAGTTCGACTTGGATAAAGTTCGGTCAATACTTGACTCGATTGGAATCTAGTCGAACTCGACTCGATTTCTTAACGAGTCAAGTCGAGCTTAACGCTACTTGAACTCGATTCGGTGCATTTACACCCCTAGTTCGAGTCGAGTCGAAACTCTACGATCCATTTGATGACTTGGATTTCTTCTTACCAACCACCGGATTGTACATTTATTTGTCCTGGTATTTAATGGTAAGACATTTGCTGTATAAAATCCATAGCATTTATTGTACAATTATTTTTTCTAAGCTATTTAATGTATAAAATCCAAAACCCTTGCTGTACGTTTATTAGTAGTCTACTATTGTAATCATAGGTGACATGACCAACGTGAAATTCATTCGAAAAATTTTAATTTTTTCGATTTCGAATCGAATTTTGCCCGCTCCTAACTTAACTCACTGTCCATTTGATTTATAAATCTTTGGCCTTTCTCTTACATAAAAGTTGTAAGAATCTGATCCAGCACTGTTAGTGGAGACAACTTCATCTCCTTTGTCTGAAACTGTACATGCTTCGACAGTTTTTTCAGTTGTGTAAGAATGTTTTGTCTCAGAAGTTTTAGGGTAATTATACTAATAGTTTTGATCGTTGATGTTTTCGGAGCAAAGGTTTACGCTGTTCCGGCCACACCTCGTCGGATTCTGTTGGATACCGATGTCGATACCGATGATATCTTTGCTCTTTTGTACCTCTTGAAGCTTAACAGATCGGAATTCGAATTGGAGGTGAACTCTTTTTCTGCATTTTTTTTTCTGTTTTCTTTGATGTAAAATCCTCGTACTTTCGGTTCAAGATCGAATGAGTAGGATTTAAATTACGGTCACGACCGTGTTATCGGTGATGTTACGCTTATCACAATGACAATAAACTGTAATATCTCCTAGTTATGATTTTTATGCAGGCAATCACTATAAACGTCAATGGATGGATCGATGTCGGGCATGCGGTGAATCAAGTTTACGACATCCTTTACATGATGGGCCGTGACGACATATCCGTTGGTGTCGGAGGAGAAGGTGGTATCCTTGAAGATGGTACCATATTACCGAATGTTGGTGGATATCTTCCGATAATCGAACAGGGGATGACAACGGCAGGAGGTTGTAGATATAGGCAAGCAGTTCCGGTAGGCCCCGGAGGACGATTAGATGTAGACACTAACTACGGCCTTCGGAAAGCATTCCTTCCGCAGGTACCGAACTCCGACCCTTGATTTAGTACTTTTGAATTACTCGTGTCTGTTAGTCATTCAGACACATATTCAGATATTAGTATAGGATATATTCATTTTAGATATTTAGAGCTTATGGTTTCATTTAATTCATGGGATCAGGGGAAAAGGAAGTATTCTCCTCTTCAACAACCAACTGCTCAGCAAGTGATGATTGAAAAAACATCGGCAGGTCCGATTACTGTATTCTTGATCGGAGTACACACGAATTTCGCCGTTTTCCTCATGAGTAATCCGCATCTAAAGCGAAATATCGAGCATATTTATGTGATGGGTGGTGGAGTGAGGTCCAAGAATCCTACAGGTTGTTGCCCCAAAAATGGCACCTCACCTTGCCAGCCTCACCAGTGTGGCGACCGCGGAAATCTTTTCACGGATTACAACACTAATCCTTATGCCGAGTTTAATATCTTCGGAGACCCGTTCGCAGCATATCAGGTACCGTTTAAATCCCGAATTGCCTCGGAGTTTACATTCAAGTTAGTCATCTTCACCGTAGTATGATATCGGAACTCAAGTTTCGCCTCGGATTGCTATTTGTAGGTGTTTCATTCGGATATTCCAGTCACCCTTGTTCCTTTGGATGCAACAAACACCATCCCCATAACCGAGGAGTTCTTCAAGGCGTTTGAGGAGATCCAACGGACTTATGAAGCACAATATTGCTTTCAGTCGTTGAAAATGGCTCGCGATACTTGGTTCGATGACTACTTTTATACGGTAATTTTCGATATCGAGTTTCCACTAGCTACCGTCATGATCTGTCAACGCATAAGTGGTTATTATCTTCTTTGGATACCTACCGGACCCTCAAGGCTTTGTTATCTAAATGTGTACCTCCCCAAGTTCGAATTTAGAAATTCTTGGGGTTCAAACTTTACTTGGAGAGGCACACATTCAGATGACAAAGCATCGAGTAACGGTGTCTGTTGGGGAAGAAACCGAACAACCGAAATTAAGCGGAAGCACAACCGATGTTTTATCTCTCCCTATAACTCAAGTCAATAATTATGGCAAGCACAATATCACAAATATGTTCTCTAACAACACTAATAAACCACAAATCAACAATGCAACCACAACACAAGTAAACCGAGACAACGATATTTTTACGTGGAAAACCCCTCTAAATCAAGAATAAAAACCACAAGACTTTAGAGTCCGATCAAAAGCTCCACTATAATCAAATGTTCAACTACAAGACTACAATATCCAATCTACAACAAGCATTCAACTCCAACAAGGCTAATAACAAGTAGTCTTTAGCAAAAGAGAGTAAAATGAGAGAACATCACCAAAAATGGAGTTGGCTGTAAAACTCGTATTCCCGCTTCTACAAAGCTCGGATGAAAAATTCGACCGTACAAAGTCAAGAACACCAAGTCGCCTAGCTGCTGTCCAAAACTCAGCTCAATCGAACCATGAATGGACTTCCGATCTAAGAGTTGATCAAAACTGCTCAAAGTTGGAAAAATAATTTCCTCTCCTGTTTTTCTCTCGAATGATTTTCTGAGCTCTCTATCTCTTTCAAATCTGCCCACACCTATAATATACTAATAAAAGTCATAGTTAAAGGCTTATAAAAAGTCAAGCAAAATAAATGTGACAGCAGCAACCCCTTTGAATTTGGGGTTCAACCGGTGATGGGTTACCCACATAGTGGGACCCTCACCCAACAAATCTCCCCCTCCCGCTATGTGGGGAATGTCTTCATGTCAGCCACCAAGCAGCATGCTTTAAACTTCCCTCTTGGTAAGGCTTTAGTCAACACATCAGCACCATTATCATCAGCATAAATCTTCTCAAGCTCTAACAATTTAGCTTCAAGGACATCTCGTATCCAATGGTACCTCACATCAATATGCTTAGATCTAGCATGAAAAGTTGAGTTCTTACCAAGATGAATCGCGCTCTGCCTATCACAATGCAAGACATACCTCTCCTGAGTAAAGCCAAGTTCATGCACAAATTTCTTCATCCAAAACATCTCCTTACACGCTTCGATCGCTGCAATGAACTCTGATTCGGTGGTGGATAAGGCAACACACTTTTTCAATCTCGATTGCCATGCCACAGCTCCCCCTGCATAAGTGATCAAGTAACCTGAAGTAGATCTCCTCGAGTCAATATCCCCGGCCATGTCTGAATCTGTATATCCAACAAGAACAGGTTTTTCATTGCCAAAACAAAGTTTCAAGTTGGAACTGCCACGAAGATATCTCATGATCCACTTTACTGCATTCCAATGCTCTCTGCCTGGATTAGAAAGAAACCAACTAACTGTACCAACAACATAAGCCAAGTCTAGTCTCGTGCAAACCATTGCATACATCAAACTGCCCAAGACTGAAGAGTAAGGAACTTTCTGCATCTCTTCCTTCTCCTTTTCTGTGGAAGGACTATGCTTGACACTCAATCTGAAGTGAGTAGCAAATGGAGTATTCACCGCTTTAGCTCTGTCCATACTAAACCTCTGAAGTACTTTCTCAATGTACCTCTCTTGTGATAACCATAATTTCTTGGCCTTTCTATCATGTGTCAACCTTATGCCAAGAATTTTCTTTGATGGCCCCAAATCCTTCATCGCAAAGGATTTACTCAACTCTTGCTTCAACTTGTCAATTCTGGAAGCATTACGACCAACAATAAGTATATCATCAACATAGAGCAAAATGATAATAAAATCGTCACCAGAGAATCTCTTAACAAAAACACAATGATCAGAAGTAGTCTTCTTGTAGCCTTGCTCCCCCATAACAAACTCGAACTTATTGTACCATTGCCTAGGAGCTTGCTTCAAACCATACAAGCTCTTCTTCAACGTGCACACGTAGTCATATTTTCCTTGTGCAACAAATCCTCTAGCTGCTCCATGTAAAGCTCTTCTTCCAGATCACCATGAAGAAAAGTAGTTTTCACGTCCATTTGTTCAACCTCTACGTCATAACAGGCTGCCAAACTCAATATAGTTCTAATAGAGGACGTCTTTACAACTAGAGAAAATATTTCTTCAAAATTAACCTTTTTTTTCTGAGTATAACCCTTGATGACCAATCTAGCTTTGTATCGTGAAGATGAAGACTTTTCTTCTTGCTTCAGCCTGTAAACCCACCGATTCTTCAAAGCTCTCTTGCCCTTAGGAAGTTTCACCAACTCAAAGGTATGGTTATCATGCAAGGATTGAAGTTCATCTTTCATTGCTTCAACCCACTGATCTTTGCATTCACTTTTCATAGCCTCTTCATAATATTCAGGTTCTCTCCCGTCAGTCAAAAGAACATATTCATCAGAAGAATACCTGACAGAAGAGTCCGATCAAAAGCTCCACTATAATCAAATGTTCAACTACAAGACTAAATATCCAACCTACAACAAGCATTCAACTCCAGCAAGGCTAATAACAAGTAGTCTTTAGCAAAAGAGAGTAAAATGAGAGACATCACCAAAAATGGAGCTGGCTGTAAAACTCGTATTCCCGCTACTACAAAGCTCGGATGAAAAATCCGACCGTACAAAGTCAAGAACACCAAGTCGCCTAGCTTCTGTCCAAAAATCAGCTCAATCGAACCATGGATGGACCTCCGATCGAAGAGTTGATCAAAACTGTTCAAAGCTGGAAAAATAATTTCCTCTCCTGTTTTTCTCTCTAATGATTTTCTGAGCTCTCTATCTCTTTCAAATCTGACCACACCTATAATATACTAATAAAAGTCATAGTTAAAGGCTTATAAAAAGTCCAGCAAAATAATTGTGGCAGCAGCAACCCTTTGAATTTGGGGTTCAACTGGTGATGGGTTACCTACATAGTGGAACCCTCACTCAACAGTGTCCAGAGAAAACAATATCGACTTGTGTTCAATGATGTTGGTGTAATGCAGCTAGGGATAACGGCCCTTAAACCAACATCATAATACCTAAATAAACCAAAAGTTTAACGATTGGTTCGTACAGCCGCCTGTAAGAGGTGGCGACTACCAAGTTTAGGCTCAAATCTCATCATCTGTAATCCCTTTACTTATTTCCGGGCAAAATTCGTGTTTATATTAAAATTTTGACGATAAGTTTTGTAATCCGCAGAGCTACTTCATGTGGGATTCGTTCATGTCGGGTGTTGCGGCGTCGATGATGAGTAATTCAGAGAAGAACAACGGGGAGAATGAATTTGCAGAAATGGAATACATGAACATAAGTGTGGTTACTTCGAACGAGCCTTACGGAATATCCGATGGTTCGAATCCATTCTTCGATGGACTTGAAGCTCCCAAGTTCAAATTGAATAAAGGTGGAGTGCATAGCGGCCATGTTCAAATCGGACTCCGAGATCCTCTTTGCTTTGTGGATAATGGAAAAGGGAAATGCAAGGTAAAATCGTGTTCTGATTCTTCATTTTTCTTGAAATATCGATATTCGATACATGGATTAATATATAAGAATATATATAAATTAAACATAATATTATCAAAACACATTCGTATCCGACACTTGTTCCAACTAAAGTCTGCATATAATGAAACAGGATGGGTACACAGAAGAGCAAACTGGTCCGGATGCAGTTCGTGTTCTTGTTGCAACAAAGGCAAAATCTAATCAAAACATTACCAGCAACCTCAACAGACAATTTTTCGTCAACTTTTTGGATGAAAGTTCTTAAAATGAAAATTTTCCACATCTTTTATTACTTTTCCCCAGTTTTGTCTGAACCTAAACATGGCCAGACTGAATGCAGGTTCTAAATCGACCCGAAAACACAGCAATGTTCAATCTCACAACAGAGTTTCCTCATTTCAGACAAGTTTTCTACAAACCAGATTTTAGGAACAAAACACTGGGGAAACCGGTCGTCTTCGACATGGATATGAGTGCCGGAGATTTCATGGTCTTGTTCTATCTCCTTAAGGTGCCCGTCGAAATTACCGACCTTAAGGTTAGTTGTTTCGGCATTGTTTGCGGACGTGGCAGATGTTAATGAGATCGCATGCAATATAAAATGGCCGTAACATCATATTTGTGGGCTGTTATTTAGACGACATTGTAAATGTAAATGAATGCTATTATCACGAGAACATTTTTTTATCCAGGCAATATTAGTGAGTCCAACAGGTTGGGCCAATGCTGCAACGATCGATATCGTCTACGATTTGCTGCACATGATGGGACGTGATGACATTCCGGTCGGTCTCGGAGATGTATTCGCAATCAACCAATCTGACCATGTTTTCGGCCCTGTTGGCGACTGTAAATATGCTAAGGCTATCCCACATGGGAGTGGTGGATTTCTGGATTCGGATACCCTCTATGGGCTGGCCCGGGACTTACCACAAAGTCCCAGAAGGTATTCGAATACTAATTCGATTTACTCATTTTAATAATTGATAATCAATCAAACTAACTGAGTCAGTTCGGTCGGTTAAATCGGGTGAAACGATTTATCGCAGGTATACAGCAGAAAACTCTGTAAAATTTGGTGCTCCAAGGGATACAGATCACCCAGAAATGAGACAACCTTTGGCATTGGAAGTTTGGAATTCAATATTGAAAACTATGGATCCTGGATCCAAAATTACCATATTGACAAACGGACCTTTGACAAGTTTAGCCAAGATTATAACTCAAACATATACAGCTTCACTCATACAGGTACTTGAATTTTGGATTCGGTAGTGAGTGTCGAACACGAGTATGTGTCAATATTTAAGTATATTTGAAGAATCTTTAGGGATCATATCCTCGTACCCTTGTTCGGGTATATGTCAAAAAACAAATGAAGACTCAACCAGTGATTTTTTTTCGTCCAAATCTAATTGCAGAATGTGTATGTTGTTGGAGGACATATAAGCCGAAGTAGCCTAGACGAAGGAAATGTCTTCACTGTTCCATCCAATAAATATGCCGAATTCAACATGTTTCTCGATCCGACTGCTGCTAAAACGGTCTTCGAATCTGGCTTAAACATCACACTCATTCCGCTCAGTACTCAGCGCAAAGTCAGTCGGTTTACCGAGACCTTGCAGTGGCTGCAGCGGACAGGGAGAACTCCCGAATCTCAGTTTGTGAAGCGCCTACTGTCCAGGCTATACACTTTGAAGAAAACTCACCACAGATATCGCCATATGGTAAAGATTCAGGTTTATCATGTTTATCGTGATTATAAATGTAATGAATGACATCGCTGTTACTAAAAGCTGTAGTTTCTAATCCCGGGTTTTATCGAAACAACTGAATCTGCTTCGTTTCACAGGATATATTCTTCGGTGAAATCCTAGGAGCTGTATTAATGGGTGGAGATGATCCCAAACTGAAACCCACCATGCAAGAAATGCCCATCAGAGTCGTTGCCGACGGCGTTGAATCCATCGATGGGCAGATTCTGATCGACGAAAAGCAAGGGAAGTTAGTTCAGATATTGAAAAACATAGATCCGATGGCATATTATGAACAATTTGCAGATAGATTGGGTGATGAAAAGCAATCTGCTGTATTAGGAAGCTATGATGAACAGAGGAAAATGTGGAATACACCACCATCTCTAACTTGTAAAGAAAATTAGAACTCCTCGAGCGATCCCAATGAAAAGGAAAATGTTGTTATCTTAAAGAGATCCAAGTTCGAACAGTTTGTCTGCAAGGTGTGTGCGCATTATTAAATGACTAAATATATTGGTATTTTTAAATTGTACATTGAGCTAATTAAGCTTTATATCATCACTTTAAAATAAGGATGAACGTGAAATGAAGCATATCATCTTGAACTGTAAATGCAACTTTTTAACTGTTCTCAGCTCTCAAAAAGTGCAACCCAAATTGCATTATTCAACTCAAAGAGTTCCTACAAACATTATTCAGAACACTCACTCAACACACTTCGAATATTAGAATTAAGACCGAGCATACCGGACGGGAATGCGGCGCTGGATCAGACTCCGACAAGAAGGACAGTCTTCATCCCTTGCTTCTCATGGAGCTCATTGCACATGGTGCAAACTATCTGATGAGCGCAAGGGATGAAAACAACAGACATCTCCTCTGACAAGCACATCACACACTCACGTTCACGTTTCACGTCTCCTTTCCCAGAGATGTCCTGGAGATCCGTCACCACTTCTGAGATAAAATGGGTTCGAGATTCCGTCTGAGTCGTGTTATATTTGCTATCCGTGAATCTTCCAACGTAGCTTCCATCAATGCCCCTTCGAAGTGCTGCAATTTTTGAGGAGTCTGTCTTCAGTCTCAATTGAGAGATTTCTTGTTCAAGTTTCTGAATATCCTCTTTGTATTTTTGCAAACTCGTTTCCGCTTTTGACTTAATCATGTCCTCTTTTAGTTGTGCTGAAGCCTCAATTTGTTCTCGCTCCTTTCTTATCGAACTAGCCTGAGTAAGCACTTCTTCCATTGCCTTCTGTTCCTGTTGCCACTTAACCTGCCATGGTTTTTTGGTTTTCAATGAGAACAAAATCATCATGGGATATGCAACAATTACAATTCGACCGTTTTTATCAAACTAGTAGCATACCTAAAATAATTGATATGAGTGGTCGCTTGATATCGTACAATTGATATCGTTTTACACAATCAGTCCAAAACACATATATTATCAGAAAAACTAGAAAAACTGTGAGCAAAAGCATAAGGTGAAATGAACATGCAGATATCCAAAAAAATGAATATGCTACAGGAGAACTCCAACAACCAAACATTAAGACCTAATATTAGATGGGAGAAAGGGTATAACAAATATCAGTTTCTGATCGATTTTGGCATCAAAATTCAGATAAATTATGCAAACTAAAATCAGAAAGAAAAGAAATTAAGCAAAGAATTGACACAAATCTGGAGAAATTTCGGCAATTGATACTTTCCTAGTATGTTATACAACAGACAATCTGAAAATAACCGGACTCCTTTTTCCTGCATTTGCAATACCTTTTTTCTAGCAAAAAAAACTTATGCCCATTACAAGCACCATTTACATGTGTTTACCATATCCATTGGCCATATCAGAAGAGTATGCCAATTGTCTTTGATGTGCTTATATGATGTAAATGTCAAAAAGACTACACGAAACACGACACCTGGAGACTTCCATATAAAAGATTTTAGATCAACATTTCTGCTTTGAGTTGTTTCAAACTTCTTTTAACCATTTAAAAAACGTCACAAGTCAAAATATCAGTATCCATCATGCAATAGACGCCTTCCTCTCCAAGTCAGTTTTACAGAACTGGTAAAAGTTTATCAAATATATCAAGGATTAGTACTGTTTTCTATAAGGAGAAAACTGGGAAAAGGCAAAAGAAAAACAAATTCTTCCAAATTAAACATTTTTTAAGACATACCACAAGCTGTTCTTGGATAACCTTAGCCAGCTGTAATTCCTGTAGATGTTTGGTGGCCTTACATTTTTCGGTCATAAGCTCTTCCTGGAACAAGGTTTTTTGCTTTTCCCAGGACTGGACTTTCATCAGAGTTTTCTTTTCCCTCTTTGATACCTCTTGACAGCTAGCTGCTGACTCTGCTGCTCGTAATTTTTCAGCCTCCATTTCCTGCCGTAGTGCCACATTTCCACCTCAAGCCTGCGGACAGTAGCATTAGCACGTTCCACCTGCCCGCTAGCCTTGGACAAAGCAACATCCATCTCGACGAGCTTCTTCCTAGTGTTGTCTTCCAAACTCAGCTTCTCTTTCTTAAGCCGTTCAACTTCTTCTTTCTCTTGCCTCAAAGTCTTAAGTTCAGCTTTGTCCTTACTTAATCGACGAGCAGCTTGCATAACCTTTTGATTAGTCCATTCCTGGAGCTGATTTTGCAGTTCTCGCACCCGCGGTACCAGCTTCAGTATCATCTCATCTTTCTTATCCTGAGGGAACCAATGCCCCAAGGAATTACTGAATGGCATCCCAGCATAGCTCGGATTAGCAGCCTCGGAACAAGAAACAGGAGGCACTACAATTGAATTGCTTTTGGTAGGCAATGAAAGGGAAAGCTCAGTATCAGCAGTTGATAATGCAGGTGGGTTATTCATAGGAGGTAATTCAGGTGACATGTTTACCGGGGAAGAAATAGTTGCTATATTGGTCTTAGGCACTGTAGAAATATTATTATCATTATCTAAGCAAAATGTTGCGGAAGAAGACGGTCCCGAATTAACTAAAAGATGACTCCCATTATCTTGAGGGACATCGGCTTCCATTGCCTTAATTTTCAAAGATGAACTTTTTACATCAACAGCAGCAGGGTCAGAGACAGATTTTAGTTTCTTGTCCAAGATTAAACCTCCCAAACTGCTCAGTTTAGTTCTCGACGACCCTTTAGATCCATGTCTTGTAGTTTTTATCCAGATGAAGCGATTTCTGCCGGAGAAGATATTCTCTCTTGGTAGAGTGAGTCTTTCTACTACCCACGCCCTTTTCTTCCATTGTCGAAAACTGAGATGTTCCTGCCGCTCTGAAAGTTTTATCTGTGCCATCAGCAAACGCGTCCATTCCCTCTTTCTCTGAGACTACACCAATCGGATCAACGGAATTCTTCAATTTTGCAGTGTAGTTAGTTCCACTAGACGGTACCTCATGTGGAGAACTATGAGAACAAGGAAAGGACGGAACTGGTCTACACGGAATTGGAAGATTCAATTCAGAGGTTTTGGCTTCGGGCTTCAACTGGGGCTGGTTAAAAGCAAAAGAGATCCCATTGGAAACTCCATCCCCAACAAAACCATTCAATGAATCACCATCCATAGCACAAGCATGCGATACATTCATATCACAAATCAGTAAGCACCACATAGCATCCCCAGTGCTGAAGAAAGGCCGAACTTCTCGAAGAACACAAACCAGTTCTGTTAATATATACTTCTCCAATTGCTGCAGATCCTTGAAACACGGGTCTCTTTTAGTATGATAATCTTGGCCACTTTTAAGAAATGCTAAGGTATTATCCACTATATTCGAGACGATGTCTTTACAACCATAACAAAGGCCTGATCTCAAAACAGCCTTGGTAGCAATTTCTTCCGTGTAACCAAAAGCAACGATTTTCTTTATTGCACTCTTGAATATTGCATCCAAATTGCTTAAAACAAGTCCTTCTAGCTGAGATTCTGTTAGATCACTCCAATCAGCATCTTGGAATTCATCTGCCTCAAGTTCCGCTTTAGGTCGACTCGACCCAACCTCAGAAGAACCTATTGTGCCAGACAATCTCAGGTCGAGTTTTAATCCGTCAGAATGATCTTGGCTAACACCACACAAGTTGCACGCACTAGCTTGATGATGGACTGGGGTGATTTTGAACTTCTCAGCACAAAACTCATAACTTGGGCAACCGTTTTGAGGCAAGGTTAAAATCTTATTCTGATCACCTAATGGCGGATCAGGCTGGAATTTTCGCTTATTCCGGCTACCTTTTTCTTGAATCGAAATCAACGGAGATACATGACTACTTCCGCTACTACCTTTAACAGCCACTGATGCCATTTTGAAGCTGCATCAAGAACAAACGACAATATCAAACTACCTATCAATCCTCAATGCAAAAGCTAAACTATCCAATTACCCATTCGCCAAACTTAATCAAAAACACAATACCGAATCCGAATTCCAACTTCCAAATTTGAAAGGATTACATAATAAGCTAAGCTCATTAGATCATTCACTAGCAAACTAAAAATACTGATAATTTCATATTATATATTAAAAAAATAGAAATCGTACCTTTTAACCTCAGACGATCAAAATTGACAATAACAATAATCAAAATTCTGCAACAAAATGAGAGAAAAAAAAAATCAATGAAAACAAAACAGCTCAGATTCAAAAATTAATTAATCAAGGTATTAACAACACATCCAGCGAGTAAAACCACAAGATTTGAATTCAGTCTATCAGTATAAAAAAATTAGAATCTAAAACAATAGAACAATGAAAACTACAAAATAATTATAATATGAGTTACTGAAGAGGTAACACACAACCTCGCTTAATTAGAATAATGATCAGATTCCGATGATCGGAAAACATACCCGATTCAAAGCTTATTTGTTTGAGAAAATTCGCCTATCTCATAGCATCGGTGCAAAAGGAAGAAAATGTGTATATATATAAGCGACGAATTTTTTTAATTTATTTTTATGCATTCAACGTTTCAGTCATCTCTAAGAAAAATATTTTCGCTTTATAAAATATATAAGAAAAATTGGAGGAATTCCATAATATTGTTTTAGATTTTTTTTTCTTAAAATATGATATTTTCTATTTTAATTCCCCAAATAATATATTTATTACGGTACCTAGAAGTCGGATTCAATAGAATCCGACTTTAAACAGTAAATTTTAAAAAAAAAATTAAAGACTGGTTTAGAACATAATCCGACTTTAAATAGTAAATTTTAAAAACAAAATTTAAAGATTGGTTTAGAAGGATCCGACTTAGACAATTTTTAAGGAGTTTTTTGAGGAAAACACTGTTCATAGTCGGATTCTGTAAAATCCAATTTTTAGGGTACTGTAGAAAACGCAATATTTCGTGAATTAAAATGGGAAGTATTATATTTTGAGAAAAAACCTAAAGCTATATTTGAGTAAAAATTCCAAAAAAATCATTACTTACATAGTTTTGTAAGAAGTAATTTTTATGGTAAAATAATATATTTAGTTCTCGATATTTATATTTTTATTATTTTAATCCTTATTTTTTAAAATTCAATTAGTATAAGATAGTATAAGATCATATATGCATTAATGTTAACGGAATAATTTCATATCAGTAATTAAATATACGTGAATTGTTAAACGTATTATTATATTAAATTCTTAAAAATACTTAACGATCTAACCCTCATTTCTATTTCCGTTAAAATTGAAGTAATTGAACTACAAATAATAAGGACCAATTTAGAAAAAAATACAGGGTTAATTGACTAAATGTATAAATAGTGTGAGTTAAATTATTGTCATTATTTTAAATATTTATATAAAAATAAATAATTTTAATGTTTAGTATTTTTATATAAATACTAGCTCAATGAGGTATTTTATTACAAGTACCGATTAAAGATTTTTTAGAACCATGCTTGAGTTAAAAATTAGGCAATGGTTTGAATTTTTTTTTGAAAGATTGGATTTAAAAAAAAAAGAATAGTATTTAAAAAGTAAATTTTAGAACGGACAACGCACACTGTTAAACATCATTAACGCAATATATTGCTGAACACCATTAATTTTTAGTGACTTTTAAATAAATATTAAAAATCTCAAAGGCTTTACATGTGATTAATCATATTTCAAAATAAAATTAGAAGAAATTATACTATGATCATTCTCACAATATTGTCATGGTCTTACCCAATTAAATAAACTCACATCATCTTTATTTTTCACATAATATTTTTCTTATAAATAAATATTAAAAATCCCAAAGGCTTTACATGTGATTAATCATATTTCAAAATAAAATTAAAAGAAATTATTCTATGAATCATTCTCACAATATCATTCATAGTCTTACCCAATTAAATAAACTCACATCATCTTTATTTTTCACATAATATTTTTCTTATAAATTAAAATTTATAAATTATCATCTTCTTCCTCGTACCTTATATATTTATTCTAATATGTTCATAAATAAAATCATTAAAATATTAACAAAACACCAATAAAACTTAACCACGAATCAAAAGAGGCAAAAATAAAATTATTAATGAAATTACTGCATTCCAATATTAACCCAATCTTCAATAAAACCATTGCATTCATCCCATCATTTTTTAAGAGCCACTATGTTATACCTTAAAAATGACGGGATGAATGCAGTGATTTCATCGAATATTGGGTTGAGATTGGAATGTAATGTTTTTATTAATAATAATTTCATTTTTATCTCTTTTGATTCATGTTTAAGTTTTTTTGGTTTTTTATTTTTATTTTAATGATTTTATTTATTAACATATTAGAATAAATAAATGAGGTATGAGAAAGAAAGTGATGATTTATAAATTTTAATTTATAAGAATATTATGTAGAAAATATAGATGATGTGGGTTTATTTAATTGGGTAGAACCATGAATGAGATTATGAGAATGATTCATGGAATAATTTCATCTAATTTTATTTTGAAATATGATTAATTACATGTTGAGTCTTTGAGATTTTTAATAATTATTTAAAAATCATTAAAAAATAATGATGTTTAGCGGTGAATATATTACGTTAATAATGTTTAGCGGTGTGCGTCGCCTGTTCTAGACTCGCCTATTTAAAAAATACTTAAAGAGATGTTATTTACTTACTAATTATTTTTAGGCTGTATTGGCGGGCTTCAATTTCTAACACTAAAAGGTTGTTGAAATTTTTGAAAGATAAAAAGCATATTAATAACCAAATTACCGGATAAAACTATAATAAATAAGTTTTCTAATGTAATAATAGACAAATTATATATTTTTTTATTTCACTTCATACATAATTCTTAACCCTCTGACAACGAGCATACACCTTGTAGACAAAACGATTTGAATATGTGTCTCTTAAGATGAAAATCATCTGTCTTCCTATTAGGACACTTATTAGGTTCATAATTATATTTTTTCTTTATAATTATTTTTTTAATAAAATTTAATAATTCACGTGGTTGGTGTATTTCATAATAATATCCTTGAGAATGAAATATATTTCATTATCACCAAAGAATAAATGGTTTGAAACATTAATGACAAATTAATGCGGACAACTTATAAAAAAAATCTCATTCTTATTAACCAGGGCCGTATCTGGCCTGGACAGAAGGAATAATCGCTCAGAGACCAGATTTTTTATAGTGTATTATACTTATAAAAATATTTTTATATTAAATAACGGCTCACAACTGTTATGTCCACAATAACATATGTTATTAATAATATACAACTACAATATTCACAGTGACCACAATAACATCCATTATGCTCGTAATCACGATAAACGCAACGCGGCCTAAAACATGACCGCAACTGTAATTTAAATCACTGATCATGGGCCCAATTTTTTGATTCGCCCTAGGGCCACCAAAATCTCAAAAACATGCTTGTTATTAACTACTCGTAAGTCTAATGGGATGAGATGATAGGGCATTTAAATAAGATTAAGAGTTTGAATCATGATGTTGCAAATAGAGCAAACGGTATGAAAGGATCGTCTCCATAACATACTAAAAAAATTACATTAATTTTTTGACCTTTTCGTTTTAAGCTACCAATAAGTAATATATTGATCTTCATTATATATTTAATAATAAAAAAGTTTAATTATAATATTAAATACTCTTTTTAGGCCACATTTTGGCCTTTTAAATATAATTAATTGAGGTTAGGTAAGTTCATTAACTTTAACTATTATTTTTCAATATAATTTTAATAATTAATTAATATTAAAAATAATATATGTGAATATAGTTAATGAAGTAGAGTCGCACCCAACTTAATTAATTCGAGGTAGATATAGCTTTCCTCACTAACCTTTTAGCAAACTATTTAAATGAGCACATGGTTATTTTAGACTATAATTGTTTACATTATAATATTATAAATTATTATAATTATTATCAAATCATGTATGCTACAATAGTTCATGTTCATAGAATTCAAAGGACTGCTATTTTGTAGTTTGATACACGAAGCCTATTCGATTTTTACCAGTAGCCGATTCGACCTCAGATTGAGATTTTTTAACATTGATTGTGTATCATTAAAGTCATTCATGAAATTTACAGAATCCATGGTGGGGAGCTAACAATATGAAGGTATATTATCTTTGCCTCATTGTATCTGACATAGAAAGAACAAGACTTCCTACTCACCGGAACTCTGTTCCACCGAGTTACGATAATCAACTTTGAACTTGCTAATGGTATTTCTCCGAATCTGATATGGTGTAAGATCAGAGGTCAAGTACTTTACCTTGCAAACTCATGGTGTTTACAAAGCCTCGTGAGAAAGATGTCCTTCGGGCCTTGAAATCATTCACAGTGAGAATCTTGTATGCCGAAAAGCGGCTTCCCTTTTGCTCCTTTCGGCTAACCGACATCCTGGTACCAGCCAAAATAAAAACAATCAGTTCAGATTTGGACAACTATGTTTGAAGAAATATGAAGTATGTATCTGAATTCTCTAGACTGATAGTAAGAGAACTGATTATAAAATACCAGTTCTCGCTGCATACCTACATGTGTGCACATACTAAAATGATGAAGATATCGGTATTGAAGACCGATTGGTGCATTTTGTTTTACTTGCAATGATTCAGAATCAACATATACTTCCTTGAAACATCAAGAAAAAAGAGAAAATAAAAGGAAAAACTTCAATCATATGTTTCTCTACCGCCTCTCGATATAATCTCTAATCGGTTTCATTTCATTTGATTTTTTGCTTCTTTTTTTTCAAGGGTTTATCCATTGAGGCAAGCAACAGAGATGTTGATACCTCGATTCATCCGATGTCTATGTATATGGAACAAAGAAAATAAGACAGGAAGCGAAGCAGAGAAACGACGCATGAGGCAGTTTAGTGCAAATCAACTAATCTGATGGCTCAAATAATGTATATAAACTCGGAAAGTACTCAAAACTACAGCTCAAGTGACCAACCAATTCCCAAGGCATTTGATGCATCGGGGATGGGACAACAAGAGCAGAACTTCTATTAATCAAATCGCCATATTGGACTGAACCGTGGGTTTCTGGTTCAGAGACACCGGAAACATCAAGATTTCCCTCGACTGACCTGGGCCTGGAATCTACTTCACCATATGTGGCACCATCACCTGACTACAGGATTCCAAAGAAGATTAGTTAATCGCAATGCAACTAAGGGTAATTAACAAACAACAAGCAAACTGCAAGCATCACGAGATTACACAGAATCTTTATTATGACCACAAAGGTTCTTCAAAGTAGAACTTCCCTAAAATTTTCTATTAGGACAGTAAGTACAAATGTACGGGCTATATCAACAGCAAGGCAGAATAAGCAATTAAATTCAAACTTCTTTTCCCTTCTAAATCAAGATAGATTAATGGCTCATGGTAGTAATTCAACAAAGCGAATTGGACAAGTTGATTCGAATAGCCAGAGAAAGATTTACATAGTTCATACATTAGACAAGCCTTTGATCTGTACAATGATGATTGTAATATCATCAGTTCGATTTTCACGCTCCAACCAAAGTTTATGGGATTCTCCAGCAATTGCAGCACAAGCATCACCGGGATCTTTGTATTCTGCTGCCTATATTAAGAAAATTATAAATTTGTTAAGGCTTTATTATTAAAAAAACACTGAAGTATAACCCTTTTCAACTTTAGGTACCTAAACCATTTTTTACATATTCCAGGTACCTAATGTTTTCCATTGTTACCACTCCCACTCCACCCGATTTTTCCATCCATCAGGATGACATGGCAACATCAAAAGCTGCCAAAAGTGGCAACATGGCAAAAAGAATAAAACTAAAAAAAAGAGCTAAAATTTGGCAAATGGGAAAAGAATTAATAAATTCCAACGAGTTGTATCATACCATGTTGACAACAGTTTGGCAAGAGAGGAACTCGAAAACTCCATCACTTGCAACAACAAAGAACAAATGACTAGGTGTGAGCCGAACAACCGAAATCTCGGGAACTGCAGTCACACCAATCTTCTCCGCCGTGCTATCTCCTACACTCCTTGTAAATGCAGTCCCAGGATACATTCCATTCGGAACCCACAACCTTGGAGGATCGCCGCCATTACTTTCTTCATCACCCCAATTCTGTATATCTGGGTCTTTAAGGCCTTCCACTTGCACAATATTCAAAACCCTGGCTCCATAAAGCTTCACCCGATCATATTCATCTTTCCTAAATGGTGTTTGATCCATAGATAAATCCTCGGACACGACTCAGTCCCCATCTTTAACAGCAATCACAGCCCTCGAATCACCCACATTAGCAACATAAAGAGTATCCCCAACAATGAGAACAGTTATCGCTGTGGTACCACTCAAAGCATCATCAATCTCACTATCATGTAACTCATAATTCGTAGCTAAAAATGCTGAATTATTAGCTTTTAACGGATCGTCCAACAATGCGGGGTCACTAGATAATTTTTCTATAAGTCTATCCTTAACAAAGTTTAAACATTCAGCACCGTATTGACCATGCCCATCAAATACACCAAAGAAATGAACCTTTGGTTACCTTGGATTTGTGTTTTGATACAGAAACTATCTTGGTTTTCCCTCTCAACCGCGTCCGGGTAATAACCATGTTGTATTAAGCTCGAGTACTGCAAAGTGAAGTTGTGTGATGGAACATGAACCAGCTCCAATGAACTTCTGGTAAAGCTGTGTTTGCTCTTGTAAGGCTTTATTCATCTATGGTGGCCTGAATCCTCGTCCGATGTCAAAGGATGTCTGTTACAACACTTTCCCAGAACACAACCCATGATTTCGAAACACAGAGTTAAAAAAGAAGAAAGAACATAGAAAAAAAAAGATATCCTTTCTGAAAGTGTAACTCAAGTGTTTGTTAAAATGCCTGAAAGAAACCGAATTTGAGAATGAAAGAAGGAAGCGATGTTAGGTGAACATGGAGAAATGGGGTTTCCTCGAGGGTAACATTAATGACATTCTGATGCGAAACTTTATTAGAAAACATGCTTTAAAGAGAAGAAATAAAGTAAATTTAATGGGGGGTTAAGACAAAAAGGAAGAATAAAACCCTTAACAAGCAAAAACAGAAAGGGAAACCCTAAATCAAGGCTACGGAAAAGAATAAATGCTTTTTAGAATTTAGGGGATTCCTTCTTTGATTCAAGACGAAAAGGATTTCTTTCTTGACGGAAAACAAGATCAACTGCTGAAGAAGGAAACGGAAGGGATGGATTAAAGAGAAAGAATCAAAGAAACCCCAAAGAAAAAATGAAAATGGAAAAAAAAACACTAAAACTGAGGGGGAGAAACGTGGATTCGTTATGCTTCAGAGGCTTTCAATTTTCGAGCGAGGGAGACGATAGAGAAAATCGTTGTGCGCGCCGTGTGCGCATGCCTGTACGATTTTACACGCTCGCACACGTGTGTTTTTTTAGTAAAATTATACTATATAAAAAGGTTTAAAAAGCATTCGATTAAGTCGAGTCAGTAAATTCCAAGTTAGTTGAGTTGAAGAGCTATATTTTATAATTAAATTTTATTTAAAAAAATTTTGAGTCAAATTGAGTTATTTGAGTTTATGTTCAAATTTAATTATAAATATTTACAATATTATGATATTAAATAGTTCTAATTTAAACGGCTTTCTATAACCATATATAATATACCTATATATTTCTTCATATTTTTCATAGGATTTTTATCTAATACACTGGCGGTGAAAACTTTTAGTTTTTACAGGCACCTTAGTTTAAGGTTTAGGGACTTAGTTTAGGGTGTAGGGTCTAGAGGTATGGGTTTAGAATTTGAAGGTAATGGTTAGAATTTAAGGGTTAGGGTTAGGATATAGGTTTTAGATGTTAGAGTTTAGGTTTTAGAGTATGTTGAGGATTTATGTTTTAACCTATAAATGATAAATTCTAACTCTAAACCCTAAATTCTATTTACAATCACTAAATTCTAAACTATTAATCCTAAACCATCCACCCTAAATTAGTCCATAAACCCTAAAACTAAGGTGCTTATGGAAACTAAAAGTTTCTACCTTCAGTGTATCAAATAATTATCATTTTTTATATGCGATATATATATATATATATTGAGTTGACGAATTTTTATTTTATAACTCAAATTTTATTTAAACTTTTTCAAATCAAGTTTAAAATTACAAGTAAAAAAAACAACTTTTTCAAGTAGCGGAGTTTTGTCCGCCCTAGTTTACAACACAAGTCACCCCTAAACTTGACCGCTTTAATCAAGTTGTCCCTCAGCTTATTTTCTGTAATATTTGTAACCATTTGATAATACACACATTTTATTGACATTGTGATTGAAATCGGATTTCTTAGGATGAACATTATCTATTTTTCTACTGGAATCACTTGTTGGGTTTAAATTATCTATTATAAACTTTATTTTTTGAAAAATTATCTCTTAAACTTTGAATATAATAGATATTCATTTTAATATATTCAAAAATTAATGTCATTAATCTTAAAGGTCATTTTATATCGCATACCAATATTATCATTTTTTTTAGATAATTTGACCAAAGTTATTAAATTCAGGGATAATATAGATATTCATTATGAGGGTGTTTTTTTATCCAATTGTTTCATTCATAATTTTAAGATTTGATCCTTGACTGCACGTTAGATTTACTTACCTTTAAGGATAAGCTGTAACTAGACCTGACAAACTTGATCCGAGAACCGAAAACCGAACCGATTTACCCGAACCGAGACTCGATATGGATCCGAACAAGATGACTCAAACATGACCCGAAATGAACAGAACCAAAACCGATCCGAATTCTAGAAGAACCGATATAGACCCGTAACCGATTTGACCCGAACCGATTTAACCCGAACCGATTTTCATCCGAACCGAAAGCAACCTAAAATTAATTTACTCAAAACCAATCTAAACCGAACATCAAGCCGATTTTAACCCGATATTTGAGCCAAAGTGAATGAATAATTTATTTTTACTATTGTTTATTTTTAACAATATGATAAGTAGTAAAATAATATATGTTTTATTATCTTTTTGTATTATAATAGTACTAGTTAATCACTACATTTGATAATATTTAATGGTTTAATATCACATTTCCTTCTTTAAAAAGGCAATTTCATTTTTTTGACAAACACAAATTAGCATAAAACACAAGTCTTAAATAAAGAATACTCATTCAAAAGTAATATTTAGCTGTAGATAAAGTCAAATATCTAAACCCAACTACTCCGACATATCAAACTCGGTTACGTTGAGTACATACAAATAATGTACGCATCAACTTTTGGATTTTGTTTCAGTCAAATCCACGTAAGAGCCAACAAAGTTGTCGTCTTCCGCAGCTACATAAACAATAACAAAAAGTCATTAATTTGTTTATTACTAAAACAAAAAAATTAAGCAATGTAATTTTTAAGTTAAAATAAACAAATACAATAGACTAATAGTCCAAGAATATAGCGTAATAACTGTAAAGCTTTACTATAGGGAATAAAAATAAAATTAAGAAATAGAAACTTACATTCATAACCGAATAACCAACTACGAGTTGTTATCAAAGCCTCCACATTTTTAGGAATATAAGAACTTCTCAACTTATTCAAAATTTGACCTCCTATGCTAAAAGTTGATTCTGAAGCAACAGTTGTGAGTGGAACAGTTAAAATATCCCTAGCAAGATGAGAAAGCTTTCCATACCGATGCTTGTTTTATTTCCAAAAATTAAGGATGTCAAGTTCCGTTTTCCTATCCATTTTGACATCGTCTAAATAAACATCCAATTGCGTCTTTACATAAGAAGACGCAGCCTCTCTCTTGTCATAGTCCTAAAAATACATAAAAGAGATAGTAGAACAACAAAATGAAATAAACAAATAGTAAACAGAAAAATAATAATGATTGAAAAATAAAAAAGTACATATTTGTATAAACTATAAAAATACAATAAAACTGTGTGACAGAAAACTAAAAGAAGCAAAATAGAAAATACAAAAAATCAAAATACAAGTAAAAACATATTACACAACAAAATATAACAAATACATAAAACATAATTTGACAAACCTAAAAAACTTGCTTCAAAAAATAGATTATATAAACAGAAATAGAAACAAATACATGTAACATGTTACCAAAAATACACATTATAAAACACAATAAGCCAAAATACATGAAAAGTAACAGATATAGAAAATAAAAAAAACAAAAGATAAAATACCAAAATTCAAAATACATAAAAAAATATACTACAAAGAATGTAACATATATAGAAAACAAAATTCCGAAAACCTAAAAAACTTACTGAAAAAAGTAAAATATATAAAAAATTAAAAAGACAAACAACATAAAATTTAAAAATAAGAAACTTACTGCAAAAAGGTCGAATTTGCGTTTGTGATTGCTAGACGAAGTGCCCATGATATTGGAGTTTGAGCTCGATATTGATGATGTTTCATATGGGACATGAATTTTTGGAGCATATTCTTTAAAAAGCATCGCTAACTTAAAATGGACATCACTAATCTTCAAACTAGCTTCCATTTCATATTCAAATATGTTTTCATAACAATACTTGAGAAAAGACAACTTATAGCGAGGATCAAGAATCACTGCAAAGGAAAATAACATGCTATAATCATCCTCACTTGAGTTGAACCAATACTTATCAAACTTTTTCTTCATTTCTATTGTTGTCTTTTTCAAAACACCTTCATTACTTTTTGTCAACTCTCTCAAAAGCATAAAAAATTCTCCAAACATTCCCAAAGTACAAATTTGCAGTAGGATAATCACTTCCTGAAAACAACACATTTATATCAAAGAATGGTTCTAAAAAATCTCTAATTTTCTCAAGCATTTCCCACTCTTCAGTGTTTGGACAATGATGGAAAGAAGAATCAACAACAACCATTTGCTTAAAAGCTTCGCTGTATAAAATGGCCCTATCAAGCATCATATATATAGAGTTCCATCTTGTAGGCACATCAAGCCACAATGCTTTAGTTTCTTCTATCTTAGCTAATTTCACACCACGCCGAAAAACATTTTTTCTTGATTCTGACCATTTAATATACTTCACACGATCTCTTATCTTGACAACAATATGCTCAATGACCTTAAGTTCATCCTTAACAGTGAGATTCAACACATGTGCAGCACATCGAACATGAAAGTATGCTCCTCTACATAACAAAGCCCCTCGTGCATTAAAAGTGTCCTTCAAATAGTCTTGCATTTTATCATTACTAGAAGCATTGTCCAATGTGATTGAAAAAAATTTATAGTCAATACCCCAATCCTGAAGCAAGTCTAACAAAACAATGTACATAGTCCTTCCAGTATGCGATGAATCAATGTGACTGAAGTTCAAAACTCTACTATTTAACTTCCAATTAGCATCTACACAATGAGCAGTCAAACACAAATACCCCTCAGTTTGACAAGATGTCCACATATCACATGTTAAAAAAATACGACCATAAACATTACGAAGAGTTTCCTTTAAGTTACTTTTCAAACTTTTATGCAATTTCAAACAATCAGCTTTTGCGGTGTTTCTACATATAGTTCTAACCTGATTGTTCAAATAAGCATGGATTCTCCTATTACCTTTATGTTCAACCCAAGAAAAAGCATATCCATGCTTTATAATTGCTGTAGCTACCAACTCTCTGTAGACTTTTTGGTCACAAGCATTATCTTCTGGTCATTGTCCTTCAGCTCTCAAACTATCCTTATATTCAGAATAGTCTTTACATTTTTAAGATGTTTTTGCATATTGGAGGTTCCATAGCGTGAGTTAGAAATGAAGGAAATTGTTTTTCAATATTTGCAAAGTGACCTCTCTTTTCCATCCTTAGTCTCTGTCGGATAAAGAATGATGAAATGGTTCCAAACCTTACTCCGTCTCTTAGAAAAAACTCCGTGATTCTAATACAACAACGAAGTTAGTATCAACCTGAACCTCACATGCACTAGCATTTGATTCCATTGCAGCCAAAACAAATAACATAAACCATGAACGATGAAATTTATATAATTAAGATTTAAATAAACAAAGGGGTAGAATGATAATTCAAAAAAAATAGCACAAGAAAATAGTAGCCAATCGAACATACTCTCAACATAGTCTAAATGGTTTCCGCATGCAAAGTAAATGGCGATTTAAACAAAGAATACTAGTCCAATTGCTCAGGATTTGGATGCTCAAAGGGTAAAGGTCACTTGTGGAGATGTGAAGATACGTTTCCGCATGCAAAGTAAATGGCGGTTTAAAGACTTATTGCATGAAATTGCAAGACAGTTTAAGATAGATGATATAAGTGGATTTGATCTCAAGTACTTTGATGATGATTCTGAGTGGGTTTTATTAACATGTGATTCTGATTTGGAGGAGTGTATTGATGTAAGTGGAAGGTCTAAGGGCAACAAAATTAAACTTTTATTACAAGTTTCTCATAGTCATTTGGACCAGTCTTCAGGCAGCACGGATCTGAAGTACCACCTATATGGTTCAGACTTGGTTCTAATAGACAAAATTACCACACTCAACTCCAAGTTACTCAAGCAGCAAAAAAAAAACTTTCACAATCATGACAGCTCTAAAAAAAATTTAATTTATCACAACTATAAAATCTTGAAAGTAGAAGCATTTAAAAAAATACTAACCTTAAATTGCAAAGCTCTCAACTATTTTTCCTTATTTTTCAGTCCCGGTACAAAGCCTTCAATTACTGAAATTAGAAGCAAGAGATGTTGAAACTTGAAAGTAGATGAGAAAATGGGATTTGGATTATTTTTTATCCTGATACGAAGCCTTCAATGACTAAAGTTGGGTGCTTCGATGATGACTGCAACAAGAGGGTTGGAACTTTGAAAGTGAATGAGAAAAGAGAATTTGGGGATTTTGTTGGCTTAGGGATTTTAGTCTTACACGGGTGTGGGTTGGGAAATTAATTTAAGTATAAAAAATAAAAGTACTACTCTAATATTCAAAAAAAAAAGGAGAGGGGGGAGTAGCAGGGGCGGGAAAGTGGGAGGGAAAAGTAGGGGAAATAAAATTTTAATATACATATTCTAGTTAAATTTGATATAATATATATAAATATATTCGAGTCAAATTTTTTTAAATCGCTTTTGTTATAATATCATAATGATAATGGAAAACAAACGGTCATTTTTGTTATAGTATGATTTTGTTGAGAAATCAGGATAATTAGCAAGGAATTAAACAAACAAGAACACATAATTTTAATGAAGTTCGGCAATATGCTTACGTCCTCGGGAGCGATGAGTGGCTATTTTCTTATTATGAGATTACATTATATAAGAGTAACCCCGGTACAATTCGCGAGCGAACGAAGCGTAGCGAGAGTATATGTCCTTTATCTAGTATATGAGCCATAGTTAATAGGTTTAGAATTTAAGGTTTGTAGTTATAATTTAAGGTTAGGTTTTAGTTTTTAGATGTTATAGGTTTTTAGGTAATATTTCAAAGATAGATCGATCGACATAGAACGAAAGAGGAAAACAAACGATACATAGCAAATAAAAAATACAGGGGAGGAAACATAGACATGATCTCACAAGGACAAGTCCAACGATGAGCAACAATTACGAAGCACCTTGACAAAGAAGGAAAAGAGGGAAGTGGGGACAAAAAAGATAAAACAGTAAAGGAAAAAAGATCGAAAAAAAGAAGAAACGAGAAGGGAGATCAACCGTCAAATTTGACGGCGGTTGGCCGCTGTAAAGATAAAAGATACTCTCTCTGTCGCATGAAAACTATCCCTTATTGACTTTTTTGTCAATTTTTTTTAACTTTGACTCTTTATTATTTAAAATTTATCATTGATAAAAATATGGAAAAATATATTTTAAAAACTTTCAATCAAGTAGTTTTAAAATATATATTTTACAAAATTTAGTTTTTTAAAATATTTATAATAATTGTGGTCAAAGTTTAAAATTTTTGACTTTTCAAAAGTCAATAAGAGACATTTTGAGTGGGACAGATGGAGTAGTGTAAAAGTTAAAACTGAGATGGCATAGGGTTTTTCAAAGATAGGGTTTTTTAAAATTGAATGTAAATTTAACTTAAAAATATTTTTAGGTAATATTTTAAAATGCTCATCATATGTGCAATTATGGTCTAAGGTTTGATTTCATGCCCATAAAATATCTCTTTTTTTACGTGTATTTTGAAAATATTAAAAAAATTCTATCATACTAAAAACCAACATCGAATATGAAATTTAAAAAAATACAGTTATAGGATTGGACCGGGATTCGTTAGGTTCAGGTTAAATAATTAATACCAATGATGGTTCATTTCGATACATTGAACGACTGGAACTAAATCAAAATGATAATATTAACAAATAAAAAGACATGTTTTTACAAGAATATATAATTAATTCTTTATATAATATACATGATTAGATTCATACCCCAGTCCAACTCAAACCAAATTAACCCAAAAATTCAAAGATTAACTCGAATCGATCCGAACAACCCGATATCAACCCGATCCGATCCGATATTGACCCAATCCAAAAACAACTGATCCGATATTGACCCGAATTACAGATCCAATACCCGAATTGACCCGAATCATCATAGAACCAAACTAAAATCCGAACCCGACCCGAACTGATCCGAATCTAAACCGAATACAGACAAACCCAAAACGAACCGAACCGAAACGATCTGAATCGAAGCCGAACCGAACGACCCGTTTGTCACCTCTAGCTGTAACCTTACAATTTCTCTCAATATTTATATCCTAAACCTTTACTGCACACTCTCTCAAAGAGTAAACAAATAAAACAAACTCAAAGTAATCCTTACATGTGATACCCCAAAATTTTCTAAGTTGATTAAGGGTCATTTAGTACTAAGATATTAGCTTAAAAGCTAACTTAGTGACTAAAATGACAAAAATGCAAAAGTTGGGATTTTATTAATTATGGGTTTTGAAAAGGAAATTTCTAAGGTTTAAAGATCTCATGTGATATATAGTGAATTGAATAAGGTGTTCTTAAAGTTTAGTTGAATTCAAGGAAATTGGAATAGGAATTGAAGTTTAAAAATTAGTGACCAAAATGTAATTTTTGGAAATTTCATGACTAAAGTATAAACTTTTGAAAAATTTGGGGACTAAAGTTGTAATTTCCTAAAATTTAAGGGTTTGTATTTCATAAATAAATAGATCACCTAAGGGTGTGGATTGAATGTGAAGACTTCGGTTGGATCCGATGTTCCTATTATTGGGAAATTACAGTCAAAGTTTAAATGGAATTTGGATATCCGAATTGAATCGAATAATTATAAGATTTCATCATCAGATAAAGGAAGGTTATAGAAGTTCATTATAAATGATTAATGAAGGATTTTCAGGAAAGATGTTACCCGATAGAGATTTCGAGTAATTATCGATATTTTTGGATCAAGTCAAATTTCTAAGTTTAACTTTATGAAAGTGGAGGATTTTGTATGAAAGTACGTATTTATTTATGGAATTAAGGAAATATGTAATTCCTGAATTAAAGTTGATAGCTCGATAAAGGAAAAATCGTAGAAGGTGAAAATCGGGAAATTGGATCGAACAAAAATTATAAATGATATTTTATGATTATTTAATGATGATGGCCGGTTGGATTGGAACCAACCTAGTTCCGTTGTAATGGGATGACATAATTTTGAACTAGATGTAATTTTCATTTAGTTAAAGGGGCAAATTTGGAAAGAGAAAAAATGAATTTTAAATTCATTTTTAAAGAAACATGTGGCATTTTATGGTTATATTAGATTTATTTGTTAAAAAAATGATGAACAAAAGTTCATCATCTTTCTCTAGCAATTCGAATGGAAGAGAAAATTGGGGGGGGGAATGTTCAAAATTTTTCTAGCTCAAATTCAAGGCATTTGATCAGGAATTCAAGCAAGGTTCTTTGAGGTAAAGTGATCTACTCTTCATTCTCTACTTTTTAATAGTAATCTTTCATGAAATTATGAAGTTTTGGATTAGGGTTTGAAGAGAGAGAAATTAGGGTTTCATGGATTTTGGTTGGATTTAAGTAGTAAATGATGAATTAAGCTTATTTTTGTTGAAATCAAGCTTGAAATCAAGTTAATTTCATGTTGAAATTCATAAACCCTAATCTTGAATTTAGGAATTTGTTAGGGTTTTGAGAATTAATATGAAAATGGTTAGATTATAATGTTTAAAGCATTATATTGAGGATGGAAGTTCAATTTTGATGTTTGAAGGTCAAATTCCCTTTAGGGACTAATTCAAAATTTTGAAGAAAAATTGGGACTAAATTGTCAAAATTTAATTGATGATGGAAATGAATAAAAAATGATGTATCAAGCTTGAATTGACAATTTAGGACCAAATTATATATTTTAGAAATGTTGAGGACCATTTCGGCACTTCCAAGAAATTAAGGACTAATTTGTCAACAAATTATTTTGGTGGTGAAAATAATGAAATTGTGATGTTAAAAACTTAATTTAGCATTTTGGACCAAAAATGAAAATTTTGAAAAGTTTAGGGACCTATTCAGCATTTTGAGAAAATTAAGAGGATGTTTATGGAATTATTCTATTGAAGAAGGATTAAAGAGCAATTATTGAAAATGTGATCAAATTGGCTTGAAATGATGAAAAATGACCATTTTGGCAAGAATGGGAAAATAAAGGATTATTTTGGAAATTATTGTTTGATGGTGGCTTAGATGAAAATAAGCTAGAATTGATGATTCAAGCTTATTAAGGACTAAAATGGGAGAATTTCAAACTTTCCAAAGTTTAGTGACCATTTCGGTCAAATGGAAAATAAAAGGGAAAATGTTGTAATTATTGGTAAAAGTGATTACTTGAGTTAAGTTTAAATTCAAGTACCTTGGTAAAATTAGTGACTGAAATGTCTCATTAGTAAAGTTTGAAACTTTATGGAAAATGACTCGAATGATTTTGAAATAGAAGAATTGGAACATTTAGAGCATGAATAGTTGTTGAATGTTCAAATTGGTCATTAAGGATCGTAATAAGTTTTGAACAGTACAAGAAAGAAAGGAAAACATTTATAAATGTTATACTTGGGTGATTATAGTAACAATATGTCTAAGATATTGTTAGATTGGGATCTAACAAATATTTCTTTTATCTGATTTATAAAGTTCAAGTTCGAAACAAGAGAGGTTCGTGGGGTAATGAAGAAAAAGATTAAAGAGAACTTAGTGAGGCATACAAATAAATGGCCCAGGTGAGTGCAATGCATACATAACATTATACATGGATGTTTTATACATCACTTGTAAGACTTGCGATAAGTCTACCTAGTTTATATGTTGGCATGATATTTATGTCATTGATCATATATTTGATATATTTTAAATATGTCAAAGGTTGAAAATAAATGCATTGATCACTAGTTATTGATGATGGTATACTATGAATGTTATTTCGGGTATGGATTGCCCAATGTTAATTTAAATTGATATACATTTCCATGGATGAATTAAATACGGAAATTATGCCCAAATAAGTCAATTGAGGGACAGGATATAGTTGGCATGCCATAGAGTCCAGCAGCACGCTGCATAACCGGAATAGCACTGTAGTGTACATAGAGGGCACTTAGTGTATGGTAAGCACATCCTTATAAATGTGCGGGTATTATGGTAAGCACAACCTTATAAATGTGCGGAAAGCACTTCAGTGCATATTTGACTCGTGTATCCAGGGTCCTCATAGGTCTATATTTGGGCTGTTAAACTGGGCTATGAAATCGTAAATAATTGATAAACAGGTGAAAGAGTTTACAAACTCTCAATGTTATAGCAGGTATATCGGTAAGAAATTTATATCCGGTTTATATTACGTTAATACATTAAATTTCCAGTTTATATTACATTGATACATTATTAACATGATGGTAAGACATATCTAGTGATTCAAAATGCATGTATATAGTTACATGTTATTAGTTATAGTTATGTATATTGCACTAGACATAATTATTGCCTCACTAAGTAAATACTTAGCGTGTGACTGTTTCACGCGTAGGAAAAGAGGAGCGTTTGGAGTAAGGAGCACTAATAGACATCATCTATCAAGAACATGTACATCAATATCAGTAATATAATATTTGAGGTTGTTTGATATTGACTAGTTGGCATGTTTATTAAAAAGGTTATGCATGCTCTGATATAAATCGCATTTTATTTAGAATCTGGTTGAATTTTAAATCAGCCAGTTTTTAGGCAGTTTCACTATTATATAAAGTTAAATTAAATTGATAAGTTGCTGCCTGAAATTAAATATGATTTGAAGACGAAAATATAAAGTTTAACTTTTACGCGATTAATTAGATTTGTAAATAAAGACTAAATTATAATATATTTTTTATAAAACAAATTTTTAACGATTTATAAATATTTATGGTTTTACAAATATTTTGTGATATCTTTGTCTCGTATTTAATGATGGATACGAGAATGGGTATTACATTACAAAGATTGAATGTTTGCAAAATTAAGCTCTCGCCCAAATAACACTTAAACAAAAATAATAATAATAGCTCACAAGTGTTTTTACAATGAAAGATACAACAATTAAGCACTCTATGACTATTCGGTGTTGCTATTTCTTTCCAATATGTTTCTTGTTATTGCTTAGATGTTTTTTACTTTGTTTTTATATTCTCCCAACGAATACTAGCCGTTTGGAGCCGTTGGAGATGAAACAAAGTCGTTATCTACCAAAAAAACATCATTTATAACAGGATGGGTCGATCTTTTTGATTAAGTAGAGAAAAAATTACATTTTTAAGATAAAATGTGTTAGAAAGATATTTTAGCGGAGTTAATTACATTTTTGGACATTTTCAAGTTAATTGCCCCCCACCCTAATTTTTTTTATCTGTCCTCCTATATAATTTTTTTTAACAATTGGTCACATTTTTAAATATTTATGTTTTGTCCTCACAACCGCAAATGTTAGCTCCGTATGTAACAAGTTACCTTTAGCCGCCATTTGTGTATATGCTTTGCATGCGCACACATCTACCACACATGTTGCAATATTGTGCAAAAATGATAACCTAAAACAACTTTAATGAGTAAGTCATTGCTGAGTGCGATTGTACCATGCGCATGAAATTTGGTGAAAATGATCCCACCACCTTGGTGTCAGAATTAAACATTATTAATTAGATGGACCATTTAATTTAAATATAATGAGGCTCCAATGATGAATTATACATTCTTGGTATGCTTTTCACTGTATTATTGTCTTGATAAGGTGTATACATTACTCTGTTGTAATTGTTATCATCAAAATACAAATCTTTTACAAGTGGGTGATTCAATTTTGATTGAAATGCTTGTATTAGCTAAGAACTTGAATAGGTTATTTTAGGTTTTGGTATAGGTCTAAAGGTTAAGTGTATTAAAATTTAATCTTTAGATCCATCGAATATCACCAGATTACCTGTATGAAGGATGTAAATTGCGTTTAGGGTTTTGGAGCTAGCTAAATGCTTTGCTCTCGAGTTCATTTTCATTGGGTTGCATCATTTCCATTCAACTTGTTAAGTTGCTCTTTTAGGGATCGAATTCGAGTCACATGCGATTCGATGCAATTAAATCAGATATATAATTTAAATCTTAGACAAATTAATTAAGTTTTTCAACGAAAAATTTAGGCTCCGTTCAACGTTGTTTCTCTACCCAGCTTTAGGAGAAGCTTCGTCGAACACCTTGCTTTTTCATCTTTGCACCCAGCATTTGGGTGAAATTTGGTCTCCAAATGCTGCTTCTAGAGAAGCTGAAATTTCCAACTTCTTCACCTAACCCTGTTTTTCAACGGCAATCCCGAACTGAACCTTACTCAAGAGAGTCTTAAATCTGAGAAATTCAGAAGAAAAAATCAAAACAATGAGCCTAAAGCTATAAAAAATTCAAGAAAATTTACATATTTTTTTAAAATTATAAAATAGAAATAATTGTAAGAAAATCTAATAATTATAAATGCTGATATCTAAAGGGACTGAGTGGTGCGGATGAAGAAGAGGATTTAAGTTGGGATATTCATGAGGAGGAGGAAGATTCCGAGCAGCAATGACAATCAGCATCAATCAATTCTATGTGAAACGTTTTAATTGTGCTTTTTAAAAAATCTTCTCACATGGTTGATCTAAATTCTTGAAGGCTATGATCTATGAGGCTATGATCTATGATTCAATCTATATATAGACAATTATATACTGCACTCGCCTTATGTCGATTCCTCCCGACCCGGCCTCATGAGTAAATACGACACAGCTAGTTATCGCCTGATCTCAGAATCCGCATGATGGAAACGAACAAGTTCAGGATGTCCAAATAGAGAGTGGCGGATGCCAATATGTAATCGTCGTATGTGAAGCGCTTGATCAGGTTGTCGGTGTCGTAGACTACGAAGCCACAGGATATCAAGGCACTGATTGCACCGTAGACAGCAGTAGTTGCCGGGCTGAGTGGGAAGAACATCTGCATGATAGTAGAACATATGTTAGGTCAGGTGAATCTAAGTAATTGTATAGTGTTGGAACTTCCAATTCCATATAGATAAATGACCGAGACCGAGACGTCTCACCTGGATTAGACTAGTTAGGACGAGGATAATAAGGCCGGTGAACAAAATCGGCCTGAGATAGTTGAAGTCCTTGCCGTTCTTAGATGCCCAGAAAGTGTAGCCAGTAAGAGATGAAACCACAGCTGATGTCAAAATCAGTGCTTCAAGAACAATTCTTCCTGAAATCATGAAACGGAAGTGGTTACTTCGGACAATCCTAGATTTATAACTAGACCTGGAGCCGTTTACAGCGAGTACCGAGCAAGATACGAACCATCAGTGTTAGCACAGCTCACTCCAATTGTGAGACTCAGAAACACAGTGAAGAGGCCAAGGATGATAAAGTTCAGAGGGTGCTTTTGGTGATAGATATGCAAGGGCCACACCACTTCATGGATCAAGTTCTATAGTATAGAATCAAGAGAAAAAGTAGCAAAATAACTTCGAATGAAAATCGAAGTTTTATCTGTACAATCCTACAGAATTAAAGTTAACGTGTCACATTAGCGTTAAATGAAACTTCAGGTATAGTTTGAGATTTATCTTGATTCACAACTTCGTCCTGTATTATTTATCATCTTACTACTAGCATCAAACATTTCAATTACTATAGTTCAGTACTTGAAAAGAGATTAATTTCATAAAGTAAATTGAAAAATGCCCTAATCAAACATATATACTATTCAAAGGAACTAAATTATTTCTTTCACAAAAAATATATACAATTTACCGGAGGATTAAATATCTTTGATAAGAAAGAAATAGGAAAGGAAAATACAGATGAGGGGGATTAAACAGAGGAAGAGCAGGAGGCCAGAGTTTCCACGAAGGACGTCGTTGATCGGAGGCGACAACACGGCAATGACGGACACTACGGTTGTCAGCAACAGCTCTGCTGCCAGGATGCCGTAAACTTTGTGGACAAAGGCCCATCGGAGCTCGTTCTCGCCGAAGCTGAGTCCCGGGTAAAGAGTCTCCCCTGACTCTAGATCAAACTGCTTCGCCTTGCCGGTGTCCGTGCAACTCACGCGCTCGTAACCGTGCATCGTTTTTTTTTCGTTTTCTCGGGAAATTGAGATGGGAAAAACCGTCGTTGGAAGAGAAATCGTGGGATTTATTTATGTTAATAAATCAATGGTAGCAATATATAAATGTAAAATATTGGTAGTCAATCAAAATGAATGGTAACGTGGAATCCACGCGTAATTAATAGCTGAATGAACTGATATAAAATGAATTTGATTGTTAATTTTAAATATAATTACATGATAAATAATTTTAAAATATATTTAAAGATTTTATTCTAAATCCAAATAATAATAGCAATAACAACCAAAAGAAAATCGAATTAACAAGAAAATTATACCTATTAATACTGATAAAAGTTTATAAACTACACTATTACGATTAACATCCATAGTTCAGAATTCAAATTCGACTAAATTTGACAAACATTTCGAAATTCTAAACCCTAAAAACCGAGAGGAATATAGGAACAAAGATAGACGTGTACTTTTAGGATTCTTCTAGTTTGATTTTAGTTGATATCGGAGTCATCGAAATCGTCTTCGAAGTTATTGAAGAAATCGGCGTCGGCGAGCTTGTTGTCGGTTCCGATGACACCTTCTCCTAAGAGATCGAGCGAGTCAACGTCGTCGACTTCCATGGCTGAACCTTGATCGTCTGGATCCGTCACGTATTCCATCGGCATTGGCCTCATCTTTTCCCCCTTTTTTTTCAGCTTCTAGGGATTTATTTCTTCGACTTTGATTTTCTTCTCCCTTTTTTGTGCGTTATATAGAGGATGATTCATATTAAAACGATGCCGTTTGGTTGTTTAAATAAATCCTTCAGGAAAACGCAGCGTTTTCTACCCAGGAAGGGAAAATTGGAAATGACGTTGAGGTTGAGGTTTTTTTTTAATTCCCAAAATATGGTTATCTACACCAGAATCATAACAGTATAAATATGGGTAAATTACGCCAGTAGTAGCTGAATTATTATTTTTTTCTGATTTTGATCTCCAAACTATTTTTTGACAAAATTATCACCAATTTTACGTTTCTTTCCTATTTTGGTCATCAACCGTTAATTGAAAAATTGACAATGAGTAAGCAGCTCATGTGTTATTTTTAAATAATTTTATTTGAACCAATAGTGTGGTGACATGTGTCACCAAATTTATCAAATAAAACCAAGGAAAATTTCACCATGTGAGTGCTTGCTTAATTTTTCCTTAGTTTTATTTGACAAATCCGGTGACACATGTCACCACACTATTACACCCAAATAAAATTATTTAAAAAAAACACATGAGATGCATACGATGAGAGAGAAAATGATATGAAAAATCAAAAAATAAAAAATATATCCACATCAGCGTCATCGTTAATAATTTTTTAACAGTCGGTGATTAAAACAGGAAAGAAATATAATGTTAGTGACGATTTTGCAAAAAAAATAGTTCGGTGACCAAAATAGGAAAAGAACAATAGTTTGATGATTGCTGGTGTAGTTTACCCTATAAATATTTACAATTAAATTTGAACATAAACTCAAACAACTCGACTCGAAAGAATTTCAAATAAAATTTAAATTATAAAATAAGACTCGACAATTTGACTAACTTAATTTTTTAATCCAACTCGACTCGATTGAATACTCGCCTATAATTATATCAACAACCATTGAGTGTAGCTGTAACATAAAAAAATGAATGAAATAAAATGGGAAATGAGAAAGAGAATGAGGCTGCGGGTTGTGGGTTCCCACAACCCGTTGTTGTTATTTTAGCCATTCACCCAGCCATCTGAGCTAAATGCTCTTAGTGTTGTGTTGCCCCTAGATTTATTTTGAATTAAGGTTAGGTTGGGGGTATCGAACAATAAAGGAACCTTTTGGCCCATTTTCTCGTGATTATTGGATCAAATTACCCAAAATTTCCCCTCTTACCTAACCCATCCTTTTCCCATCGCCGCTCCGCCTGCTCTGGCCATCCATGGCCGTCACCGTCGCCACCGGAAGGTTCCCCGTAACCTCCCGAACAAAACCCCCCAACTTTCGCGTTGATTGGCTGCGCCGTTCACCGCCGATCTTGGTTTGAAGCTTAAATGCAACCTAGGGTTTAAACCCTTCGTTTCATCGTTATTTACGCCGGATCTCGCCGTTCGTTGAAGACGACAGCAGCGCCATGGTCTCTCATGCGTCACGGCGAGTCGAGTGTTGGTCACCGATCAATGAGCTGCCGTCGTTTAGACCTCCATCGGAGTTTGAAAACGTTTGGGGTAAGTAGGTAAGATTCGTCCGATTTTAAATTGTTTTGAGGGGTTTTGGACTGAAATGGGTGTGTTGGGAGTCAAATCCGGCCAAGATCGTGCATTTTAGGCCTTTTCCAGCCATTTTGGCCAGGCATGGAGTGCACGCACCACCGGGGTGGTTTTCGGCCACCCTAGACGGTGGCCGTATTGAACCGGGTCTGAACCAGCCTCGAACCGATTTTGAACTGATCTGACTCATGAACCGACCTATTGACTCGGTCTGACCTGTTGACCTGATCTAACCGACCTGTTGACCAAGTCAACTAGTGAGTCAACTCGACCGAGTTAACTCAGTGTGTTGACCCGACTAAGTCAACCCAGTGAGTCAACTTACCCGAGTCAAACCGTTGGCCGATGATGTCATCGTTGACTTTGACTGCTGACGTCAGCGTTGACTTTGACCAAAAAGTCAAAATTCCTGAAAACCCATATTTTACGTTTTTCGACGTCCTTAGTCCGTTTTTGAAGCCCGTTTTGCTAAATTCTAACCCGAAAGCCTTTGAAATGGACTTTAAACCCGATCATGCCTATGTATTAAATTTATTCAATTGAGAGCAAAGTTCGAATTTAAGGTTCTGACTTGGTCTATTATTTTGTTAAAGGTACTCAAGATACGTTTGATCGTTCATCTGCTCAGCCTGGCTCTTCCCGATCAGTACCTCCTCGAGCTCTCATAGTTACCAGTATGTTTAAGCTCCACAGATTATTTTTTTAGCTAAAAGTTATTTATTCCTTTATAACCCTGATTTGTTATCTTAGGATCTAGCACTGCCACAGATCGTAGTGAGGAGGGTGCTCGTTAGACCCGACCAGCTTTCGAGGTGTATTTATTGTGTGCTAAATTATCGTTTTATATGAATTGTGTGAAATAATTTTTGAATTGATCATGATATATTTTTCATGAAATATTATATGCATATATGTACTAGTTGATAGCATGCTTTTTGGTTATTGTCTATTGAAATGTGTATCAAGTGATTATTGATATTAATGTTTACTGCATAAACTGTTTAATTGGGGTTACTGGGAAAATGATTAGAGATCCTCAGGTACAACCCTGATCCAGCTGTACCTCCAGTTAGGATTTGTGCCTCTAGTTAGGCCTCCTACGCTTTCGAGCCTAGGACCAACTCCAATTAGGTTTCCTATGCCTTCGGGCCTAAGACTAGCCTCCAGTTATGGGTAAAATATATTTTGGTGTTTGGTTGGAGGGTAGCTAGGTTTAATTGAAAACTTTGGTTGCCCTGTAGCGTGTTTTACTGATATAATTTTATAATTAATTGAACTGTTTTAAATATTTTTGTTATGCACATATTGCGACACACTGAGCCCCTAGCTCACACCTCAACCCTTTATTTTCAGATATCTTTTTGGGATAGGCTACCAGACTTGACACTTAGAGGTTCGACATATTCTATACTTTTTGTTGTAATATTTCCATCTTCCAGTCTGTTCATTTCGGTGACATGGGCCTATGTTTTGTTGCTAAATGTTTCATTATGACACTCTACGAGTTTTACGATGTAATATCATTTAACATGGTTATTTTGAGTAACTAATTTAACTTATGTTAGAATTAACTATTTTTTAAAGATTTTAAACCTTTAAATGTTTAAATGTTTACGTGAAAAGTTTTGGTAAGTAATGGGATCTCTTAGATTCGGACTATATGCATATGTCGGTCTAGGGGGTTACATTTAGATGGTATCAGAGCTTTTGGTTTTAAAAGCCTCGGACCGTGAATGGGTCCTAAATGAATCGTTTTATAAAATGTTTTACGAATGAATTTCAAAAAGGCCATATCACTAAGTTTCATATGTTTATACGTGTGCGGTACTCCAGTTCCAGTTCTAACCCTAAAATTTTACCTTGTGTAGAGAGCCTGAGTTCATCCGTTATGAGCACCCGTAGAGTCCATCGACCATCCCGTGTGAGTGGTTGAGCTGTTAGATTCTCCAGCCTAGTTGATGATGTGGTTGTAGATCCTTCTACCCCTGTAGATCCTCTGGCCCCTGTAGATCCCCCTACTTCTGTAGCACCTACAGCTTCAGTGGATCCACTACCCGTCTCTAGTATTGGTATGACGACTCTAGTTAGAGGAGCATCAGCGTCGAGTTCTGAGCCGACGACAGTGACTGATGAGACGTTTGGTAGGCAGTTTATGTAGTTGATCTAGAGCATGGTTAGAATCACAGACTTTGATTCTGAATGGAGCCAAGACCTTCGAGGGTGCTACTGGAGGTGCCCCATCGGAGGCTGATGAGTGGCTCAGTGATTTAGAGAGGCGTATAGATTCGCTAGGACTTGATTCATCCAGGCGGTATCTGAGAGCTGTCTCTATGCTCTACGGGAATGCCCACAATTGGTGGGAGTCTGTGATTAGTAGCGTCCTTGCTACCCGTTTGACCTGGGAGTTCTTCAAGGAACGCTTCAGGAGCCACTTTATCGAAGAGCGATATTTGAGGGAGATGCGAGAGTTGTTCAAGAATCTGAAGCAAGTAGTGTGAGGGACCGCTGGTACACCTCATGGCGCAGTAAAAAATTATTTCGGTGATCTCACCAATGATCCATGTACGATTAATCAAAATCGGGAAAAAGGATGCAGAAAAACTACCTTAATTCGTCTGGAAAGAGGTAGAAGAGAACAGAGATGCAATCACGATCACGCATTTTGAATTCTTAGTCGCAACGAAAACGTCCCGACCTCTACTCAGTTCACCCAGTTGCAAGCAAATAATTTTCTTCTCTAAATTGTTTAGAGAGTTTCGCAAAAAGCATAAGTGGTTGCTAGACCCTTATGTTCCTTTTATAATGCAAATAACCCTAATTCAACTTGAATTAGAGTTGTTGGCTATTTTTGAATTTCATACATTAAAGAGTTATAATTACATTTAATTACTCTTATTTAATGCTTGTCCTTTAAATTTGGAATAATTTAAATTCTATATATATCAAATATATATAAACTTTAAATTCGAATATCAAAATCTATATATATCAAAATATACATAAATTTTAATTATATATTCATTTATGTACAACATCTTTGTACGTGTATTATTCGTTTAACATTTGCTTGATCAAACCATAGGGTGTGACCCTGTAGGTTCTTGTAAAATTAGTAGTAAATATTAGAACAATTATAATATTACAAATAATGAGTGACGTCTAGCAATGTATCATTGTCACCTAAGTTACAAGAAGTCATGATTCGACATAACCTCTATGTGATTAACTCTCTTTCTTGCATTACATCCCTTTGTCCTTTATATCTAGATTGGACACAAGTCATGAAATAGTCACACTTGTATAGTCCATCTAATGTTTCTTGATATCTTGGGTAGACTATAACAAACGAATAATTTATGATATCTCATATCAGCTTATTCAAGCATGGCCTTGCGTTTCTAGTCTCACTCGATCAAGTGGCATGTTATATTACTCCTATTATGTATGAGGGACAAATCCTATGTTGATCACCTAAATCTCACTGTATATATTGTGGCGTGTCCAATATCAGTCTTTATGATGCAACCAGTTACGGCACACTTTTAACTGTATCAAAATATGAGACTATAGATGTCGAGATAATAATGATCTCAAGTCTGAGGATCATACAATTAGTCATCACTATGAACATGTTTGTGACTGTCACATATTAATCCAAGAAACATGCTCATAGCGGGTCATTCCAGTATGTTGTTCTCTAAAACATACTCGTGTATTGATTTTGACATCTCTATGGCAATGACAACACTTTGCCATCAATCAACTACACAATAGCCTTTAATGTATTATCGTTGTCCAAGCCTACGATAATACTTGGCTATGGACCTTTTAAGAATAATCATATTATTCCATGGACTTTATTATCATACAGCTTATATATAATAACACAAAAATATAACCGAAAATAATAAATGGCAATGCCTTAATAGAACTGGTAAAGTAAGTATGTGGTTACAATCATCTCATGATTGGTCTTTGGGCATACTCTAACAAGGAGATATGATTGTATCCAAGTACGAGACAAAGTTTCTGAAGCTTTTGAAATTTGGTTCAAATCTGGTCACCACTGAGAAAGAAAAGTGTCGCAAGTTCGCTATTGGTTTCAGGCATGATTTGTGTGAAAAGATCATCTCCTTTCAGGATGAGGTATTTGATACAGTGGTGGGGAAGGTGAAAGATCTGGAGGAGGTTGAGCTGATGACTGATGGTAATGACATAGTAGATAGTGAGCAGTATAGAATGCCTTCAGGTTCTGGGTCTTCAGTACGCCCCAGTAAGCGGGCTCGTACTACAACTCCTTAGAGGAGTACTTCTGGTACTAGGCCTACAGCCCCACAGCCTCCTGCAGCTAGTAGATGTGGTTCGTCAGGTTCCTCGCAGCCCAATCCTTGTGAGCATTGTGGAAATTGGCATAGAAGAGAGTGTAGGAAGATGTCAGGTACATGTTTTCGATGTGGGTCCAAAGATCATTTCAAGAAGGATTGCCCTTATCCATCTCTTATGGATCGAGCTTCTCCCCAAACCACCGCACGCTCACAGACGTCCATACAGACTCCGGTCAAGGGACATCATCAGAGTAGAGCTTTTGGTTCTGCTGCTAGGTCTGATAGCAGAGGTAAAGCACATCATAGTGGATGACCAGTTATGTCTGAGGCAAGGCAGCCTGCACTTGTTTATGCTACCCGGTATCGTGATGACAAAGATGAGCCTGACGTCATTGCATGTACTTTTACCATTTTTTCTGTTCTATATTTTGTATTGCTTGATAATGGCTCCACCCATTCTTATGTGTCCAAATTCGTATCTCGATACCTTCATATTACAGTTGAGATCACAGAGAGTGCAATTACCGTCATGAGCCCTGTAGGTCAGTCTGTTGTTGTGAATAAGGTTTATCAATGATGCCCTCTTGAGTCTGAGGTGAAATTTTTCTAGCTGATTTGATGGTGCTACCGTTAGAAGAGTTTGATTTGATTCTGGGTATGGATTGGTTGTCTGAGCACCGTGTTAGTCTGGATTGTGAGTTTAAAAGTGCAACTTTAAGTACTTCTGATGACATGAAAGTGGTTCGTGTAGGAGAAAGACGTTGGTATTTGTCCAATGTGGTATCTGTCCTGACTGCTGATAGAATGATCCGAAAGGGGTACGAGACCTTTGTTGCCTGTATTCTGAATACAAATGGGTCTTTATTAAAAATTGAGGAAATACCTATAGTGAAGGAGTTTCCTGATATATTTCCTGAAGAGTTACCTGGTTTTCCACCGGATAGAGACATAGAGTTTGAGATTGAAACTTATCCGAGATCTGTTCCAGTTTCTATGAACCCTTACCGTATGGCTCCTAAGGAGTTGAAGGTTCAGTTGCAAGAACTCCTAGACAGAGGTTTTATTCAACCTAGCTCTTCACCCTGGGGAGCTCCAGTTCTGTTCGTTAAGAAGAATGATGGTTCTCTGCGGTTATGCATTGATTACCGAAAGTTGAACAAGTTAACCGTAAAGAATAAATATCCCCTACCCAGGATTGATGACTTGTTTGATCAGTTTCGAGGAGCTTCTATTTTCTCAAAGATTGATCTTTGATCCGAGTACTACCGGTTGAAAATAAAGGGGTCAGATGCTGTGAAGACGGTCATCCGTACAAGATACGAGCATTATGAGTTCCTAGTGATGTCTTTCGGTTTGACTAATGCCCCTGCTGCATTCATGGATCTGATGAACCGTGTATTTCGGCCCTATTTGGATCAGTTTGTGGTAGTATTCATTGATGACATCTTGGTTTATTCTTGGTCTGAAGCAGAGCATGTTGAACATTTGAGGATTGTTCTACAGACTCTTATAGAGCATCGGTTATATGCTAAGCTGAATAAGTGTGAATTTTGGCTTAATAAAGTGACTTTTCTCGATCATGTAGTTTCAGATCGAGGTATTCAGGTTGATCCGAGCAAGATCGAGGCTATCGTGAGTTGGAAGCAACCCAAGAATGTCTCTGAGATCCGCAATTTCTTAGGCTTGGCCGGGTATTACAGATGCTTTGTAGAAGGTTTCTCTATTATTGTCGCCCCTCTGATGAAGCTGTTAAGGAAGAACGTACCCTTTGTTTTAACTGATGCTCAGCATGAGAGTTTTGAGAAATTGAAAACAGCTCTGACACAAGCTTTTACAATTTATAGTGATGCCTCATATTCTGGGCTTGGTTGTGTGTTGATGCAAGATGGGAAGGTGATTGCTTATGCGTCACGCTAATTGAGACTGCACGAGTGTAATTATCCCACACATGATTTGGAATTAGCTGTTGTGGTTTTTGTTTTAAAGATTTGGAGGCACTATCTCTACGGAGAAAAGTGCTATATCTATACTGATCACAAGAGCCTGAAATATCTCATTACTCAAAAGAAGCTTAATCTCAGACAACGACGTTGGTTGGAGCTTCTTAAAGATTATGATTGCGAGATTGAGTACCACCCGAGGAAAGCTAATGTGGTTGCTGATGCTTTGAGCCATAAGGCTATTATAGACCTGAGATCTCTTTTTGCCAAGATGAGTATGCATGATGATGAAGTTTGTTGGCTGAGTTACATGTTAAACCGACCTTGGTCGAGGAGATAAAGGCCAAGCAACGTCTGGACAGTTCTTTACTTCTTGTTATACAATAGGTTGAGCAGGGATCTATATTTGTTTATGCTTTTGATCAGGACGGGGTTCTGTGTTTCAAGGGTTGTTATTGTGTGCCTGACGACGCCGAGTTGAAGTAAACTATTCTTAGTGAGGCTCACAGTAGCCCTTATGCTTGCATCCCGGTGAGGATAAGATGTACCAAAATTTGAAGCAGAGGTACCGTTGGGTTGGCATGAAGAAGGATATTTCAGACTATGTGGCTAGATGTTTGACTTGTCAATAGGTTAAGGCAGAACATTAGCATCCTTCTGGTCTCTTGTAGCCTATTAAGATTCCTGAGTGGAAATGGGAACAGATCACGATGAATTTTGTTACCAGATTGCCTCTGACTCCTTCTACAAAGGATTCGGTCTGGGTGATTATTGATCACCAAGTCTGCTCATTTTATTCATGTTCGAGTTACCTATTCTCTGGAGAAGATGGCTAGATTGTATATTTCTGAGATTGCCAGGTTTCATAGTGTGCCTTTGTCCACTATTTTTGATCGAGACCCGAGGTTTACCTCCCGATTTTGGTAGGCCTTGCAGGAAGCTTTGGGTACACGTCTTAATTTCAGTACGTCTTTCCATCCGCAGACTGATGGCCAATCTGAGAGGGTGATTCAGATTCTGGAGGATATGTTGAGAGGATGTGTAATTGATTTTCGTGGTAGTTGGGAAGATTTCTTGCCCCTAGCTGAGTTTGGTTATAATAATAGTTACCAGGCGAACATCAGTATGGCACCGTATGAGGCTTTGTATGGTCGTAAGTGTCGTACCCCTATCTGCTGGACAGAGTTGTATGATAGAAAGATTTTGGGTCCAGAGTTGGTACAAGAGACTGAAGAGACTGTCAGATTGACCCGAGATCGACTGAAAGAGGCTTTTGATAGACAAAAGTCGTATGCCGATCAGAGGAGAAAAGATATCGAGTTTGAGGTTAGTGATCAGGTCTTTTTAAAAGTATCTCAGTGGAAGAAAGTTTTGAGATTTGGGCGTAAAGGTAAATTGAGTCAGAGATTTATTGGGCCGTATCATATTGCGAAAAGAGTTGGGCCTATTGCTTATCAGCTTGAGTTGCCTCCTCAGCTTAGTTGTATTCATGATGTTTTTCACGTGTCTATGCTGAGGCGTTTTCATCCAGATCTGAGTCATAAAATCCAGGTCCATGATGTGGAGCTGAGGCCAGATTTATCGTATGAAGAAGAGCCTGTGTAGATTCTGGATTTTGATGAAAGAGTTTTGAAGAACAGACACATTCATATGGTTAAAATCCAGTTGAGTAACCGAAGTCCCGCATAGGCTACCTGGGAGACTGAGGAATCTATGAGAGAACAATTTCCTCACCTGTTCAAACCAGGTAAATTTCGAGGACGAAATTTCTTTTAAAGGGGAGAGTTGTAACATAAAAAAATGAATGAAATAAAATAAGAAATGAGAAAGGGAATGTGGCTGCGGGTTATGGGGTTCGAACCTACAACCTCTTGTGTTTTAGCCGTTCACCCAGCCATCTGAGCTAAATGCGCTTAGTTTTGTGTTGCCCCTAGATTTCTTTTGAATTAAGGTTAGGTTGGGGGTATCGAATAATAAAGGAACCTTTTGGCCCATCTTCTTGTGATTATTGGATCAAATTACCCTAAATTTCTTAAAATTTTCCCTCTTACCTAACCCATCTTTTTCCCATCGCCGCTCTGCATGTTCTGGCCGTCCGTGGCTATCACCGCCACCACCAGAAGGTTCCCCGTAACCTCCCGAACAAAACCCCCCCAACTTCTGCGTTGATTGGCTACGCCGTTCATCGCCGATCTTGGTCCGAAGCTTCGACGTAACCTAGGGTTTAAACCCTTCATTTCGTCGTTGTTTACGCCGGATCTCACCGTCCGTTGAAAACGATAGCAGCACCGTGGTCTCCCCTGCATCACGGCGAGTCGAGTGTTGGTCGCCGACGAACGAGCTGCCGTCGTTCAGACCTTCATCGGAGTTCGAAAACGTTTGGGGTAAGTAGGTAAGATTCGTCTGATTTCGAATTGTTTTAAGGCTTTTGGACTGAAATGGGTGTGTTGGGAGTGAAATCCAGCCAAGATCGTGCATTTTAGGCATTTTTTCGGCCATTTTGGCTGTGCGTGGAGTGCACGCGCCGCTGGGGCGATTTTCGACCGCCCTGGACGGTGGCCGTATTGAACTGGCCCCTATCCGACCTCGAACTGATTCTGCCTTGAATCAGTTCTAAACTGATCTGACCCGTTGACCCAATCTGACCCGACCCTGTTGACCAAGTCAACTCGACCGTGTTAACTCATTGAGTTGACCCGACTGAGTCAACCTAGTGAGTCAATTCACCCAAGTCAAATCGTTGATCGCTGATGTCAGCGTTGACGTCAACATTGACCACTAACGTCATCGTTGACTGATGATGTCAGCATTGGCTTTGTCTGATGATGTCAGCATGACGTCAGCGTTGACTTTGACTGCTGATGTTAGCGTTGATTTTGACCAAAAAGTCAAAATTCCTAAAAACCCTATTTTACATTTTTCGATGTTCCGAGTCTATTTTTGAAGCCCGTTTTGCCAAATTCTAACCCGAAAGCCTCTGAAATGGACTTTAAATCCGATCATGCCTATGTATTAAATTTATTCAATTAAGAGCAAAGTTCGGATTTAAGGTTCTGACTTGGTCTATTATTTTGTTAAAGGAACTCGAGATACGTTTGATCGATCATCTGCTCAGCCTGGCTCTTCCCGACCAGCACCTCCTCGAGCTCTTATAGTTACCAGTATGTTTAAGCTCCACGGATTATTTTTATAGCTAAAAGTTATTTATTCCCTTATAACCCTGATTCGTTGTCTTAGGATCTAGCACTGCCGTAGATCGTAGTGAGGAGGGTGCTCGTTAGACCCGACCAGCTTTTGATGTGTGTTCATTGTGTGCTAAATTACCGTTTTATATGAATTGTGTGAAATAATTTTCTGAATTGATCATAATATGTTTTTCATGAAATATTATATGCATATATGTACTAGTTGATATCATGCTTTTTGGTTACTATCTACTGAAATGTGTATCAAGTGATTATTGATATTAATGTTTACTGCATAAACTGTTTAATTAGGGTTATTGGGAAAGTGATTGGAGATCCTCAGGTATAGCCATGATCCAGTTGTGCCTCCAGATAGGCTTTGTGCCTCCAGTTAGGCTTTGTGCCTCCAGTTAGGCCTCCTACGCTTTCGAGCCTAGAACCAGCCTCCAGTTAGGCTTCCTATGCCCTCGGGCCTAGAACTAGCCTCTAGTTATGGATAAAATATATTTTGGTGTTCGGTTGGAGGGTAGCTAGGTTTAATTGAAAACTTTGGTTGCCCTGTAGCATGTTTTACTGATATAATTTTATAATTAATATAAATATTTTAAATATTTTTGTTATGCACTTGTTGGAGGGTAGCTAGGTCTAATAAGGTAATCAAATACCAAAAAGAAGCCCTACCCCTTTTTGTCACTGTACATTCAGGCCCTAGTCCAGGGTGATAAGAGCGTCTGTCTAGGATCCATTGCTCAAGAAAGATATATTTTTATAATATTTTTAAAAATTATATTTGTTGTTAAAAGTCTATTTTTTTTCTAATACTTGTTATTAGAGGCTTAATTTTTTAATACTTGTTAATAGGGGCTAATTTTTTTCAATATTTATTATTAGGGTCTACTTTTAAAATTTATTTTTTAATACTTATTATTAGGGGTTTTCTCTCTCTAATATTTGTTATTATGGACATACTCTTAAAATTCATTTTTTTTTCAATATTTGTTATCAGAGGCCCAATTTTCAATACTTGTTATTATGGGCATACTCTTATTTTTTTTCATTACTTGCTATTAAGGATAGGGATTTAAGGAGTGGTATACAACCGTAACAACGACCGTTATATGATGATAGGGACACCATCTGAAACTGTAATACATGCAAGCGTTATGTCTACAATATCGTATGTTGTTTAAAAAAATGTTCACAACCGCGATACTTGTAGTGACTGAAATAACATATGTAATGTCCGCAACCACGATAAACGTAACATGACCGCAATTTAAATCTCTAATTTAGGGCCTATTTTTAGATCCGCCCTAGGCCACCAAAAGCCCAGGGCCAGCTTGCATACATTTATAGTTTATGTTCGAGATTCGTGATTATCTCTTCTTATAATATCTTACTCAAAGTTTGAATATGAATTATCTCATTAGAAATATAATGTACCTTACCACTGTATTTAACATTCGATATAAATAAATAACGAAAAAATATTATAATTTAAATGAAAGAATATTTGGGAAGGAACCTAATCATGTATGTTGCATGGGACATAACCCTCAACAGAAATGAAGACGAGCAAAAGCAAAGTAGTATTCAAGGATTTGATAAACAAGCTAAGCTACATCATTATCATTGTACTATTTTGAATTTAATTAGAGACTGGACTCGTTTGAATGTAATCCAGAAAATGTACCCCAAAGCAAATATAACGTCAGACGCGGTTTAAAGGTTTACGGGGTCATGTACAGTTTATTAAAACGAGACCCTTTAATTTATAATCTAAAAAATATGTAAGTTTTTTAAAAGGTATTTTTGTCTTAGTAAAAATATATTATGAGCCATCTTTAAAGTCATTTTTTTATTTTTTTCTTATAATTTATTAAATCAAAATCTTTTGCTTTCTCCCCATAAACATTTAATTCAATTCATTTGGGGATAGGGATGGGCATGGATCGGGTTTTTGACCCACCCAAACCCGACCCAAAAATAATTATCCTAAACTTGAACCGACCACATCCTTTAAAAAACCCGACCCGACCTATTAAAAAATTAAAATTTAGGGACCTAATTGTAAAAAATAGCTGTAGGGACCTAATTGTAAAAAAAATTAATTTTAGAGACTAAATTGTAAATAAAAATTCAATTTTAAGAACCGATTATAAAAATATATAAAGAGAGGGTATAATTACAAATATTCCTAAAAAATATAAGGAAAAATTTTACTATTAGTCTTGGGTTGGGTTGGGTCGGGTCGGATTTTTTTTTCAACCTAAACCAGAACCAAACCCCATCCTTAAGAAAAATCAAACCCAACTCGAACCCGAGTTTTTAATTAAAAAATTTGACTCGATCGGGCCAGGCCGGGTCAAAACCCGACCGGATCAAATAAAATGTCCATCCCTATTTGGGGCCCCTCTTTTTTTGGGAGCTCTGTACGGTCGCTCACTTCGCACATGTCCAAACTATACTGTATAACGTGGCGTATTGCAATATGTATTATTTATCATTTAATAAAATTAATAATAATATCAGATATATTATTTATCTTATAATTATTAAAAATGACGTGGTACGTTGAAATTAGTTTAAAATATTTTTTGCCTTCAAAACGATTTAAAGTATAGATTAAACTACATTAAATCTTAAATGTGTAGGGAGTACAAGGAGCGGAAGCAGAATTAAACCTATATAGATCTAAACAGTTTTCACAAATTTCACTACTTCCGATTTTTCTATGATATAATTTTTTATTTTTTATTTTTAAGAGCGGCATCCCCGACGATTTTCGTCGTTGGAGGCGGGCTATGGTGTGGACTAGAGGGGCTCTGACCCTTAAATTTTTAAAAAAATAATTTTGACCTTTTAATTTTAATTTTAATTTTTTAAAAAAATTTAAAATTCTCGTTAATATTATTTTACTTCTTTAAATATTTTTAATTAAGTCTCAAAGTTTTTGAAAATTTTAATTTATACTTCCAAAATTTTCAAAAAATATTTTCTATGTTCTGTTGTGACAAAAATCATATTATATTTGTTGTTATGTTAGTTTTTTTTTTATGATTTTATGACAATTTCAGGCTGTTTTGTAATAATTTAGAGTCCGTATACCAAATTTTAGCGTGCATTCTTATTTATGAAGCTCAACGGTCTGTTTAATTTTTGAATCTCTTTTATGATAATTTATTGATGTGTTGATATTTAATAATAAAAAAATCCACATAATTTATAGAGCATTTTGATCAAAATAAATTATTGTTTTTTAAGAAGTGATTACTTTTGATTTTCTTTCATTCTCATTCTTTGACTTTTTTTATAATATGCATGTTTCTCTTACGGTTAATGTTTGAGTGTGAAGCTGCTTTTTTTAATAATATTGTCTTCAAAATTTAAACTCGTATCTTATTTTTAAAAGTGTAATATACCTTATCAATGTACCTAATACTTGGTGGTCAAATTTTTTAGTTTTAATATATTTATTTTTCTTAACTCCATGAATATTTATATTTCCGGGTGTGTCGTATTTTTGTAATGTGCGTGTGCGAAATCTGACGGTGCATAGGAATTTCCGAACAAAAACGTCACACTTGTCATCCAAGTCATCGCCTGCTAAGTTCAACATTTCATATAGATTTGATTTGGCCCCATAACTCCAAGATTCAAGATCCCGTGAAAACCATATTCCAATGGGGACCCTTCAGAAAACCTTTCTGGAAAACAAACAAGAAAGGCTGGAAAGCTCTCCATTTTTCTCATTGATTCTCTCAAACTATTTGTTTTACTATTTTCCTTTTCTATTTATGGCCTCTGATTCCACTACCCAAAACCCTTGTCTAGAACTTTCTCGCTCTCCAAACACTCAAGGACTCGTATTCTTTCTTCCTCTTCCGGCAACATATCTCCAATTTGTTGGAATGTGGGATTCATAGCATACTTTCTTCTCCATCAATTCTCTCCTGGCCTCTTCAAATCCAAAACCATGATTTTCCCAATGGTTTCCATCAAAACCCCAGTTTTTTTAACCAATTCAGAGACCCCAAGAATCCAGGAGAGATGCTCAAAGTTTTCAACTTTACAATCAGTATCAATATTCAGGTCTTTTCAGCAACAAAAATCCAAGACCCCGTTTTTGAACCCTGTTGTAGGAACTAGTCCTGGTGAGGTTTCTGTGAGAGAAGGGGAGAAGAAGGAAACTTTGTGGCAGGATGGGTTTCAAGAAATGTTGGGATTGTGTGGGTTGGGGTATTGGGTTCAAGGTTTTAGGTGTTTTCCATGGCTGGCTTTGAACTTCCATATGGCTCAAGATCTTAACTTGAACCCTTCAACATTGCAGCTTGTGCAGAACTTTGGTAACCTTCCCATGGTGGCTAAGCCACTCTTTGGAATTCTCTCAGATGCTATTTATATTGGGGGTGCTCATAGAATACCTTATGTTTGCATTGGAGGTCAGTTCATATGATCTTCAATTCAAGTTTGCTTCTTGATGAATTTCACTGCATTTTTTAACCTATTTCTTTTGATTCAATTATGATATCAGTTTATGCTTTTGATTTTGTGTTCTATAGTGCGTACTTTGGTGTTTGTATTGTGTTGTTCTTTTATTCCTTCCTTTGGTTTCAAGTTCTTAACTTTTTTTTTCTTCATATTTTCCCATTAACCATGCCTTTGATTCTGTTTTTTGTTTCTTCTATTTCCTTGTTCCAAGCACTCATTTCCAAATTCCATTGCAGTACAAAAAAGCAGTGTTTCAGAATGAATTTGACAGCAAACTATTCCTTTATGAGGAACAAAATTTGCAATTACGAACTCATATACTGAGGTCGGATTCGGTCCTTTACTCTTTAGCATCATTCTCATATTCATGATTCGTCTGCGAAAAATTTTGAAGTCATACTTGTAAATGAATGATAGTCTGCAACAAATGGAGGAGCTTTGAACCATTATATTCTAGCTTCTTATGTATGTTCTAAATATGTTGAAGTAATGTTGATTGTCGACAATTAGATTATGCTTTTCATTATAAAAGGAGTTACAGATGCTAAAATTCGAACTTTGTATTTGTCATCTCGTAAGCTCGAGTTTATGAACTAACTAGACTAAGCACTTAATTCAAGTTTAGTAACTTTAACTTTATTATTATCAGAGAAGAAAATCTAACATCATGTGTACGAAATGATGAATTCATACTTGAGTCTTTAGATAACTTCATTGAAACCGATCGAACCTTACATGGAATCCAACTTTCAGTCCTTCTGCAGGTCCTGTCTTGGGGTCAGTTGGCTTTGTTTCCAGTTGCAGGTCAAGCCCTTCCTGCACGCATGGCATGTGTTCTTCTCAGTAATACGGGAGCAGCCATTACGGAAGTCGCAAAGGATGCTCTTATTACGGAGTATGGCCAAAAAAACCAAATAACTGGACTTCAGTCTTATGCCTTAATGGCTTTAGCTGCTGATGGGATCCTGAGGAACTTACTAGGAGGATATTTGTTACCCAAATTACCATCAGGAATGATGTTCCTTATTTTTTTCGGTTCTATTATCTCTTCAGCTTGCAGTTTCTGCATCAGCAAGAGAAGAATACCTTGGCTTAGCCCGACCTTTGGGTCATATTCCATCAGGACAGTCGATTTCAGAAAATATCAGAAAACAGTTATATGATCTTATGATTGCCATCACTGAAGACAGCATTTTCCGGCCTTTAACTTGGATTGTAGCTTCCATTGCCATGGTTCCTATTCTGGCAGGCTCAATCTTTTGCTATCAAACTCAGTGCCTACATCTTGATCCTTCAGTTATTGGAATGTCACGAGGGCCAGTTGATGCTTATTTCCTTGACCGTGTTTTGTAACCGTTATTGGAAACAAATGCCCATGCGAAAGTTGATCGGTGCTGTACAAATTTTGTACGCGTCTTCCCTTCTTCTTGATCTTGTTTTGGTAAGACAGATCAATCTCTGTATTGGAATTCCAAATGAAGTGTTTGCCCTCTGTTTTTCGGGTTTAGCAGAAACTCTTGCGCAATTTAAGATCCTTCCTTTCTCGGTGCTACTTGCAACTTTGTGTCCGCGGGGTTGTGAAGGATCTCTTACTTCTTTCTTAGCATCAGCATTGTGCCTATCATCGATTGTGAGTGGATTTTGCGGAGTTGGGTTGGCTGCTTCTCTTAGAATAAAATCCGGTGATTACTCGAAGTTGCCTTTAGGAATTTTGATACAGTTCTTTGCAGCACTGTTGCCTTTAGGATGGATTCACCGAGTATCTATGTCTCTACCTGATGAGAAGAAAAGAAAGAAAGGTCTGAGTAAAAGAAACAGAAAAACCAGAAGGTTGGAAGAGTCGTCGTCGGTTCAGTCTATGCTTACCGACAAGAAAGAGAATCCGATGCACAGAAGTAGAGAAGTTATTCAACTAGGTTGTGAGAACTTCTTATGAGCATATGAGCTGAAAAACAAGAAAATGCCATTGATCTAGGGTCATCAGTAGTATGAACCCAGCAGTCTTGCAACATACAACAAGGTATTGTTTTTGAACATTGCGTTTATTTTGTTTTGAGCTCTGACTCAAAGGAGATCGTTGTAACACCCCTTATCCAACCCGAAAACTTATAAGATAAACGATGTTACATTCGGTTCACAAAACAGATCAGTTTCAGGGTTGACTCAATTATCAATTCTTAATATAGAAATACTCCCTATAAGATTATCTTACTTTTGGTTCAAGGAAATGAAACTTGTAGAGAGTAAAAATTGGGAATGGATGATAGATTGCATACACTACAAATGCACCACTCTATAAATATTATCCTTCATTAAAGAATATAAATAACTACTGAAACAATATGCCATAAACCTAACCTGGAACAGTTAGATCTTTCTATCAATGGGTGACGGATTATATCCACAACCGAGGCATCCGCATCGACCGCAGAGTTGCTCTTCGACTAGCAACTAATGATCGGTGTCGGTTCTTCGAAATCAATAGGATAACCAGCTCCTTTCATTATGAAGATAAGATCATCAAGCATCTCATAAATCAAAGTGGAATGAGGATGTGCCTTATCAGCCACATAAAAGCAATGAGTCTTTCCATTGATGCTAATCCAGCTACATCCAGGCGTCTTCTTCAAGCCTTTTTCCTTCATCATTTTCCTTAATCCAGCCACAACATCCCATCTTTTAGAAGAAGCGTGTAAATTCGAAAGTGAGACATAATTCGATGGATTTTCGGGTTCTAAATGAATTAGAAACCCATGAGCAAGTTCTTGCAGCTCGATATTCCCATGCATTACAGATGCATTAACAAGAGAACCCCAAACACTTGGCCCAGGTTCAACGGGCATGGTTTTAATAAATTCCAATGCTGCTTGATTGAGCTGTCTGGATCGACCTAGCATGTCGACAACACAAGCACAGATCTCAACTGTCGGCTTCATCCCATATTCGTTTGTTATTGTGTTATAAAAACGAAGACCTTCGTTCACCAATCCCGACCTACCACAAGCAGAAAGAACACCTACCACTATTATCATGTCTGGTTTATCCCCTAGCAAAAGCACCTTGTTATACAGACTTATGGCTTCTTCACCCTTTCCATGTAATCCATATCCACAAATCATTGAACTCCAAGATATAGCATCTTTACTGAACAAACCTTTATCGAAAACTCGCCTCGCACTATTCAGGCTCCCACATTTAGAGTACATGTCGATCAACGCATTACACAAAGCTACATCACTGGTCAGTTCTTTTCTAATTGCGTAACCATGAATCTGTTTCCCGGCCACTAAACCGGCATAAGAGCTACAACCGGGAAGAACACTTACTAGAGACACTTTATTGGGTTCTATTCTATCATTCAACTGCATTTTCTGAAAAAGAACCAGGGCTTCTTCAAAGCCTCCATTTTCAATGTAACCATTGATCATTGCCGTCCAAGCATAAAAATTTCTGAATCCCATTCGATCAAAAACATTTATACCATTCGAAACTTTACCGCTTTTTGAATACATATCGATTAAACAACAACCCAAATGAACACCTGAACCAATGCCTGAATCCAATTCATTCTTCAGAATATAACAATGAAGCTCCCTCCCATAATTATATCCCCTAGTACCCTCACCGCCAGTCAAAGGCAAAAGACTTGAAATCGTGAATCCATCAAGTTTAATCCCATGAAGTTGAATATTTTTAACAACTTCCCGCAAATCCTTCACCATTCTCTAATCCCCTGAATTTGAATAACCCGAAATCAATGCATTCCAAGACCCCACATTTCTTTCATGCATTTCGTCGAACACGTTCTTCATCCCCTCAAACTCTCCACATTTCCCGTACAATGAAATCAAAGAATTGGAAACAACGATATCCAACACGAACCCAGTTTTTATACTTTGGCAATGAACCAATTTCCCAGCAACCAAGTCCCTTATTTCGCCAGCAACTTTCGAAACCGTTGCCAATGTAAAATCATCAGGCTTTACGTTAGAACGACCCATTTTACAGAACAAATCAAAAGCTTCAACATACGAGTAACTTTTGAGATGCCCATTGGTCATGGAGTTCCAAAGGTAAACATTCTTGTCTTTAACCGAATCAAAGACGGCTTTTGACTCGGTTAAGTGCCCAAAAGCGTATAAAGAGAGGAGCTTTGAGGCTAAAAACGGGTTTTTAGTGAACCCAAGGAAGAAGACTCGAGCGTGGGCTTGCTTGGTGAGTCGGAGAGATTCATGGGCGGATGAGAGATTGAGGAGATGGAGGAGATTGAAAGGAGAGTCAAACACAGGGGCAGATGTGTAATAACGGCTGGTTTTCAAAGCAAGTAACGTGCGTGTAAGGAGGAAGAAGATCATTTGGATTTGGATTTGGATTTTGGCGGTGATAATGATCAAATGATGCTGGGGCAGAGTAAAGATAGAAATTTGAAAGTAACGATTCAAAATTGAAAATGTTGAAATTATAAATAAGGGTAAATTACATACATCACCATTGAACTTTACTGTAAAATCTATTTTAGTCACTGAAATTTAGACATTGAACATATTTGGTCACTCGTCCGTTAACTTTTTGACGGCGTTTATCTATCGGCGAACATAATTTTTTTTTCTAAAATTCGAACGATGCAAAACTTTATCGGCACGAATGAAGCAATATATTAAGAAATGAGCCTCATTCGACGGAGGAGGAAGAAGATTGAAAAGAGAGAAGCTAAAAGATTTTTGCCTGATTTATGAACTTCGAGGTATTTTTCTACGAAATGGAGGTTGAATTTGGACTCAGGGGGCCAAGACGAAATGACTGGTGAAATTTGGGACAAAATGATCACCATTTATGATCATCGACAATGACATCGATAACATCGAACGGTGGACAACGTTCGTGTCATAACGGCGTCAAAAAATTAACGAAAAAGTGTCAAAAAATGTTTAATATTTAAACTTCAGTGAGTAAATTAAACGTTTTGAAACTTTAATGACCAAAATAGATTTGAGAGAAAAGTTCAGTGATAATTTAGGTAATTTACCCTATAAATAAAATATTTCTTATTTTTATATATAATAATCAAACGTAAATATCCATAAATATATTATATAAATTATTAAAATAAAAACGAACAATAATAAACTTGTAAATTATCTAATAATTGAAAAAAAAATTAAATAGGCATAAACGAGATTATAAACATAAATGATTTGAACATGCATCACTTGTAATTGATTTGTTTAATGGACGAGCCTCAAAATATCACTTATGTTCATGTATTTAACCCTATTTAAGAATTTTGCTATAGACAACCGAGCTGTTAATAAAAACTACATAAATTTTAATTATTAATGCTTATTTTTTTAATAAAATTTAATTCTTAAAAAGTTGTGTTTCCTTAATTTAGCGTGTTTAATATAATTAATATTCACATAAAAGGTTTAGGGTTTAAAGTTTTATAGTTAGGATTTGGAGTTTAGGATTTAATATTTAGGGTTATAGTTTGGGTTTATTGTAAGGTTTTATAATTTAGGGTGTAGGCTTTAGGGTTAGGTTTTAGGGTTTTATAGTTTATGGTTCATGTTTTATGGTTTTATGGTTTAGGGTTTAAGGTTGTATAATTTATGATTTATGGTTAAGTGTTTAGGGTTTATGGTTTTATTGTCTAGGGTTTAGGGGTTTAAGTGTAAGGGTTTATAATGTATGATTCATGGTTAGAATTTAAGGTTTAGGGCTAGAATTTAGGGTTTAGAAGTTAGAGTTTAGTTTTTAGGGTAATATGGTTAGTGATTTAGGTTTTAACCTATAAACTCTAAATTTTAACCTTAAACCCTAAATTCTAACTACAACCCCTAAATTCAAAACTCGCCCACTAAAACCCCTAAATACTAGTCCCTATACAAAATTCATAAACCCTAAAATTAAGGTGCTTGTGAAAAAAAGTTTCCACAAGCGCTTGTGCATGAAATAATTACCCTTACATTGAATACTATAAATTAATAGAACACAACTTTTAGGAAGTTAATTTTACATTCTATTAGATTCTATTAAAAAACAAAATGAATCTTAATGATTAGAATCTATATGGTTCTTATTGACTATCCTTAATGCTGTCAATAACAAAACCCTTTATTTAATTTATTAAACAAACATTAACCCAACAAGTAGTCTCACTGAAAAAGATGATGTTATTCATCCTATGAGACCCGAGTTCAATCCGCTTTGTCTCTGCAAGGTGTGTGGTACATCAAAGAGTTAAAAAAAATATGAACAAATACTATCTTGTAATCACTTTAAGACTATTAAAAAATTAATAAACAAACATAAAAAATAGAAATTTAACTATACATGAATTGTTCATCGAAAGCTCAAACATTTAAAAATTGTCGAATAAGGACCCAAAGGTAGGCTTGAATTGAACATTTACCTTAAGTTACCATTCTAATCTGTCTTGGCGGCTCCCCCCACACACACACCACAAAATGGTAAAATTCAATGTAAGTCCCTTCAGAATTATAAAGTACGTGATAAGCTAATATAATGGTTATATTAATTCAGTCCCTTCAAAATTTATAAAATTACAAGCTAATACAATAGTAAAATTGTATTTCGATTTTCTAAAATTTCAAAGTTCAATTATGACTCTTCCAAAAACAAAAATTCTGATTTCATCCCAGACATCTATCAACTTAATATTGTGACATGACGTGCATGATGCTTGCAATGCAACATAGAAAAAGAGAATCAAACATCAAATCTTAGCATGGAATTATTCGTTGAAATAAAATGATAAAATAAGAAAGAGGCACTTCCTTAATACTTTATGCTTTCATCTTTACATAGAAAAGAAGTGAAGTGAGACATTGCTAACAACTAAAGCAAGCACGGATTGTACTACTTCCCAAATGCTTTCCCTATCCATATGCTTTTGCCTTTTCATTTTTTAACCACATGTATCTAATTTATTGGTTAATTAATCTGAACTGGATATTACAAAGGCCTATTATGGGTTGACCTTCCCAATTCAATTTTTTCCATTCACAGCGTCATGACTCGGACCCCTGACCTTTACTTTAGGGATTTAGTGCATCTTCCTACTAAACCAACTTGTTGTTGGAGAATCTTCTTTGATTATACACCTTTTATTATTCTATTATTAGTAGAGGTGATCATAACCAGACAAAATTTGATTTTTCAAAAAAAAAATTCAGTTCCAGCCCTAACTCGATTTGTTTAATCTAAAACTTTGATACACATGTTGTATAGTTTTTAAACTACACAATCCTCTTTTTGATTTAAGGATTATAGATTTAATTTAGTGTTTAGTTTGTAGGGTTTATAATTTAAGGGTCGTGGTTAGAGTTTAGGGTTTTAGAGGTAGGGTTTATGCATGCTTTAAAGCTTATAATCATCGTCTACTCCTGTACGAGTCAACAAAATATGAAAAATTAATCATCGAGGTTGATCTAATAAATATTTTCAGAAAAAATAAGTGTATTTTATCTTGAATTAGGTGGATTACGATTAACTTGCCTAGCATGGATCCTAGGAAAATGATATATCTATATTTTTTTATACAATCATGCCTATTTAAACTTCACAATACAAAATCTAAAATTTTAATCTTAAATCCACATACTCTAAACCTTAAATTTTAATCTTAAAACACTAAATTTAAAATTATAAAACTTAAACTCCTAATCTGTAAACTTATAAACCTTAAATTAGACCCGAAACAAATTTTCCACCGCCATATATTTCCTAACTCGTGACAAAGGAAATCACAAAAAGATAACATAGGAGATTAATGCAATCAAGCTAGAATCTAGTTCTAATCTTTCACCATTTTATTTAATAATAATAAAATAATATATTTGGGACACCACTTTGTTTTTATGTTACTTCTCGACCTTTAGTTTTCAATGTGACATAAGCCTCATCAACAATAAACCCCATCATGCTTAGCTATTTACTATTAAAATTAGACATGTTCAAGGATTATGTTTAAAAAAAACTGTCTTTTTTGTATTTGTTTTTATGTCCTAACATTAAAAAATAAATTCTAAGTCCTAACCCTAAATAGTAAACACTAAAAATTAAACTTTACCCCCAATTTCCTAAACCCTAATCCTAAATCTTAACCATAAACTTAACCCTAAATCTTAAACCTATTTTTTAGTGTGACGAATAAATAAGAGAAAAAAAAGAAAATTCCTATTCTATGTTATTTGTCTGATTTGTTCGATTTGCGAACCTGGAAATCTAATTTAGAAGGTTGGAACTAAGTTTTATTTTTTAAGAATTAAATATAATTTTTTATACTAATTTAAATCAATTAATACATAATATTACTTTTTATAACATTAATTTTTTTTTTGTATACACAAGGCCTTGAACTCGAGACTTGCTTAAGTGATATCAAACTACTTACCACTTGCTTCAACCTCGTTGGCTTCATAATACTACTTTTTAATATGTGATATCGAATAAATTTAATATTCAAATTTTAATATCTATAATTACTACTTTTTCTCAAACTTTTTTCATCTCATTTATACACTAAGAAATAAATGCTTTGTTGTTTTGGCACTAGTTTTATGCCTTTGCATAAAGACAGATATGGGGAAAAAAAGGACGAAAAAATGTATAAAATAAAGGAGAGAATAATTAAAGGAATTTTATGGTTGAAAATTTGTCCAATTTCGACAGCAAGGACAAAACATAAGTGTGCGGTGTGCCAAAGGATTTTTATAAGTGATGTGTTGTACCCATAGTGCTTTGAGTTCTAAGTTCAGATTCTCTAACTTTATAGTAATAGTTTTTTTGTCTTAAAAATAATAAATAAACAACCCATTAATAAAAAAACATGTATATTTTTAGTGTAATATCAATATTAATTCATTGACGGATCAGAAGTTTATTATGAAAGTGACTCTTTTAATCAGAGTATTTATAACATCAAAAAATTATTTTTTAAGTTAATGTTATAAAATCAACTAGTAGTTGGTAAGAATTCGACGCATGGAGATGTCTAATTCAATGGACCTGTCCCTAACCCCGAATGGCTATGCCTCTTAACTTTGATGGGCCTTTTTTATCGTCGTCCTATAGTTGGATCGGGGTATCTTCCGCGATCATTCTGATTATTTTCTCATGGCTTAAAACAAAAAGCTAGGTCCTATTAGTGTACTTCAAGCAAAGTTTTGGGGTACATATGAAGGATTAAAACTTGCATGACAAAACATGTTTGAGCGAGTCTTGGTTCAAACATAGAGATGTTCATGGTCTTCCTTACATGCGTGTAAGAAACTGATAGTGTTAACTTCGACCTCATTCATATTAAAAAAATATTTAATAATTTTATGTTATTTTTATTCAGAAATCTTATTTGAATTTATTTGGTGTTCAATAATCCATAAATTCTGATTACATTCAGATTTTTAAACAGGGACAAAATTTCTTTCATGTTATTTTTTTCATCATAAAATTTAATAAAAAACCTAACTTAAAAAACATTGAATATATTATACAATTTTATTTATCAGATTACATCATAATTAGGCTTTTAACTTAGAAATTTTCACACCTTGGTCATCAATCTAAGGCTCCACATTTATTGCCCTTATCATTTGATGATGACTTAAAGGACTAGGCCAAATCCACTACAATAGAGTAGACATTTTCCGACGAAAATGAGTCATTGGCGACGGAATCTTCGTCGGGAAAAATCTTTTCTCCTTCACTGGGAACACTAATGAAAACTAAAGAGAATTAACAGAAAGCGCTTGCTAGACTGTGCCAACAAACTTTGCTTGTTGCACCAAGATTTCCATTGATATCATTATCATACAAATTCCATAAACCATCCCAAAGAACATCGACCTCGTTCGACATGTCGCTGCCGGAACCGGAAACGTTGCCGTCGATCGTGGGATAAAACAAGGCTGCTTGCTGTTGTTGTTCGGTTGTGTTGGGGTATGAAGCAGATGTTGTCATTTCTTGTCTCAACTGTGGCACATATGGAAGTTCTGCCTCTGGTGGTGGTTCATGTTCAGCTTCATCAAGCAAAGACATGATCCTTTTCATGTCGAACTGATTCAACTGTAACTGTTCTTGTTGTTGTTGTTGTTGTTGCAGGAGTTGCTGCTGTTGGAATTGTTGTCTTTTCAGCAACCGAGCTTTTGATTTGTGATCAGAGTTGTTGTTCGGTGTGAGTTTGGTTTTTTTCTTGAAACGAGTCCTCCAATAGTTTTTTATCTCATTATCAGTTCTTCCCGGCAAGCTTCTTGCAATTGTTGACCACCTGAAAAACCGGATTCCGATATAAGTATCAGATACAGGTATATATCGAACCCGAATAATTTCGTACAAAGTTGATGTTCAGATTATTACCTGTTCCCCCACCTTGCATGTAACTCAAGAATTATACTCTCTTCATGAGGGGTTATTTGTCCCCTTTTAAGGTCTGGCCTCAAATAATTCACCCACCTCAGCCTACAGCTCTTTCCATTCCTTTTCAACCCTGAAAACACAACAAGATTACATGTTTTCCCAAAAGATAAAGTTTTCCGGTTCATGATACGGAAAAAGGACTACAGATGTTAAAATTCTAATCTTAAACCTACTGAATGTCACATTTTAAAGATAACTGCTTGAACTAACTGAAATAAGACCCGAGTTTTTAAACCCGGATATTTCACTTACCGACGAGCGTAGCAACTGAGTTCCATCGGCGTTCACCGTGTACCCTAACATATTCAATAAGGAGCTTATCTTCTTCAGCAGTCCAAGGACCTTTCCTCCATCCTTCTTCAATGGAACCCCAACCAAAGTGACCAGGAATCACTGCCCAAGACATAAACTTATATATGAAGCTAAAGTTTAGAGCAAATATTGTTTGCCTTGTGAGGCTTAGCGTGTCCTATATTTATATATGAAGTAAAGGTGGCCAATTGGTCATTTTCAAAATCAGCCCACATCTTACTTTTCTCTTTGTTTAAGGTACAGCTGCTGGTCTCTAAGATTAAGATAACCACCGTATCATTTGTAAATGACAAATGTAACCTTGAAAATTAAAGTTTTTCAAAAAGAGTCCAAATCCTTTCAAATTTTATCAAAAAATCTTGATAGAACTGGCGAAAGTTGCAGTCTTGAGTCTTTGAACACCTGGGGTTCATTTTTACGAGTAAATCTTGTGTGGGTTGTCTCCGAATTTTATTTTAGTTTAAAATCTTATTATATTAATAAAAGGTCTTTTTAAAGGAAAAAATTTCAATATGCATGTAGTTAGGCTACGCAACAACACTTACTGTTTGAGAGTTTAGAGGTTTAATTTGTAGAATTTAGGATTTTAGGATTAAAGTTTTAGATTGTAGTTTTTAAAGAGTGAATATACGTACTTGTATAATTTCTTTTACATAACATGTACTCCCTCTGTCCTATTTAATATGTCTAGTATTGACTTTTTTTGTATTTTTTTCAACTTTGACTCATTATTACTCTAAATTTATTATTGATAAAAATATGAAAAAATATATATTTTAGAAACCTTCAATCAAGTAGTTTAAAAATATATATTTTATAAAATTTAATTAATTAAAATATTTAAAATAATTATGGTCAAAGTTCAAAAAATTCACTTTTAAAAAAATCAATACTGGGCATATTGAGTGGGACAGAGATAGTATATAATTAATCCAATTTTATTTGAAACTACTACCTTCGTCCCACGAAGATTGTCTCTTATTGACTTTTTGAAAGTCAAAATTTTAAAACTTTGACTATAATTATATTAAATATTTTACATTATTAAATTTTATAATATATATTTGAAAACTACTTGATTAGAAGTTTTTGAAATATTTTTTTATATTTTTATGAATAATAAATTTTAAATAATTATGCATCAAAATTGAAAAAAATTGACTAAAAAATTAATAAAGGATAATCTTCGTGAGACAGAGAATATTAATTTTGATTATAATAACTTAAATTTTTATTAATTTTGCATTAAAACTTTGTTGGAAACTGGGAAGTTGAAATAAACAAATTGGTTATAATGAAAGTATACAAAGGATATTAAAGCCAACATTGTATACCTGTAAGGAAAATTGGGAATGTCAAGGCATTTGGGTGACATTATCCAATTAGCATATATTTGTTTGATGCCAAAAAAGACTAAAGGTAAATCAAAGGGGAAAATTATCGTATCTCTATGCCACGTGTAATCTAAGGTTTATGCACATCACTATAAATACATTTAATAATTGGATTTATATCCAATACAATACCGACAGAAACTAAAAGTTTTCGTATGCACTTTAGTTTTAGGGTTTAGTGATTTAATTTAGTGTGTAGGGTTTAGGGTATAGGTTTAGGGTAACACCCTTGACCTGAATATCACATTTGGGTCTCAAGTCCAAACTCATTACCATAAAATTTCCAACCTGGTTTAGCCCAAAACACAACCGTTTTCATAAAATCCATTAAGTCCAAACATCTCAACATAGATATATAATTAAAACGTTACATGAGAGCTCTATCTAAAAATACATAGTTAAAAGCATTCGACTCACAAGTTAAAATCCAAAAATAAGAGTTACAATACAATCACATAGGGTTCTACGAATACATGACCCAATATAATCTAAGTATTGTACTCGGACACAAGTCGATGTTGAAGTCCTACTCCAATGGTGCTCCAACAATGCACGTCAACCTACTAACATGCGAACGGAAATGTAACACCCCAGTTTTGGGCTTAGCGGTTTTGAGATTTATTAGACGGTCAGGTGGACTTGGTTGGGGATTCGAGTCGGATTCGAGACCGTATATTTTTCCGTAAGATAAAAATATGGGAAAATAGTCAAAAAAATCATCTTTTAATATATATTGATTTTTGGTGGAATCAATTTTAGAAAAAGGAATTTGGAAATATGACATTTTGGGTTAGTGACCAAAATGCGATTTTTGAAAACTGTTTTAAAGTGACTAAAATCAAAAGGGTCAAATCCTTAGAATCCTTAAGGAGCTAATCTACCAAGTGTTTGCTGGTGGTTTCTCTCTTCAATTACATCATTTTAAACATGTGTTTTAAAAGGTTGTTAATAAGGACTAAATATCTAAAGTTAGTTATTAGCTTTTAAAAGAAATTTATGTCAATTTTTCCTAAACCTTTTTTCTCAACTTTTTTTCTTCCAAACACTCAGAATTTCATCAAAATCCAGAGGTGAGGTACTCTTTTCACTCAGGTTATTGATTTTAATTTGATTCTTTAGCTTTGTTTTGCAAAATCTCATTGAAATCTTATGTTTTCTTAGCTTTAAACAAGTCAATTGAGGGAGAAATCACATAACAGGGGTAAGGTCCGTGATCTCCTTTGTTAAATGGTTATTTATTGATATTCCCAAGTGTTTGATCCTTGATTTATAAGTTGTAATGTGATTTTAATGTTTTATCAATGTTTAATTGAGTTATTTTGGAAATATTGATGAAACCTGGTGATTTTCGAAGTGGATCTGATTTCCAGTATTTGAGATTGATTTAATATATGTTTTGATGTTGATAAGTTTTTTTATCAATAGAATCCCGAAACTCTTGAGTCTCTAATTATTTAAGTTGCTAGTTTTGAGTTATTGTAGAGATAATCGAGTTTAATCTTTGCTGGAGGTAAGAGGATGTTAGGAAAGGGTTTTTGGATGTTGTTAGATGTTGGTTGATGGGTTGAATTGTTGTTTTATGGCTGGGTTAAGTTTCAAAAACGTTTGGTGATGATTTCAGTATGTTTTGGATGGTTTTTGTGTGGACAGCTTGGGAGTTGCGGGAGATTGCTGTTAGGCAATGGTTTGAATGCATTTTAATGCATTTATCCTCTGATTTTATGTGTTTAAAACATGGGATAATCAAGGTGATGAAGATTGACGTTGTTTGGTTGCTTGTCGGGAGCTTGTTTTGCGTTGGCAAGGAAAGCGAGGTGTATCAGTGAGTGGAAACTGGTTTTAATGCTTTACAAAGGTTTGTAAAGGTTGTTGGGAGTTTAGGGTAAGCGTAAGACACTTACCTAAGATCGGAAGTAAGTTTCCCTTATTTTGCTCTCGAATATCGGCTTAGATATGAGCATGTTGTTTGCATGTTTTGGTGATAAACATGGTATGATTTACTTACTGGTAATGCATGATTTTGAGTACATATGCTGGGGTTTGAAAGTATATTAAATGCTACTGAACATTGGTTGGGAATGGTGTTATTGCGTTGGCAATGAGATTTGCATATGTGGTGTTTAATGAAATGGATTGTAAAACAGTAAGTAAATGGTTTGTAAATGATATATTGGCTATGTGACAAGGTGAGAAAACAATCAGATATAGTTGGCATGCCATATGATTAAAAGTGCACTATAAAATATGAACAAAATCGATCGTGGCCATGGGTCATTGAGGTATGGCGGTTAAACAAGGCTACTCAGACTGTTGGGGACCTCATTTGGGACTTGCGGTATAACTAGACAACCTAAATTGTTGGTAATCTTGCGGTTTAACTAGGCAAGGCCGGTACACTTGCGGTTTAACTAGGCAAGAGTAGAATCTAGCGGTTTAACTAGGAGAGGGTGTCAAATCTTACGGTTTAACTAGGCAAGGTTTGGGATATCATGCGGTCTAACTAGGCATGGTATGAGAGATCCGTGTATCCAATATGTGTGTAGGATAGAGGTAGTCTATCCGGGTCACTATAAAATGCAATATATGTAAAAGTTTATGTGTTTGAACCTTGTTCATAATGCTTTGGGATTTAAGCATGGTTGAGTAAAGTGCTTTGGGATTTAAGCATGGATTGCATATTATGTTATATAAAAGTTATTATGTTTTGATTCGGTTGGAATCATGGAAAAATGCTTAGGTTGTAAGCATGTTTTAGGAAAAGCAAGCATGTGATTTTCTTTTAAATGGTTTTTAATGCATAATTGTTTATGAGCATCCTTACTAAGCATGTGTGCTTACGCTCTCTTTTTCCTAATGATGCAGAGCATTAAAGTTGAGGGCAGCAAAGGCAAGGTTTGAAGGGATCCAAGAGATAAACTACATTTGAGTATGAACTCGGTTTATGTTTTCGGCTAATAAGGCAATGTGTACGTCATGGTTTTCAGGAGTTGTAAATTTGTTTCTTTGTGGATTTAAGTGTGTTTCTACGCAGGTTTTTGATGATGGTTATATGTTGATTAGCTTGGTGATATTGATTGCCTATAGTTGAGGTTGAAAGGATGTTTAGGTATGCATCTAGAGTTTCCTTGTGGATTGCCATATTGTGTTGGTTGGACCAAGTTTAGTATGCTATGTTGAGCGTGTTAGCATGTTGCTTACGCTGTGAATGGCTTAAATGTGCATCTTGGTGAATCTAGTATAGTTGGTAAAGTGGGTTAGAAGGCATGCCTTTAGAACATCATGAGGTGTATGAATACAAAAAGTGACTGCTAAACTATGATGTTTTGGTTGCTGTAGCACCCTAGTAGTGATATTCTTAAGTTTGTGGTACGTTGGTTTGGGTTAGACTTGATTTAAGCATGTTGAACCAAACTTTCGAGACCAATCAGGTCCAAGCATACCAGTATGCGTGTTCACGTATCAATATGGGAAGCCACTTCAGGCTTGTGGTTCCGGTACGCAGGCTAGGCGTTTCGATATGGATATGCCTTTTAAGAGTAGCGTACCGAAACTCGGGTTTACGTATCGGTACGAAAAGGCTAAGTTTGGCATGGGTTCCGGTACACGGGTTTGAAGATCGGTACGAGCCTTTGGTTTTGGTAAGGCGTATCGGTACGTAGGGTCGTACCGGTACGAGAGTTAGCTACTGGAAATTTTGGGTTTTGAAATGGCAAAGGCGTATCGATACTCAAGTGTGTGTACCGATACCCGAAGCGGTTAAGTTAGTTAATGGCTTATGTGAAGTTCTGTTTCCTTTCGTTTTAGTCCCTGAATCTTGTTTTTCCAATTATTTGAGCATGGATGATCGATTGAGATTGATCTTTGACACATATGTATGAAATGTACTTATTTAAAGGTTGGTAACTTAAAAATTGGTAAAGTCATGTTAGTTTTCTAAAATTACATTTTGGTCCCTAATTCGTGTTCGTGGCCAATTGGATATCGTTACGATGCCCGATTGAGATGAGTGCCCACCTGTGAACAGTATGGTCATGTAGGAAAACATTAATGCATCTAGACAAAAAAATGAGTGTATTTTAGGTTTAATCTTCCCGGTTTACTTCGGTAAACCTAATGTAGCTTGCTTGATTCGGTTTTGCGACTAGGTCGGGTCGAGAGGGTTATAGGAAACAACAATTCTGAACGCTGAGCTAAAGAAGCTTAGTGGATACACTTCTATGAAACCATTCTTCATGCAAATTATAATTATGATCATGTAGCTAAATATGAAATCATGGAAAAATATAACAACATTGGGGCTACCTCTAGTCGCCTAAACACATTGCAAACATTAAGGATGCATTAATCTCACACATCATATATGCATCATAGAAAACAAACCTAGAGTGAGGCCCGATGTCACACAGCCTCGAGAACGTACACTCGGAGTGAGGCCCGGTGTCACACAGCCTCAGGAATGTACACTCGTACTAGAGATCTCTCCTCGAGTATCATCGAATGAGGCCCAGTGTCACACAACCTCTAGAACATACATCCAGAATCTTATTTCATGGTGTTGCAACACGCTCTCTGGGTATCCAGATCCCAACAACCAAGGTGACTCTACCACACATGTGCCCTTACTTGGCACATAACATCACATGATCCACCAAGGATCCCTATGGTTGCTATTACAAACAAGTCACCTAAGGCTTACCAAGTATTTACACATTATGCTCGTAAATGAGGTTTAAATATTGGTTTCTCGATTTTACTACTTGTTTTACCACATTAAAAGCCCATTGGGCCATAGCCCTCGAATTATAAGCCCCTTAAACTCAATTTTTAGGTAGATTGCCCAGTGGGTACCGGTACTGGCCATCATGTACCGGTACAGTACCCTTTGGGTACTGGTACACACATGTGTACCGATACGAATTGAGCTTACTGGAAGTTCTCAAAACTATAGCGTAAGGATACGGGTCAACCCGTATCGATACCAGCTTGCATGGCGTACCAGTATAGGTTGAACACCATATCGATACCCCTCTCTCAGTTCATCCAATGAAACAATGTTCTTTAAACCTAGAGCACTAGGATATTGGTATTGTCTCCCCGTGTATCGATACCGAAACCCAAAAATGACTTCCTAGGATCAAAAAGTCACTTACCAAGCCCTCAATTCACAAGCATTAACCTCAAACTCAATCCTACATTTTATGAAAGTGTTTAGGGTGGTTTACTACCATTTTACAAGTTTTTAATACTTAATCCGAGTTTTACCATTAAAGAGGGTCTCAAACATTAAACACCCAAAAACAACCATGCATATCAAATCAAGCAAATAAGGCATCATCCTTAAGATGTGCATGAAATCAAGGAGTTAGTAGTGTTCTAACCTTGATTTAAAAGCTAAAAATAAAGCTCCAAGCCAACTACTGAAGCCTTATTCTTTTCCAAGCTCCTTGGAAGAATTCCCAACTTCTTTCACTACACAAGGAAATTGTAAAACGGTTACAACTTTGCAAAAGAAGATAAACCAAAAAAAACTTACTTCCAAGCTAGAAGAACGAGATTGTCTCTCCCCCCAAACCAAATCCTCTAAACCCCCACTAAAACCCATTTTCCATCCACCATCAAACATGATGAAATTTACCTTGAAATATAGAACCTTGGGTGGAGAACAACTTCTTCTCAACCACAATTCTGAGATTCTTAATTGAAAGAATAAAGAGTCCACCTTTACTTGGCTTTCTTACATGAAAATGGGGAAAGAAGATGGAGAACAAGCCAAGAGAACAAGATGATATCATTCCCCCGACCTTTCTGTAGAAACAATTAAAGAGGCAGCCTTACCTCTTAAAATTTACCTCATTGTCCCTTGTGTCTTCCTCCTAACCCATTCTCAACCCAAGGCTCATGTCAACCAAAAAGAAAGGAGCCCGCAAAGGCTCTTAAAGGCCCAACGCAAAGCCCATATCTCGGGTTAGACCGGCCCTTGAATTTTGAAATCCATGTCGTTACATTTAGGGGTTAGAATTTAGGGATAAGTGTTAGAATTTAAGGATTATAATTAGAATTTAGGTTTTGAGGTTAGGGTTTAGGTTATTAGGTAATATGATAAGTGATCTAGGTTTTAACCCACAAAATCTAAATTTTAACCCTTACACCCTAAACCTAAGACGTTGCAAAAACTTTTAGTTTCTACCGCCATTGTATGAAATAATTACCCTAAATAATTTATATATTAATAAGAATTTTTAAAGTTACAAGTATAAACATAACTACACTTACAAGTAATACAGGTTTGCATAGCCTATAAACAAAATCATCGTAATCAGGGACGGAGACAAGATCACAATTCGAGGGGAAAATATAATTTACATAAAAAAAGACAAAGGCAATTTACAATCGGTTCATAAAATTTTAAAGTTTTACTATAAAAATTAAGGAAAAATAAAAGGTGAATTGAGGGTTGGGGGTGAAGTCCCTCTCACATACAAAAAAGTCCATCATAATAAAACATAATCAAATTAATAATCAAAATATATTCATAATCAAATTAAAATAAAATCCTAAAATAACATATGCACTATTTACACAAAATAAAAGTCACACATGTTACATCAATGTTCTCAAGACACATAGCATTGACTCGACGGCTCGACCTACATATAATTTACACAAAATAAAATCCAAAATTGTTTTTTTTTTTGTATATTTTAAAAATTAGATTAATTATAAATTTATTTCACCTTTTAAAATTTACGTTTATTTAAAAAAATATGTTTACCTCCATAACCCTAAATCTTGACCCAGTCATTGTCATACACATCTAGTAACTTTAAAAAAGGCATGATAATCTTAAGATAAAGAAATAAAAAATGCTATACAAAGTGGGTGGATGATTATTTTATTTATTTGTAAATGAAAAATACTAGACGAGCAGTGAAAATTCAACAGGTGTTGGATTTGCTTACTTGTTAAAGAGATTGATTCAAACAATCTTCATTAAAATCATAATATACAAAAGGTTAATTGTACACTCATCCTCAAATTATTACCCTCATTTTGAATTAGTTTATTAACTTTTAGACATTCTAATTTCATCCTTTAATTATGATGCTCATTCTAAATTGGTCTCAAAACTTTTGAACATATCAATGGCTAAACTACAAAATAAGTGCCCATACTATGTCTCTTTTTTGTAATAGGTGTCTAAAGTATTTTTTGGCTGAAATAGGTGCCTAAAGTTTTATTTTGGCTGAAATATGTGCCTAAGGTATTTTTTTGCTGAAATAAGTGCCTAAAGTTTCATTTTTAACTTGTTTTAAAGCCAATTGAGGCACCTACTTGGGCACCTATTTCAACCAAAAATGAAATTTTAGGCACGTATTTCAGCCAAAAAATACTTTAGGCACCCATTTCAGTCAAAAATAAAACTTAGGCACTTATTTCAGTCAAAAAATACTTCCGGCAACTATTGTAAAAAAAAGACATAATGTTGACACTTTATTTTGTAGTTAAGCCCAAATCAATTTAACCCCAAACTATGAACCATATTCTAATTTGGATGAAATAGAAAATAAATTTAAAATTCAAATAGAACATGGGATTGCTATGCAACCACTAGGTGAAATTAAGCTGTTCTTTCATGACAAAAATCTAGAAACAAAGCGCACCTGTCAATGGTGACGTTGGAAAAAAAAACATGAAAAAAAGCTGTTCGAATAATTTAATGTCCCCAATACCCAATATGGAATCCAACAGCATTTATTTTTAGAGTTAACTGCACCACATACACTCAAATTATAATCTTCATTCTAAATTTACCTTTAAATTTTTAAATATTTCAATTTCATCCTCAAACTATGGCTCCTATTCTAAATTGGTCCTCAAACTTTTGATTTTATCCTCAAATTATTATCCTCATTCTAAATCAATCTACAAACTTTTGAATATTTCAATTTAATCCTCTACTTGAAAATCAATGGGTTTTTAATGATATAAAATCAATGTAATTCTTTGCTTGGTGCATGGAAAATTCGTTACCCCAGCTGTCACCCTGTTTTATTTAATTAATCCAGATTAGGGGTAATAAATACGTGTATTGTACGGATTTTCGCACTAATAAAGGTAGGGGTTCAAAAGCCGAAAGACTTGACTACTTGTACTGCTTAAACTTGGTTTAACAGCTAAGCATGTGAGCTTTATTAATTTAATTACTAAGCTAATAATTTCTGTTTAGAATAGGGGTAAAATTGTACTTGAATTAGAATGTATATTTATTACTTTGCAACAAAATTGCTTTGACCCTTATTTTTTTATTATAAATTTTTGATATATTTATAAATTTAATTCTTGACGTTTATATATTTTTATTACTTTGACCCTTATTTTTTCGTAGCTAAAATTGATCTCAACATTTTAAAAAAAAGTTAAATTTAATCTTAAACTTTTAAAAAGAGTTCGAATCACTTTTTTCTATAAAGACGGTTTCTAAAACATTAAAATTTTAACGAAGTTAACATGTCATCTCACATGGTAACCAATATCTATCTCATACTATTTTTTATTTTAAATATTTTATAATGTTAAACTATTTATTGGCGTGACATATAAGATAAATAGTGTCATTTCAGCATGAAATATTAGACTGCCGATCGAATTAGCACCTTAAAACCATTAAAAATTATGTTTTAATAAGCATTTTCATTTTAGAAAACAACTTGACTATTTTAAAAAGATCGGGGTTAAATTTAATTAAATAAATAAAAATTAAATTGATAAAAAAAATTTAAACGTTAAGCGTTAAATTTATTAATGCACCAAAATTTTAAACTATAGGTGGTTTTTCTTGCAATGAGAGGTTTTCTTTTCTATATTTAATAGTTTAATGAAGATGCCACTTGAAGTGGTGCCAATATATATATATTGATGTATTTATCATTAATAACAATGATTAATTATTTTATTGTGGATGTTTTTACTTATAAATAACAATTGTTCATAAAAAATTGTCGTTGGGAGACTCATCTACCAAAGAAGTATGTCAGCGAATCGATCTGGATTAATCAGTCTAAAGCCCTGAAAAAAATCGCGTTAATAACATGCTTAGATTTACAGTTAGAGCACAAAAGTTAAGACCATTGTACATTTACCAATCAAATTTATTTTTTACAGTCAGTAGAGATGTCCATGAACCTAGTCAAAGCCACAACCTAAATTTTACTTGATGGCTCAATCTGGTTACTCGTTTTACCACTCTCAAATTTATAAAAAAAGTAAAAAAAAAGTATTATATATTAATATTTTGATGTTTTATAATTAAATTTAAATATAAGTACTTGTTACTATTTAATATGAATTCGGATTAAACAAGATCAATCGTAATCTTTTTTCAAATTCAACTATATTAGACCGAATTTATCGAACCGGATGAATAACCCGAACTATATGCATATCTAACAGCCATATGAATATTGAATAGTACTTGAACTACCAACAATAATATGGTGAGAAAGGTGAAAAATGACTTGTGAAACATAAAAATGTAATTTTTGAGGTTTCCACCAATATCTTACTCTTTTTCAACCTTTATTCACTACAATTATTGTAAAGTTGCTCCCTCTTCCTCTCAGACAAAATGTGAAATAAAGTGAATTTTTTAAATTTTTTTTGTATAATCACTGGTATATGATTTATTGGCCAAGTATTTGAATTAGGTATTGTAGAGGTCCATTATGGGGATGACTTTCACAATCCAGTTTGCTCTGTTTACAATAACAAAGTTCGAATATCTGGTTTTATTTAAGACACCTAACGTCTCTAAACCAACTGATCGTTTGATTTCTAATAAAAAACTTTTATTTTCAAGAACAACTAATATATTAAAAATTTTCAATATTTAATCATTAATTATCAAAATTAAATTCCATTACTTTACCAATTCAAAAGGATATTGTTCATAGCTACAAAGTTTTATGCCAACAAAAGGGAGCAAAGTGTGTGTTTCATGTCCTAGGTTAAATGCTAAAGTCTTATTTATTTAGTTAATTTAGAATTAACCTTTAATTAGACCTACCTTTTAATTAAAATTTAAAAGAATAAAACATAAATTTTTACTAGGATGAATTAATAGAGGTAAAGATTCTCTTGTTCACAATCCTTAACAACTATACATTTACTATTCAATTAATTTAATTAAGCTTGCAAAAGAACATACCATTTGATTTAATGATAAGTGTTGCTTTCTATGGTCTAATTATGATTTTAATTTATTCATTATATTATAATTTGACATCTAATCAATTTTTAGGTGAAAAACTTTTCTCTCCTCCCGCCGTTTGTCTTCATAATCTAACTGTTTAGTTCTTTTTCTTTTCTTGATCGACGATAGCATCAGTCTTGGTGTTGGTTACCGACCGCCGATAATTCATATTTTTTTGTTTTTTTTTTTAATTTTATTTGTTTTATTTTATTTTTCTTTGCATATCTTGTTGCGCTTTTCTCTGTCTCTGTTGCAGTTTTCTCTACCTTTATGACACGTTTTATGGCTACTTTTGCGGGTATTTGGTGTTTGTACGGTGACCCTCCCGGCGTTTGTTCTTAATTCGTGTTTGTCGGTGGTCACAGATAGTTTGATCCTCTTTTGGGCTTTTTGTCGATGTGTTTGTAGCAGATGATCGCCTTTAGGAATAGGCATGAAATGTGGTTGCCGATTTTGAGGATTTCATCTAGTTCATATTTTGACAACTCCCCATGGACCCTTCCTACAATGGATTGTAGAGATTTTCTTTGGTGCAAAGAGAAATTGTCTGTTCGGACCGGTGCATCGCTTATCTTTTCTTTTTAGATTTATCGTTTTCTTTTTTAGTTGTTGTTTTTTGGATGTTTAAATATCTAATAAGTTATGTTTTTATTTTACTTTTGTTTATGAATAAAGTTATTTTGTTGATGTGTAAAAAAAATTGACATCTAATCTTTTAGTTTTTCTTTTTGAAAGATAATCTTTTAGTTTAACTTTGTATAATTTGGTTCATTTTATGATGTTATCGGCGTGTCAAATTGACAGCATCATTAGTTACTATATTTAAGGTGATAATATATATATTTATTATTATTTGATCACATAATTAAAGTCACGTGAGCAAGCACATTTGGTTGGTTGGCCAAGTTGTTCATCTTTGTTCTCTCATATTCCCTTAAGTCATGAATTCTAGACCTATTAAGAGCATATTTTCCCCCCTAGAGTCCCCCTTCGCCTCCCCTCTAGGTGAGATTAAGATTAGAATCAGGATTTGTCAAAAAAAAATTAGAGTCACGTGAAAATTTTAATTAATTGTGTTTAATTAATATTAATTTATATATCAGTCACTGGTTTAAGATTATGTTTAAGAAAAATTTATGCTATCAATTTAACAGCAACAATTGACATTATTTTTAATTTAAGTCTACTAATAACATTATAGAAATAAATGTCTAAATCATAATTATTTCTTTATTAATTTTTGGAGGAGGAGATTAGGTTGAGGAAAAATATTAAAATATCTTCAATAGTAAATTTAAACTATATCTTATATTTGTGAATATGATTAATATTATTATAAAATATGGACCGAAAGTCTCAAGCAAATAATAAGTTAGGTAAGTTATATTCGAGTTGGTGATTTTCCACAGTTTGTAGGGGGAAATATCAACAAATTGAACTGCAAAGTTGATTTAATTATTTTATTTTGTAGATTCGGATGGGTCGGATTCGAATTTATTCAAAAGTTCATTTAATTATTTAAAATAATATTAACAAATGTTACGATGTATGAATTCAAAGAATGGTTCCATTGAAAAGAGAGATGTTCCTCTTAGGTGATCCAAATATAAACAATATTATCTCTAAGGTGTGACTGAATTTTATCCAGACTAAAATATAACAGACAGTACCAAAAAATCATATTAAAAGTGCTAAAAAGATATGTATAATGTATCGTATCTATTTACTTATCATGTTTTCGTATCGTGTCTAAGATTTTTTTTAAATGCCCTTAGCTATCATCTATGTTGGCCGGTAAAAAGTTAGTAATTTGCTTAAGAGTTAAGACTAATTTTGGATTTAATTACAATTAAAAACAATTGAAGAATGAGTCAAATTAAAATCCCCTTTTCCATATTTTGACCGTACCTGCCATGCCAATGGTGCTTGTCTCAATGCTTAGAATTAAGGACCTAATTTTGATGATGAACATTATTTATTTATTTATTTATTTTGCATTTCCTTTTCAATACTTTTTATTATATATTTAATATTTTTTTGCTTGGTTTTTCAGAGTTACAATTGTGGAGGACCTAAATTTTGAAGTCTAGAACATGTTTTTTTGGCATTTCATTTTCTAAGACTTTAGGTGTTTGTTGAATGGTCCATAACTACATACAATTTCAATTTCAAATAATCATTATGAGTTATTCAAAAATAATAATCATTATGAGACAAAAAGCACATTTCATGAATAGAGCAGGACGATTTATATATTAATCTCATAATTGTTTTATTTTTTATTAAATAGAGATGTATTACATTCTTAAGGTAAATGCTGGAATTCGAACTTTTTCAATATGAGACAACACGAGTATCCTTGGTCACTCTATCAATTAGTGGATCTCAACGAAGCTATAAGCAGTGGCGGAACTTGAAGAAAAAGTTTGTAGAGACAATTTATTTTTTAAAAATATAGATTGAAATTGAAATTTCCAGGAATTTTTTTTGAAGGGTTTTATTTACAATTTTTTTAAAAAAATTGGGGCATAACTAAGGCATAATGTGAATTTTAACAATTATGGGAAAGATTTAATTAAAAATTCAAAAAATAAAGTTAATATAAATTTCTAAAAAATTTGTGAAAGTTAAATTAAATATTTTAAAAATTTTAAGAGCTAAAATTTAGTTTTCTGGATTTTAAGGTGGTCGTGGCCTCCACATGTCCCCACTTAGTTCCGCCCCTCGCTATAAGTGACATTATAAGAATTGATCTTAGGAACCTTGAAAGAGGGTCTACTGCTTAGCCATCTAAGATAACCCATTTATTTTGTACTTGTATTTTTTTTTGAACAAGTGTACTTGTATTATTTTTAAATGTATATCTATCCATTAGTGTATGCTTTTCTAATATAATTATTACTACTGAGGTCTATTAAAGGGTGACCTTCCAACCCAGTTGCTCCTTTCACAATATCAGGAGATCCTGACATTGCTTAAGGAACCTTACTTCTCATCCCGGTATACCAACTTATAGTTAATATTAGTATTATGCAAGCTTTAGGTGAGTCTAATTATAAATTTAATTATACAAAAATTGATAAGCTAGTCCCTATACTTTAATTTGTTAAAATTTGATCATAGTGCTTTTACAAAAATTGAGAAGTTAGTCTAATGGGTAACATCATTGAATATTACTAACACGAAATTCAACGGTTCAACAATTTACAAGGAGAGAATGAAAAAAAAAACCCAACAATTCAATAATTTATATGCAACAGATTAGTAAAAAAACAACAATTCAATTTTATGTTATGATATAACGACAAGTATAATGATCGTACAATAAACAACGTCAAAAAAAAAACAAGAGGTTTTGTGCACAACGAACACTATTTGTGCTCTCTAAAACCTAAATCGCATTTACATATTCATAGATCACACCACAAACTTTTTTCATCGAAATTATGTGAAATTCGAATCATAAATTTTAATTTTTATATAATTCTCGATAATTAAACTATTTTTTTCTATTTTTAAAGTACACAATTAAATTCTAACAAATTAAAAAGTATGTTAGAATTGTGATCCAATTTTTTTGGATTTGGTTTAAAGTTAAAATCCTACTTTCAGTAGATATTGTTTACTTTATATTAATTAAAGGTAGGAAACTCATTTTGAGTATAATTTGTTTCTATGCAAGTTTCCTTTGTAAACAAGGAATCTATCACTATAAATAGATACTAGGGATTAGGGGTTTAAACAGAACATCATAAATCAGTTGTAATCTCTTTCTCCATCATAGTGAAAGTTCTCATCCTCTGTCCGTGGTTTTTTTCTTTTGAGTTTTTCACGTAAATTTTTAGTGTTATTTTTTTCTGCGTTTGCGCTTGTCATATCGTCTCAGTAGTATAACAAAGTAGATATATGAAAATTTTTACAATTTCTTAAGATGAAATCATTAAAACCAAACTTGATTTCATATAAATTTGGGTGGTTGGGCACTACCCGTAAAAGACAAAACCAAAACAATGTCCCCTTTGTCTTGGACAAATTATGTCATCTAAAAAGGCTATAAGAAAAGAAATAAAATCTCAAGAAGATAAACTAAAATAAATGTTCCACTTTTTATCTTAATCTTTCATTACATTATCATTAATTAATTAATTAAGTGCCCCATTCAATGTATTTCTTTCTCCAACATTCAGCTCCAAAAGATTAGCGTTTGCTTTCCTAAGCCAAAACTACCCCGCACGAGTGGACATATATTTTGCCTTTTAATCAAGGTATAATTGTTAATTTCATCCTTTTAATTTATAAATTTGAAATGTTAGTCCATCTCTTTAATTAGTTAATATTTAGTCTTTACATTTTTATGAAAATTGAGAAGCTTGTCTAATTAAGGAACATTTTTTTTCAATATACTGGTGTTGTCACATGATAGTATATGTTCATACTTTTTTCTTAATCTTTTGACAATGCAAACACACCTTACACACAATTGTTCGAACCCAGGTCTCTTAAAATGAACGCCGTCATCTTTTTCACTAAAGCCACTCATTGGATTCCTAATTAAGTAACACTTTGAACCACTTATTTGGAACAAAGCAATTCAACAATATATATGTATATATATATATATATATATATAATGTTATAATCACCACATGACACAATTATTAGATTTATATGGATAAAGTACGCAAGTAGTCATTAAACTATGAAAAAATGACCGTTTCAGTCATTGACCTTTCAAAAGTTACAAAATGATTATTAAATCCATTAAACCATTACACAATTGACAATGAATTTATCAAATTCTTACAAAACGACCATTGAATTTTGTCGAACTATTACGAAACAATCATTAAATTTTATAATAGTTCGATAAATTTAAGAATCATTTGTAACAATTCGATAAATTTAATAATCATTTTGTAATTTTTGAAAGGACGATGACTAAATGATCATGTTTCTTAGTTTAGTGATTATTGCTATACTTTACCCTATTTATATTTCAAAATTTTGATAAATTTTGGTGGGGGTCAATCAGTCAACCTTAGGGCATCGAGTTAGTTGATCCATCATTTATTTATTTTATTATTCCCTTTTACACGCCTCCCACGCGATTTGGGTAGGCAAATATTGCCATCATCCTTACAATTATCCACTTTTATTATATAAAGCATGCCCTTTTCCTCCTCTTTTTCAAAGGGAGAAATCAAGTCACCAAGCATCAATTATCCATTTCTTGAGCTTCATTAATTAGTCCAAACTTACTAACTTTTTCATTAGTTACTCTAATTTTTATTAGGCTTAATACTCAAATAGGTGTCGCAACTATACCTGATTTTTCATATAGGTGCCTAACATTTCATTATGTTATCTTTTTAAGATTTTCCCGTCAATAACTTTTAAAAAAATTATCATCCAATTAAAACTTGACATGTGACCTATTTCTTAATTTTCATATAATTTTTGTTTAAAAATAAAAAAATTATTAACTTTTTAAAAAGAATCACAAAATTTTAATGTTTTTCAAAACAACCCATAAATCCCTAAATTTTCTCTCTACCACCGTCGAACACTACATCACCGCCACAGCAATGATGTCCCCTCTTCTCATCGCACGAGTCACAAGGCTTAGTTCGTCATTCGTCCATTTGTCATTTGTCGTTCGATTAAAGATTTGATGTTCGACGCTCATGGTTCGTTTGGTCACTCGTTCGTCAATTTTTAAAGACGTAAGGTTGGGGTTATCGGCTGTGGAGGTTCGGCGAAAGAAAGGGTGGCTGGTGATAGTTGAATTGACGGTCAGATGATATGAATTTAGGGTTTTAGTGATTGTTTTTTTAGAAATTAAAGACTTTAGGATTTTTTAAATAAAATTAAAGATTTCTAATTTTTTAAAAAATAAAAATTAAAAAAATAACAAAAATTGATCACGTGTCGTGTTTTTATTAAATAACAGAAAATTTTTAACGTCTGTCATGAAAAAAACCTTAAAAGAGTTACATAATGAAATGTTTGACACCTAATTGGGCTGAAAAATAGTTTAGACACCTATATAAAAAATCAGGTATAATTTAGGCACCAATTTGAGTATTAATACATTTTTATTATTAAAAAATATGATTCGAGTATATATCGACACAGAGTGTTTTGGAGATATTAAAAAGAAAATTTAGAGATGTGAATATCACATTTATTCCATAGTATCTTTTGAGATTAATTGGAATAAACTTTGGTTTTAGCGTGTTTGAGAAAGTCTGTGTCGATATATACTCGAATTATTAAAAAATATGATTCGAGTATATATCGACACAAAGTGTTTGAGAAAGTCTTTGGTAAAAAGATAAAAACACATACCATCATTTTCATCACTTTTTTAGTTTTGATGTTTCCAATTCATAATCAAGAGATGACTTGATGGAAAAGCCCATTCATATCAAGTCCATTTAGTTTATAATTTAATAGCCGAAACGAGAAAAAGGACAATCCTTGTTCAGAGGTTTATATAATAAAGGTTTAAGGGTTCAATAAACCCTTAAACTTTTGTAAAATAATAAATTAAGCTTTTAAATTTTTTTACGTCTAATTAAACTCAAAAATAAAATAATTTGAACCTTGGACCAACGTTGACCGTTAGCTTTAACAACTTTTTTGAAATAATTTTTTTAACACATGTTGCAACAGGATAATGTCACTTGTCATTTATAGAAAATTTTAAATTCTATTTTTTTCCAAAAATTCTGGTAAATTATAAAAATATATTTTAAAATATAAAAATTCTAATTCTAAATTTATTTAAAAATAAAATTTTTGAAAAAAGAATAAAATATTTTTAAAAATTGAAAAAAATTAAATATTATTATTATACAAGTATATAAAATAATTTGAAAAAATTAAAACAATAAAAATTATTTTGATTTTTTAAAATATATTTTAAACTATATTTAAAAAACTATAAAAATATTTTTTCTAAAATATAAAACAACAAAAGTTATTTTGACTTTTATTGTTTTATCAAATTATTTTTTATAATTTTATAATAATAATAAGATTTTTCATTTTGTAAAATTTTAAAATATTTTAATCTTTTGAAGATTATTATTTATTTTTTAAATAAATTTTGAAATAAAAAACTATTTTTATATTTTTAATACAATTTTTAGAATTTTCCAGATTTTTTTAATTTTTTAGATTTTTTTCTGTTTTTATATATTTTTTAAAAATTAAATTTTAAAAATTCCTATAAACGACAAGTGGAATTATCATGTTGTGAACATGTTAATTTTTTCTAAAAAAAAACTTTTAAAGTTAACGTTCAATGTTGGTTTAAGGGCCAAATTAGTTATTTTTGAGTTTGAGGGCTTAATTGGGTGTAAAAAAAATTAGGGACTTAATTGATTTTTTTGCAAAAATTTAGGGGCTTTTTGAACCCTTAAGCCTATAATAAATTGATACATGTCGAATTAGAGAAATTATATCATTGGCCTTCCTCGTCATGTTATTTATGATCCAAAAAAACAAAAATCACATGCTTTATTAATTTTTTTTCATGTCATCTTTTTATCAAGTGAATCTTCATTTGATAAAAACTATTTTTTAAATTTGATTTAAATAAATATGAGTGAATATTCACTTGGTAAAAAAATATCGTAGAAAAAATTAATAAAATAAATAATTTTCATTGGTTGAGACCACAGATAACGCAGTGAAAATGGCTCATAATATAATTTCTCGTAAAATTAGCTGTTAATCAAGTAAATCTTTAAATGAATTGTAGTTTCAACTAAACACTTATTTGAAAATTCGACATTTCACTTATTTGATCTCGAATTTTCAAATAATAACTCAATTAAAGTAACATTTTATTTGATTGTCGTCTAATTCGTCGTGAATCGATTTATTATATAAGCTTTTTGAGCAATGGTATGTTTTTTGAGTCAATGGCTTAATCCGACAGTGAGCTGAATTTTAGATTAACATCAAATATGGTATTTGCTCTTGTAAATAAGGTAAGTTACACTCGGTGTTACTTAATTATAGGTTTTCTACCGAACATATCAATCTTTTTTTTAACAATTTCTACTTAGGGGAGGGAAAAAGGGGAATTGCTCCTACTTGGACTAAAACCCAGAACATTTCGGATATACGATCTGATCTAATCCGAAATTGTGGATATCCGAAATTTTTGAATAAGCAATTTCGTGATTTGTATCCCATTCAAAAAATCGGATACCCGATTTTCGGATATATAAAATTTTGGATCGGATATCCGAATATCCAAATTTATGACTTGATTTAATTATTTTTAAATTTGGCGGTCCTATCCATTAAATTTTAAGTTTTCGAACATAACAATCAACAAATAGTGAATATAACAAGATTTGTATCCATGAAAAAATCGGATATCGAATAATCGGATATCGAATATAACAAGATTTATATCTATAAAAAATGTCGAATATAACAAGATTCATATCTATAAAAAAAATTGAATTTTCGAATATCGAATAATCGGATATCTGATTTGAATGTGAAATAACTATCCGTATCCGATCCGAAATTTTCGGATATCTGACCCGAATTATCCGAAAAATTAAAAAACGGATCAGATATCCAAAATTTTGGATCGGATGAACGGATCGAATCAATCGAATCATATTTTTTTGCACACCCCTACAAATTCACTGAATTTAATTCGAGTTTGAATATTTTAATACTTAACTCGAGACAGTTGTAAAAAGTAATATTCATTCCTAGAACATTTAAACATGATAAAAATTACAAGTAGGGTTTTAAAGAAAAAATTGGAAGGTTTTGAAGGAAGAAGATAGGGTTTTGAAATGTAGCACTTGGAAGGTTTTCAGTTGAATATGCTAATCGATAATTATTTGATAGATTGACGGTGAAAATTTTTAATTCCACGTGGTTAAAATCCAATCAAGTGTCCTAAATTGCTATCTAAAATGTATAAATAAATAAATGAGACACATTAAGAAGAGAATTCAAGTTTGAATCTTTGATATAATATTGTTAGGAGAAGTAACCCCGAACTAGGGTGTAATCGAGCAGAGCTCGGATAGTGATTAGCTTGAGCTCGACCCAATATTTAGAACTCGATACTCGACTTGAGCTCGACCCAACATGAAATTTTAGGCCCAATCTCAGTTCGTGATATAAACAAGCTTCTCGAGCTTGAATAAGGTCGATCATCAATTTTCGTACTCGAACTCGATCAAGCTCGGTTGGTACAAAACTTATGCCAACTAGGGGTGAGCGTTCGATTGAGTCGAGTCAAAAAATTTCGAATTAGTCGAATTTACGAGTCCTATTTTACGACTCAAACTTTATTTGAAAATTTTTCGATTTGAGTCGAATCGAGTCGAGTCAAGTTTTAGAGTTTCTGTACAAAGTTAATTATAATTATTTACAATGTTATAATACAAATTGATTCTAATTTAAACAACTTTTTATATCCATATACAATATACTTATATATTTCTTCATATTTTTTCATATGTGGTATATATATCAGGCAGAATTGAGGGATTCGACTCGAACTTAAAAATTGATACACTAATTATTAAAAATTTTGAGTTATTCGAATTTTCATTTTACAATGCAAATTTTATTTAAAATTTTTTCGAGTCTAGTCGAATAAAAAAATTTAATTTTTTTGAGTCGAGTTTAACTCGCCCTATGCTAACTCAAGCAGTGATCCCTCCCAAATGACCCTGCTTGAAAAAAAAATGAACTGTTGTCTGTTTTTGTCCAGTTTTGGAAACATGGTTTTATGACAAAAATACGAAGATCTTGTTTAAATGCATGGAGATGATGATTGATTTCACTTTATTAGGAAGAACTCGGGATTATGTTTCCATAATTAGACACAATTTTCTTCTGAAATTTTATTGAAAGCAAACGATGAAATAAGTTCTACTAATTGGTATAGTGGCCAAGGATGCTTATGTTCTCTCATTTTATATGAGTTTGAATCTCGACATTTACTTTAAAAAGCAAATGGTAAATTTAGTATGATAAATTTTTGCCGTGTTTGATTTGGATTGGTTTAATTTTTTTAAAGGAATTTTTCCAAGTTGAACTAAATAATTGTTTTATAATTTAAATTGGCGCGATCTAAATTTTCATTTCTTAATTTATAAATAATTTCGTACAAATAAATTTAAATAAATATTTAAACAGATGAGAAATTTAGTTATCAAAAGTTTGAATTAAATCATTTCCATCGAACTAGACAAATAAAAACATATTGTTGTAGAGGTCATGTATAAAAAATAGTATGTCGTTTAGTTTAGAGTATATGGCTTAATTAAAAAAATATTTTATGTATTATTGTAATTTTTATCCAAAATTGGACCAAACTATTTAACCTAATCAATGCTAAAAATAATGAAATGTTGGTTTTATCAAGTCCAAAACAAAATAATTATTACAAATATTTCATCTAATTTAAAATTTGAGTAACTTGAATTTAATTCGATTTCGAATATTTTAATATCTAACTCGAGTCTATTTGTAAAAATTAATATTCATTCTAATTAGAACATTTATACATGATGAAAATTACAAATAGGTTTCAAAGAAAAACTCAAAAGGGAATTATTTTGAAGGAAGAAGCTAGGGTTTTGAATTGTAAAATATGGATAGTCATTTGATAAATTAGTGGTGAAAACCCCAAACTAAAAGTGTAATCGAGTCAAGTTTAAATAGTGATCGACTCGAGTTAGAGCTCGACTGAACATAAAATTTTAGGCTCGAGTTTCGTTTGTGATACAAACGAGTTACTTGAGCTCGACTAAATTCAGTTATCAATTTACGTACTCGAGTTCGATCAAGCTCTATGGGTGTAAAGCATGTGCTAACTCAAGCAATGATCACTACCAAACCATATATGAAAAAAAATGAAGTGTTGTCAATTTTTGTCCAATTTTGGAAACATGGTCTTGTGGCAAAATATATGGAGATCTTGTTTGAGTGAAGGTAGATTATGATTGATTCCATTTATTTGGAAGATTGTATATATTTAAACTTTTTATTTTTATATGGATTCAATTTAGATAGTCATATCTTGATAGTATTAATATTCATTAATTTAGTGATCTCAAATGATTTTATAGGATGATTGTGATTTACTGGAGATTGTGATTAAAAATGAAAGATCTCTATTGATTCTTTTAACATTCTCGTTTTTTGTTGTTGTGTTGTTGTCATCCTAATTTTTTAAGGCTTTAGGTTGACTAATTTGGACCGACCCATGTCACAAATCTGACTTTGATTAATTAATCTTTCAAGGAGGATTTTTATATACACAATACCTCGATACGTTTCTGTATACTTTCTCGTATACATTTTTGTTTAATGTATTCTACTTTTTTAGCAGAAAACCGTGACCAACAATCCTACAAATGGAGATTCGAATATTACGTCTCGATAAGTGGCCACAATTTTTTTTCTAACAATTATTAAAAGCAAACAATGAAATTACTTTCATGGAAAGACTCCGACAATTATTTTTTTGAACAATGGTATCTGGATTTTTATTAAACACCATAAAAGATATTATAAATATAATGCATAAAAAGAGAAAAAAAAAGAGATTATACCATTAAAAATCTCATATAAATATGTAAAGAAAAGCAAACACTTCCATGAAGATTAGCATACCATCAAAACTCAGAAACATTCATGAATCTCCTTGTCTCTAGCCAAACGAGACGCTTTACGGGATAAAAAAGGAGTTGTGAGCGAACCAAACTATCAGGCAGATTGCTCCACTACACAGTTATGGTTACATCGGCTAACAAATCAAACGAGTGAGGATCAATATTTTCTATGACCACCGACAGAATCAAATCAGAAAACTAGTGCCGTGAGGATCTTTATACGAGCACCAAATGACCGCTAAAGTATGCTAAAATCGTGTCAAATGACAAATAAAATGAACCACGAAAGGCAACAAAAAGCTTGACATAAAGGCAGAGGAAACACGTGCCACAAGAGCATAGATTCTTATTAAAACAAAAAACAAAAGATTATATTATAAAAAAGCAAGTGAAATAATGAACACTGGCAGTCGACAACCAACACAAAACAAACTATCAGAAAAGTAAAAAGAGAAAGAAAAAAAGAGATTATACCACTAAAAATCTCATACAAATGTGTAAAGAAAAGCAAACACTTCTATGGAAATCAGCATACCATCAAAACTCAGAAACTTTTATGAATCTCCTTGTTTCTAACCAAACGAGACGCTTTATGTGATGAAAAAGGAGTTGTGAGCAAACCAAACTATCAGACATATTACTCTGCTACACAGTTATGATTACATCGGCTAACAAACCATCAAACGAGTGGGGATCAATCTTTTCTATGACTACCGACAGAATTAAACCAGAAAACTAGTGCCGTGAGGATCTCTATACGAGCACCAAACGACCACTAAGGTATGCTGAAATCGTGTCAAACAACAGATAAAATGAAACACAAAAGCAATGAAAAACGTGTTACAAAGGTAGAGGAAACACTTGCCACAAGAGCATAGATTCTTATTAAAAATTAAAAAAAAAACCCCAAAAGATTAGATTATAAAAAAATCAAGTGAAATAATAAACACCGGTAGTCAGCAACCAACACAAAGACCGGTACTACCGCCGACTAATCAAAGAAAAATGAAAAAAATCCTTGCGGCTTAAGAGTCAATGAAAAGTTATAGGTTAAGAAAAAGTTTTAGGTTGACTCCAACAATTATTAAAAAGCAAACAATGAAATGACTTTCATGGAAAGACTCCAACAGTAGGGCAAATGTTAAGGTTTAGAATGTTAGTCTAGGGTTTAGAGTTCAAATTTTAGGATTAGATTTAAATTTAGGGTTTAAGGTTTAAAATACAATTAAATTAACAAGATACAATCACTAACTTGTAACATTGTTACTTGAGAAATTATTAAAATATGAAGGTTGAAAATAGAAGGCCTGGAGCTCATGTTGCTGTCCTGCTAAGACGCTCTGCATCCACAGATCTTGCCAAAAACATGAAAACAATCCTTTCTTGTTCTTATGAGTCCGTCTTCTAGAATGCCTCAACCATTTACTCATCCTTAAAAAATCTCGTTGAAAATCAAACTCGACATCTCGTTACTCTGGTTATAAACCGGCGAGAGCTCGGTTCTCCACCTTTCTAGGTTCGATTTTAGCCTTTCGATGCTTCCATCTAAACTCCACTCTTAGCGCACTGAACTCTCTGCCTCTTTAGTACTAGTTCTGTAACGGTGAAGTCACCATTGATGGTTACCGGCAGCAAGGTAAAAGAACCACCGCCACTAGCAGTGTGAAGTTGAGAAGGCTAGAATTGAGGTGAAAACAATGGCATGCAATATGAGGTTGTCACAAGGATAGACGGAGAAGGCTAGAGGGGACAGTCACCTCGTTAGAAATTTAAAATTCACAAATGATTTAAAATTTTCGTAGATATTTTTTATTAAAAATCTATTTTTATCCCTTAAAATTTTATAAGTTTATCCTTAAAATTTTATTGGTTTGCTCTCCTAACATAAAATCATCTATTCGTCCCTAATTGTCATGCTTTTAGGGTTCATGAGCTTGTCCGGAAGTTAACCACATTAACAAATAGTTAGCTTTGATTTTTTGATTCACATGTTGGAAATTTGGTGGCTTTTGAGCTATTTTGAGAGCGAGTTATTACATCACTTTTTTCTTTGTTTAAGCCTAAATTTAACCGTAATTTAATTAAAATTTAGAGTTTAAAGTTTAATTATCTCGGACCGATTGAATTAAAAAACTAAAATAATATATGTTATTTTACCTTTTATCGAAAACTGGACCAAACTATTTAACCTAATCATTGCCAAAAATAATGAAATGTTGGTGCAAAACCTATGCTAACCAAAGCAGTACGACCACTGTCAGATGATCGCTTATAGAAACACGATTTTATGACAAATTATATGATCATGCTTGAATGCACCCAGATAATGACTGTTTCATTTTTTTCTCGAATATAATTTTTTAAATAAAATCATACAAACCCTAAACTTAAAATGTGTGCAATGTTAAAAAAAATTAAATTTAAATAGAAAAGAGTATAGAAAAAGAGGAATAACATGAACCTAATAAATAGTCACAGTAAAAAAGTATGTGATTTTCATTTTAAAAGATTCGGATAATAATCATGATCAAGTACTAAAATATATGTTTATACATTTACATAAGATTTGGATAATAAAAAAAATATTTATCCAAAACTTAGTTACATTAAAATGTTTTATTTTATTATTTTGACATACATCAAAATATTATAAAATATTAGCATATAATAATTAAATAGCATAATCCACATGAAATTCATGGAAAATAAATAATCCGACATTCTACAAATTTAGCCACAAGTAACCGAAATTTGACATCCGCAAATGGTGCCAAAACATGAAAACAAACCCTTCTTGTCCTTGTGACCCCGTCTTCTAGAATGCCTCGACCTTTTACTCATCGTCGTCGGAATCTCATCGGAAAACAAACTCGACATCTCGTTACTCTGGTCGTAAACCGGCGGGAGCTCCGTTCTCCACCGTTCCAGTTTCGATTCCAGCCCTTCGATGCTTCCGTCTAAACTCCACCCTTCGCCCACCGAACTCTCCGCCTCTTCCATTCTGTTGTGGTACATGTTTTTCACCACCGCCGCCGCCACTTCCGACGGCGAGGGACCTATTTCGGAATTGGTCCAGATTTTGGGTGCGGGCCTTTTTTTTAAACCGTTTAGAATCAAGCTTGGTTTCGCCTTTCTCCCACTATTTTTGTTGAACTCATAATTGACCAACGAACTTCCCCTTGAATTAACCTTGCAGTTGTTTTTTCCAATATCTGAACCGTTAACGATTGAGCTGCCGTTGATGACCGACGATCCTTTCATCGATGTTCTGGGTTTTATGTTTGGCCCCCAAATCGAACTCGAATCGCTCTTGGTTCGACGGAGTTCGGGTCTGATCGGTTCGGTAAGCAAAAAGTGGTTGTTGGTGGTGTTGCTTTTAGTGCTGGAAAGAATCTTGAGATTGTTAGAGCTTTGAAACGCGTCTTCTTCGCCCATCAAATGCCGGTAACCCACCGCCGACGACCCGATTTGAAAATACAAAGGCATGCTCCTCATCGAGTTATCGAGCAACGCCACCCCGATGTTCAAAATCCCTTGGGGCCGACCTGACGGTCTCCAGACCTGAAACGCCACGAAACTCATCCCTAGCTGGAGTTCTTGGTGGCGGCCGCGCGACGGAGAAACCGGCGGGATGAGGTTCTTAACGATGACTCTTACGCTCCCTACATGGACGTCGCGGAACCAATGCACGGCGTAGATTTCAATCATTAAAGTGGAGGTCTCGCTGTTGAGGAACTCATCGTCCACCCGGAAAACGAATTTATCGTTCCACGTCGGGTCGGTGTGACCCTGGGTGTCGATTCGGGTCGAGAGTTTCCGCTTCGAATGGACCCAAGCCACCGCGTAGGTCCTCATCTTGCGACGGCATACCGGCTTCAAATCTTGGGCGGAGATGATATTGAGTTCCAAGAGGTGGAATGGAGGTGGCCGAACACTCATAACGGAGGCTAAAAAGCAAAAGAGAAGACAGAAACCTGGTACCGTCAGTGTTTCTGTGTTTGTTTGTTCGTCGGTGTTGATGGGGAAGGGTCGGCCCTTTGCCGTCGTAACAGATGTACGACGACAAAAAGTGGCAGGAAAAACGAATTGGCGACGAGAAAATAAAGGGAAAATGGTGTGGGATTTGTGGTGAAAGAGACGAAACCGTTGTTTGTTTAACCTGTGTTAGTTATTTTTTGACTGCCATGGGAGGTGGCTCTCTTCCTAGGTGGTGTAAGAACAGACAACAACAAAGCTTGTTCTATTTTTATTTTTATGAATTTTATTAGGATTATTATAAATTTAGGGTATGGGAGTTCTATATTTTAGCTGCCTTTTTTTCAGGAATAAATAGATAAATAATTGAATCGAATATTAATAATAAACCAACAACCAGTTGGTCAGTTGGATGAGGTACTAGATCCCTTAAGCAAGATCAGAGGTTTGAATCTTGTCATTATGAATGGAGCAATTAGGTTAGAGGTCGCCCCATAATAGGTCTTTGAAATACCTAGTCCGAATTAAGCAATCAATAGGTTAGATACCGGTGGTTATACCAAAAAATAATAATATATATTTGGTATATCAACTATTCTTGTATTTATGTTTTAGTTATTCAACTAATTTTTTAGTAAAATGATACCTAAAGTAACGTTTTATTTCTACTTTGGTACTCATTATTAAAAATTAATGTCAAAGTTGACGTGTCATTTTTCATTTCCTCCCTCCTAATAAATAAATGACGTGTCAACTTTGCCATTAATTTTTAACGGTGAGATATTAAAATAGAAACAATACATAACATTGAATACTATTTTACCAAAAAAATAGTTAGGTGACCAAAACAGAAATATGTGAATGAGTAAGGTACCAAATAGGTAGTTTACCCTATATATTTTTAGTTTAAGATTATTGGTATTTGATAATTATATTAGATCTACTTCTTTTATTACAAGGTTTAATTATTCAGTATAAAGTGAAATCTAATTTTGAATGGGAAGAAAGCTATCCTAATGTTTATATATAATTTGAAAATAAATAGATATATTTGTTTTTTAATATGTGTATAATTGAATAAAATCAAAGTTCTATGTGTATAATTAAACCAAAATCAAAGTTCATAAAATAAAATTTATATATCACATTTCATATTTGATCAAAGTTCTACCCCTAAATAAAAAGTTTAGAGTTAATTGCACTACACGTCCCCAAACTATGACATTCATTTTAAATTAGTCCCTAAACTTTAAAACATTCCAATTTCATCCTCAAAACTATGACCTTCATTCTAAATTGGTCCCCAAACTTTTGAGCATTCCAATTTCATCCTTAAAATTTGACTCTCATTCTAAATTGGTCCTCAAACTTTTTGAACATTCTAATTTTATCCCCAAATTATCAATATATGCTAATCATATCTTTTGTTAATAAAACCGTTACAAAAATTGTTAATTGTCATGAAACAATTACGTGTATTATTTAATAATATGTTGCGATATAAACGATAATTTGAGGATAAAATTAGAACATTCAAAAGTTTGAGGATCAATTTAGAATGAGAATTATAGTTTGAGGATAAAACTATAATGCTCAAAAGTTTGGGGACCTAGAATGAAGGTCATAGTTTGAGGATGAAATTGGAATGTTTTAAAGTTTAGGGACCAATTTAAAACGAGGGTCATAGTTTGGGAATATGTGGTACAATTAACTCAAAAGTTTATATAATAAATTGATCCTTTCAAATTAGGTGATAATCAAGCATACCCCTGAGTGAAATGATATCTCGGGAGCTATTATATGAGCTACTACATGAGGACCAATTGTTTGGACTAAAAAGAGAAAAGATCAAACTTCCATGTTATATTGAAAAATCGACCAAACATTTTTAAGGCATCCCCAAGTAAAAGAAAGAGCAAAATTGAGCCCCAAAACTGCAAATATATTACCTACTAAATATTGAAAGAACAAAATTTGAAGTATGATCCAAATTACAAATCCTTCCAAAAATAATATTCAAATGGAAACACCTCATTTATATATATTGTTGAATCTAACAAACTCTATATATTTGCTGATTATGGTGGCTGAAACAAAAAGTTTTAATCCTTTAGAAGATATAAAAGATGCTGTGAATCTATGAAGTTTGTTCATTTATTGATACTTAATGCCCGGACAAGACTCGGTCTTGGCGAGCAGTTGGCCTGTAAAATCCGTTTCCTCTTGATCGAGTGTAGTCCTGATTGTTCCCATCGTAGGCACAGCCCCTGCCATAACTTCGACCACCAAAACGCCCCCTTGAAGCTTCCGTTGAATAGCCACCTTGGCCTCGGCCTCTACCCCTCCCTGTCCAGAACATTTTAACCACTTCGATAAGAATAGAAAACAGATGTTATTGATGTCACAATTGTCATTATGAAACAAATAGTATCGAATATTTTCACAGTAATACAGAAAAAATCGATTCATTTTGGCTGTGTATATATATATATACACACACCACACAGACGCTGACCCGATGACAACTGCCCACCTGTTAGACAGCTATAACAGAAGCTGGTCGATGTTTTGCTACAAAATAAAACACATCCCGATAGGAAAGAATTGCAACCATTAAAAGAAAAGGGAAATATATACATGCTTCCTCCTCGAGATGGTACGCTCTTCGATGTACACTTGTTGTCCTGCAACCTGTGCACTTCCCGCCTACATAAGATTTAACTAAATTAGCATACAATGTCTATCAAGATAAAAGTCCAACATGAAAAGTTAGCATTACAGGGCTATCAATGAGTTTGGCAGGAAGGATGAAAAAGTGTAAAGAAAGATGACCATCGATTTTCATCGGAGAAAATTTTAAAGGAATTACGTATGCAGAGAAGGAAAATCGGAGCAAGAAACAGAAACACGGAAAATTAACTAAAACTATGCTTAGGTTCTTTGGCGGAAAAAAGGTTAGATACTTAAACGAGAGAAACGTTTTCTTTCTGGAAGTAAATTCAGACCTTGACGGCATTATGAACACTTGTCATATCTTCAAATTCAACAAATGCGTAACAGATGCCAACATCCTGCACAGTAAAGGAATATTTTAGCATTAAAAGCAAGATACCATAATCGGACCAAGGAAGAAGCTCGAAAGTTAACCTTGCGACTACGGATCTCCACTCCATCAGGACTGATCTCACCAAATTTCTTGAATTCCTCCACAATTTCAGACTCGGACACAGTAGTAAGCAAGTTCCTTACATAAACAGATTTTATTTCACCTAAAACAAACGAGCAGCAAAATTTAGCTTCAAAATTCTAGCCAACAAGTTTCTTTCAAAAGATGTAAACACGATGAATGTTTCGAGATTTGCAACAAAAAAATCTTGTAGAGTTTCTACGGAATTTACATTTCATACATGCCACCATCCCCTATAGTAAAATGGTTAAACATAAGCTTTTTTACCTTCATATTCTGCGGGTGAAATTTCATCAACGATATCAGTGCCGGACACTTCAACTGCATTAGAGAAGAAAATAGGTTGTTGAGCGGTGAGACTAGTATCATGCTCCGGATCAGAAGCGGGTGGTTTGTTCATGTTAACAGAAACCTGAGGAACGACTGATGGTGCAGGTTGTCCTTTAGCAACCCGTAACTTGGACAATCACACGCAGAAAACAAAAGGTAAAATAAAATCAGTAATGTGAAAAGAAGACAATTTTCTAACTCGACAAACACACATTTCGTGTGCATAAACATATGAATTACATAAAATTTAACCACCACTAGTAAAACATACAATAGAGGCATAGGTTTGCTTTTGGGGTTCCCCAACAGGTTCCTCAACAGCAGGAGGCACATGCTCTAGGACAGTATTCACTGTATGCAGAAACGAACCATTGGACTCGTGCACACAACTGTTCTCCACAATACTTTCAGATTCCAGAGCTTGCTGTAGTTGTTGCTCCGGGAAGCTATACTTGTCAATGAGACCATTTTCTTTGGCATTGACGGGATCCAAAAGCTCCCGTTCGTGAATATCTCCTCCCATCATATAGCTCGGCACTACAACGAGAATTAATGTTATCAGCAAAACCGTCTACAATATCCTAGTCTCCATGCTATACTATTTTTCAGGGCAAGTTTATTATCAAGAACGATAATAATGCTTAGACACATAACAGAATCACTTTATAATCAGATTTGAAAAGAAATCCGAAATTAATAAACCTATGATTCCAGCTCAAAGCCATCGCGAAAATAGTACTTTCTCTAAGATGGTAAGTACAATTAAAGAAATGCAAGTCATGTCAAATTGAATTTGTAGTTCAATAAATTTCGGAACGAAACTCATATATGGTAGACTGGTCAGGAACCAATGAACCATAAATTTCAGATTATGAATTAGACGAGAAATACCTGGTTCAGGATTTGTTACGAAAGCATTGAGTTTGAGATCAAGATTGTGCTGGGCTAATAGGACTGCAGGATGTTGTTCCTCATCAATGTAGTGAAAGATGTCATTTAGAAGAAAATAGCCTTTATCTTGCGGTGCAAGGAAGAATGTTTGCACAAATTCCTCCTGGAATTGAAATCCTTCACTTGCACTGTACCGGAAACCATCACCAGAACACCGCTGTTCCACGGTTCTAGGGAATACGCTGTCTTTGTCTCAATCCCGGTGAAATTAAGCGACATAACAAGAGCATGAATTTACTACAAAATGAAAATAAGAAAAAAGGAAAGATTAAGCCTATAGTTCCATTCATTCAATGCGTAAATAAACAATAAAAAACAGCACTAAATGGGGAAATAGACCGTAAATGAAAATAGGTTGTTGTTATGTACAATGAAAGGAAATTTAAGCAAGCATAAGAGAACGGAAAAACGAATTTTAAATAGCTAAGCGCATATAATACGAAGATAAATTGATGACAACAACATGAATGAAAGCACTATCCCCTAACACCGAAGCGTAATAACTATGATTTGTAAGTTCGTAATGCCAACTTTTGATCAATATATGATTATTGACATAACAAGAACAGACACTGAATGCATTTTACGAACTAAAATTTTGTGAATATCAAACTAATCATCTAACTGGATGCATGACCATACTCCTTAAAAAATGCAACAAAAGGGCATCAAAATAACTTAGTTATGTCGAAGATTATACGTCGCAAACTCGATAAGCTAGAGAAATACCAGCATTCCGGTGGCAGTTTCGCTGTTATTGCCATCGACACAAACCAAGGTACTGGAATCACTATAGAACTGGCGCACCAAGTGTGGCTGCTGTTGAAGTACCTGATAATATTGGCCAACAAAATAAGTTCCCACCTGAAAAAAATAAACTTAATGATCAACAACAGAAAAACCCCAGATTTTATTTACCTTCATTTCAACTATACATTTCAATGAAACAATAAAAAACAAAACTTTTTTAAAGAACCAAAGAGAAAATGCAATGAAAAGAGAGGGCCAAGTACCTGAGTAGCAGTAACTGGAATGGGATAAGGAGATGCCATTACTGAAACCCCCTAAAACCCCAAAAGAAACTTAAAAAATTTAACTTTTTATATAGATCCTAAAACTGCCTTCACTGCCTCAAGATCTGCAACACCAAAACATTTGGATAATCTAAAAGTAAACCAGACAAATAAAACCCAGAAAAAACAGCAGAGAAATGAAGAAATCTGAGATGGGTATTGAGAGAAAGAGAAGAAAAGTTATTACCTTTAGAAACATAGATTTTAGAGAAGCTTTTTCTCCACTGTGTTTTTGTATTTTTGAGTGTGCATTGCTGTATTTTTGGCTCAGTTGTGTACTAGGATTTTTGGGGTTTTCATTTTTTGTTTTGTTTGGCTTTTTTGGTATAAAATTTTCCAAATTTTGGTAGCCGTCACTGTGCAAGGAGGATTGCTCGTGGGCTCTCTTAAAAGCAAAAAGAACATTAATTAGGGTAAATTTAAAAAAAAAATCCATGATTTTTCTATTAAATACAAAGTTATATTTTTATTTTTTTAGAAAAACTTTGATACAGTTGGTATAAATTAAAGTTTACACGCTCTTATCAAATTTATAGGATAAAATTTAATATTTAAGGTTTAGAGTTTATAGTATATAGTTTAGAATTTATAATGTATGGTTTAAACTTTAAGATTTATGATTAGAGTTTAAGATTTAAGGTGTTAGGAGTATTAAATTTTAAAGAAGGTTATGTAAAACAATTTTACATTAGCTCTATATCAAAATATAACCTTTGTTCTATTATTCTAAAACTTAAAATTTTTTAAATTTATTTTGTGGTGATACCCTCAGGCACTTTTATTTAAAATTTAATTTTACATTTTAATCAAACGAACTTAATAAGGTAATATCAAGTAAGGTCCGAAATTGTCATGTCATAGCATAGTACTAAATTACAGTCGCGGTGTTGTAGTTATGAACGGTACACCATGATTTTTTTTCTTCAAAAAAGTATTATATTTTTAAATTGCGATCGCAGTAAAGATGCCGCAATAATCTTAAAAACGGTTAAATGCAACATAAAAATGAAGGGAAATTTGAAGGGCTCATCATATTAATTATTATGTGAAAGATTAATATTCCATGATTTCATATTCTCTACGGTTCAGTAATACGTTTAGAGTAGCGTTCGGAGAAAAATTAGCAATCATTCAAAAAAGTGTCGTTGAACACGTTGCGTTTGTCACTCCTCACCGTATTTTGTGTTTAATTTTGGTCCCAAACATTTATTTTAAAAAAGCTGAAATTTCTAGCTTCTCCAACGTCCGCTTTTTTTACCGCAAATAGAGTTCTACCAAGAGAGATGAACGGTCCCTAAAGAAATTGACAAATCACAGCTAACAATTATTTGTGGAAATTCATATCTTTATTTTGTTTATCATCGTCTTCCTTGAGCCAAGCTCACTCGCAGTGCCCTTCCTTCCACTTCCTGACACATCAATCAATAAAATATATGACTGATTTATTCATACACACCTTTTTAATTTCTAAATGTCAGATAAGAGAGTATATTCGATATTTTTCAAAGATTTTTATGTATGTAGAGAATTATATTCTCGTATCCATGTCAAAAAAGGAAAAGACGAGTTTCAAATACTTATATTTCAAAAAAAATGAAGATATGAAATTAGATAGTAGCCATTGGATTTTTTATGAAAAAAGTAGGAATCAATACGTAAAATTAGAAATTATTACATGGTCCGGCTCACTACGTCATTCATGGTCCCATCCAATGAGATTTATTTTTTTAATAATATGTAAGAAAGAGGTGAAGATTCATCTTAAAAAAATAAGATAAAAAATTATTATTAAATAGGACCAAGAATTATGTGCTGAACTAGGCTCATCTAATAATTTTTGACGTAAATATATGCATGCATGTTGAAAATGGGTAAATTCAATTTTTCTTGAAGATTCGCGTATATTTTGACGGGAACAAAATCAAGAAGAAACTTCAGTGGATATATAAATAGTAATAAAATGAGAGTCATAGTCTAATTGTTAAGTCATCAATTTAAATTTTAAAATTCAGGGTTATGGTCTAATTTGTTTAATTTTAAAACCGATAAGGACCTAAAAATGTTTAAATAGAAAAATGGTAGGTCATGACCTTAATTTTCCTAGTTTAAAACTAAGAGGGGTTAAAAAGCAATTAGACCTAAGACACTTGGGGCTAAGAATTAATTTCCTTGGTTCCAAAATTAAGAATGCCTAAAAAGCAATTAAATCCAAAACAAATGGAGAGACTTAATTTGTCTAGTTTAAAACTAGGAGGGGCCTAAAAGGATGATGTTCTTTATAGGGAATTCAAGTTCAAAGATATCAAGTGCAATTAACCCTATATGAATACGCACCATTCTACAAGATTGAGTAGGTATTAGGAAGATCTTATCTCCAGGTCGAAATAAGTGTCGGATATATTTGAAAAATAAGGGTCGATATATTAGGAGGATCTTATCTTTGTATCCATATATGAATATGTGTTTGACATGAAAAATGATGTATATGTATATGTATATGTAAGTACATACCACTCCATCGAGAGATTGAATTGCGGCTACCATCTCCGATTTCGTTGAGTAGCTGACGAAACCATAGCCTCGAGACCTTCCCGTCTCGCCGTCGTACAAAACCCTAGCTCCGACCACATTCCTATATTCTTGGAAAGCTTGTGTTAAGCTCTCACAGGTCACGGGCCACGACAGGTTCCCCACGAACAGCTTGAACTCGGTTTCGGGATATAATGGTTCTCTCAGTTTAGGCTTGTCCAAAAAGTTCACTCTCAATGTTCGACCAAGATAATGCTGGAAAGAAAAACACGCACACCAAAAGATGAGTGACTGTCTGAATTGTCGAAATATTCGTTTCGTGTTCTAGTTTACACGTGTTTAATTAAAATCACGGTTGATTTTATATGATTCTTACGCTTCCATCAAGGTTTTGGATAACCGTGTTGCAAACTTCAATGGTGCTCATTGTGACAAATGCAAAGCCTCTGCTTTTCCCAGTTTGTCTGTCGTAAAGCACCTGAAAATCATTCATAAAATTTATATGTAACACCCCGAAAGAGGGGTAATTTATTCGAATTATTTAATTGTATGTTGGGGATTATTTTGTGAACCTATAGTCTGTTCAGGGCCTTGGGCATGATTAAACCCTTACCCTTCCTTTGGGCCTTTGCAGAAAAGAAAGGGGGTTTTTGCAGCCATGGAGACTTGAACCCATGACCCTATGTATGATGGCATAATCCCTTAACCAGTTGAGCTAAGGCTTTTATTTCAATATGAACCTACATTAGGTTAACCTTGAGTATTATCTGGTGGTTTATATCGATTTTAAACAACCCCACAGGTACCCCTGCATAAGGAATGCTTCCCTTATTTTGAGAAGAGAATTCCCAAGCTTTCTCCAACCACCATTGTCGTCATCGTCTCTGATCTCAGCCACTGCCTAGTCGTGGCGTGCACCGCCACCGTCATCTTAGCCGTCGTCCCGTCCTGATCAAAACTTCGGCCACTACTCACCCTGGTTTCTCGACATTCGCCGTAGAGAATGGCTTAAAGGTTCGGCGAGATACCCAAGCGTCGCCTTTCTATTTTTCACCATTTTTGACAGCCTTTGTCATCCGTGTGAGGCACGGCCGTCACATCTAAACTTCTTGTGTCGCGATGAGTAAAACCCAACTTCTCAATCGTCAGTCCGTCGTCGTTTGAGAGTCGCCAGAGTTACAACAATTTTTTTCCATTTTCCGTCGTTTTTTGTCGTTCCCATGCCATGGTAAGTTGGGTAGCCTCTTAAAATTGATATGGGTGTGCTTGTCACCATTTTTGCGATTTTCTGGTGTATTTTACTATCGTTAGGGCCGTGCGCGGCCTTCACGTGCCGCCAGAGGCGATTTTCAGCCATCATGGTATGCTCACCCTTGAATCGGATCGGCCCAATTATAAATTGGCCTAGCCAAACTGGGTCTGGCACTTTAAACCGGCCTGCTTGGCCTAATAACTGACCTAGCCCAAGCCCCAAACCGTTCGATCTAACCCAACCCGAGTCTGACCCATTGACCGAGTTAACTCTCTGATTCAGCCCGACTAAGTCAACTCGCCCTAGTTAACTCGTTGACCATTGACTGTTGACATGTCTGTTGATCGTTGACCTACCCGTTGACTTTGACCGTCGACTTTTTGAGTTGACTTTGACCAAAAGTCAACTTTTTTGAAAACCTCTATTTTGGGTTGTTTGACGTCCCGAGTCTAATTTTGAAGTTCGTTTAGCAAAATTTTAACCAGAAAGCCTCCGAATCTGACCTTGAATCGAGCGTGCATACATATTTAATTATTTAGTTTAAGAGCAACATAATTGAGTTAATGACTAATTTTGGAGTATGTTTGATTGAAGGTATTCGTAGTTCCTTGTATTCGAGTTTTTGAGGGATGTCGAGTTCGAAAGTGATCGAATGGAATTTTAAGGGTTGGCCGATGTGGCTTGGCGTCGAGGTAATACTTTACTACCTATTGTATGCTTTACAGAACTTGTTGGTAATTGATTAACGCATGAATGAATTTGATTGGTTATAAGATAATCGTTGATTATTTTTAAAGTTGTACTATTTCTGGTAAAAGGATAACAAACTGGTTAAGATTGAATGGCTCAAATAATAACTTTGATGATCGGTAAAAAATTCAAGTGCATTGAGTAATCAATAAAACAATTAACCTTGAAACCTTCAATACGAATTATTTTTATCAAAGATTTAATTTTTGAGATACTTGAATGTGAAATGACGAAAATGTCCTTGAGGTTTATAAAGGACCTAGATACCCCTGATAGTAGAAATGATCTGGAAACTAATGTTTGACATGATAAAACTCATGATTCAACTTGTTAAATTCCTGATCTATTTGGAAAATATTGGTATCATGTTTTCAACGTCGAGATTGCAAAATGCCTAGATTTCTCCGATTTCTAATTAACGTCTGAAAACTATTTTCCTATAAATGTTCTAAATGATTGAATTGATTAATGACGAATATATTCATGAGCTATGGTATAACTTAAATACCCTAATGACTGGAATAAGTGAATGCCCTTAATAAATCCTTAAAATACTGATAAAACCTAAATGATGGTTATACCCATTAGGGTTGTGAAACATGACCCAAGTATGTCGGTCATTTTTGATGCTGTTGCAAGGCTGGAAAAATACCGTATGAATGCATGTTCGACTGATCGGGGTACGTTCAGTGTTGATTGTGAAGATAATTTGTACAACTCTATGCAATGCAATTGGTTCTAGAAATGAATACCCGTGAGGAGTCCCTGTTCAAATACTTGGTGAATAATGTATTGTTGGGATCTATTTAGTTGGAATAGACTGGAAAGCCTGACAAGTTGTTAGAAATCTTGAATATTGCAAATCATCGTTTTATCGTTATTCAATTGAATTACAAAATTGTCCCTGACAGTTAAATGACCAAAATACCTTTGTTAGCCAAATTGATTGGAACATTCTTGATATATCTAATATCCTGAATGATCTTGATGTATCAATTCATGAATGTCTGGTTGGAGCCGTTAGTACTGAACCCCTTTTTATTAAGGATCTCGCTTCTAAAATAATTTAAAATTCTAGAAGATCAGTGTCCCATTTCTTGCGATTACTATGTGCCTTCAAAAAATAAATTGATCTATGTGGTGTGTTTCATGTGCACATGAATATAATCTCTCTGGTTTGAAATCAAGACTATCTCTATGATCTGATGTACGACTTATATCTGTTTAAAAGTATACCTTATTGTCTGGTTTGATAGCATGCCATCTGGTTTTTGTTATACTGAAAACACATGTCTGATTCATGTTTTATTGATAAATACATGTCATATTCCTATTTTTACGCCATTACTACTAACTGCATTAAACTGATTTTTCCTAGGGTACTATATGGGATATGATAAGAACTCTCTGCAGGTTTAACCCTGATACATATGGTAATTCATTATGGGCCCAAGGTATCCCCTTGGGTAGGTTCCTACACTTCAGTTAGGGTAATTCCTTTGGGGCCCGAGGTACCCCCTTGGGTATGTTCCTACGTTTCGACTAGGGTAATTCCTTATAGACCTAAGGTATCCCCTTAGGTTGGCACCTACGTCCAATGGATCTAGGGTAAGACTTTATGGACCTATGGCATCCCCTTAGGTTGGCTTCTACGTTGTATGGGCCTAGGGTAAGTCCTTATGGATGTAGTTCTGGGAACTACATATCGATGTACGGTTGGAGGGCGTGCTTCAAATAAAACTTTCCTTTCTCATTTAAAATCTACCTTACTGAATAATTACCAATGTCTGAAACTCTCTGTATGATTCCTATCTGCACTCAATGGAACACACTAAGCTCTATAGTTCAACTTCCGTAATCTATCTCTCTTCTGATTCTTTGGACTATAAGCATCTTGTCTGGTACTCAGGTGATCAAATAAAGGACAATTATGTTACCTTCAAGTACCTCGATAATATGAAATTTCATATCACAACTGAAACCTTTTGATATTAGGCTCAACATATCAGTTTTATGCTTTGCCATATACCTACTTGTACCTACTGCATCATTTGGTAGTTCTGTATTATTGAGCTTTTCCAAGCTCATATTGTTATTTACCATCGCAGGTTATAAGGATTGAACACATTGCAGTTATCGACATTAGTATGAGAGTTCTTTCGGCACTGCTTTCGGAGTAAGGTACATGTGTAATTAGGGGGCATGTATGTCACGTCTTGATTTATATTTGAGTCTGAAATCGTTTTTATAACGTGTGTTTATGAACACTGTTATGTTAAGTAAATAATTTCTGAACTTGTATTTTTTATTCATAATTTGTTTTATGATTTTAAATGGTTTAAAATTTTGTTTTATCTAAAATTTTAATGTGGGTCGCTACGGTGGCCCAAATGTGACACCTCGGGTTGGATCGGGCAACCCGTATCAATCTGTGGGTGTTACATTATCATTTTGGACAAATTTTTAATTCTAACATTTTAAAATTTTAAAAATTCAGTGTTAATTCAATCGGATTAAAAATAATGCAAGTAAATTAAAAGAATTAAATTAAAGAGTATAAACTAAACCTATAATTTATACTTATTACAGAACAAAAAAATAATCAAATTAACGTAGTGAAACAAGTTAGTTTTACTTATGGCCGTATCGCAGTAGTAATTCAACCTGATACAGGAGGAACTGTTGCTTTGTACTATTAGTCATCCACATTTAGTTGAAAAGCTAATGACACAAGGCTATCGAACGTTAGATTATGACTAAACGGCTCTAAATCAGAATCAAGGCTAGAAACGGGACATGTTTCTGTCACCAGATTGCCAACCCGCAATAAGGGCCTCTAACGCTACTTTGAAGCGTAATTTTCACTAAGCGGCGAGTAGAATTCTCTAGGACGACTTAAATACTTGATTGTATATTGTAGTGACAGTGTGATCTTACTTCCATGATCTATTGAAATTTAAGCCTTAATCGCTTCGATTCATTGAATTTATATTAAAAAAATGTTTAACTACAAAATAAGTGCTCAAACTATGTCTCTTTTTTGTAATAGGTGTCTGAAGTATTTTTGGCTGAAATAGGTGCCTAAAGTTTTATTTTTGATTGAAATAGGTGCCTAAAGTATTTTTTGGCTTAAATAGGTGCCTAAAAAGTTTCATTTTTGGCTTAGGTCCCATCTTAAAGGAATGACTTAGGTCCAATAGGAATCACCATAGCCAAAGCGTAGAAACTTGATACATTAGGAATCACCCTAGCCGAAGCGTAGGAACCTGATATAGTAGGAATCACCCAAGCCGAAGCATAGGAACCTGATACAATAAGAATCACCAGCCGAATCAGGGCCGAACTGTAGAGACTTCACATCCTATCTCAAGTGCCCCAGTAAAACAATTTAGACGGTAATAACAGTAATCAATAGTAAGCAATGGTAGCAGATATAAAACAAGCAATTGTTTTTAGTAAGACAATAACCAGAAAGCATTTTTTTAGATCAGATACAGAGGTATATTTCAGACAGATAAAAGTCATAATTCAGATCAATAGACAATCTTGGGTTCAAATCAGAGAGAATATTCATGTGCACTTGGAACACACTAGATGGAACAATTTATTTCTCGGAGATACTTGGTATTTACAAAAAAATGAACACCGAATTTCTGACAATTTTGAACAGATTCCAGAAATGAAATCCCTATTAAAAGGGGCTTGGTAACCAACGTCTCCAACCAGGCATTCGAGAATTGATACATTAGAATCATTCATGATATCAAATATATCAGAAATATTCCAATCATTTTGGCCAACAAGGGCATTTTAGTTATTTGACTGCCAGGGGCGTTTTTATAATTCAACCCATTAAGGACATACTGGTGATTTTCATAACTGAAGATTCATACGGTTTATCAGGTTTCCAAAACCATCCGAACTAACAGATCTCAATATTGCGGTACTTACCAAGTATTCGAACATATGCATATCACATGTATACATTTCCCAATAATGACTGTATCGTATAGCTGAACGAGTCACATTAAAAAAACATCGCCGGACTTACCTCGATAATCAAACATGTATTTGAGCGGCATTCTTTCTGTGTTGTAGCATTATCATGAGTGACTTACATACATGAGTCGGGCTTCGTAACTTGTATGGGCATCACAGCCTTTTAGGTTTTATCTGTATTTTTAGGATTTAAAGGCTTTCACTTATTCCAAGTCACAAGAGTATTTTAAGTCATTTTAGAGCTCTAGGTTATATCTGCTATCTCGGTTAAGTCAATCCTATAGATTACTTACGGCATATTGGTTATCAGATGTTTGTTTAGAGATCGAGAGATTAGGTACTTTTGCAAAGCTCGAATGCTAGAATCATGTTACTGATATTTTCTAAACGTACCATGAATTTAAAAGGTGAATCAGTAGTTCCATCAGGTCGAGAATGAATTCCCAAGTCATTTACACTTTTAGGGGTATTCGGGTTCTTTTTACACCTCAGGGGTATTTTTGTCATTTCTCATCCAAGTATTTCGGGCATTAGATCTTTTGTCAAGAAATAATTTGAATTGAAAGTTTTGAGGTGAACTGTTTCATCGATTATTCACTGAACTTAGGTTTCTTACCGGTAATCAATTCCTTATTCGAGTCATTCGGTGTTAACCAATTTATTATCATTTTACCATAAACAATACAACTTTAAAATAATCAACGGTAATCAAATGGTCAATCATATTTGTTCATGCATTAACCAATTATCAACATGTTCCATAAAGTATATAGTAGGTAGTAAAGTATTACCTCAACTTCGGCTACATCGGTCGGCCTATGATACACTTGTTGATTGTTCTTGAACCCGAGTTCGATGTCCCTTAAAATCCCGGATACATGGAAATGTGAATACCAAGACTAAAACAGTTGCAATGCAGCGGAGGAAAAAGGGAAACCGAGAGGTTTCTCAATTTTTCGACGAACCACGAATCGTCGATGTTACAGTGATCGGAGAGTGCGATTTCGCTCGCCTCAGAACGGTGAGTTCAGATGTGTTGGCGGTGCGACGAATGGACAGTGGACGACATCGAAAATAACGAAAAATAGAGGTGGCGAAGCAAGGATTTTCGACGAATCTTTGATTAGATCTCTACGACGAACGGCTCCTGCTCTCCGCGAGTAGTCACCGGGGCTTTGATCAGAGTGAGGTAAGGATGACAACGGTGGCAGCGGTGCACGCCACGGACCGATGGTGAGAAGTTAAAGAGTTTAGAACTCTCTGGAACTCCCTCAATCTCAATCAGAACCAGATAGGTGCATTCATTGCCAGGGGTATAGCTGGAGATTACTTATTTTTGTGTTAATGCACTTGAAACAAAACATAAAATAATATCCGGCCAAAACTAGATACTAAAGGGTGTCTAACCTAGAGGTTAAGGCAGAGAGACGTTGGGTGTTGAGGCTACGGGTTCGGAACCCTTCATTCCAAATGCATTTCTTCTATTTTTTTAGTACGATATGTCAATTCAGATTTTTATAAATAATCCTATCATATAGCAACATTGACTCCGTTATAGTCGTTCCGTGATCATCGGTGGACACGTACGACCAAGCACCCCCGGCGTCACTGTCTTTTTATTTAGATCGTGAAAGTTAAATGGAATAATAATTCAACTGATCTAAGTTATATTTGGATCGGATTATTTTGAGTTTTAATTTTTTTAATTTTTATGTATAAAAAAATGATTTAGCAAAAAAGTCAAAGTCTAACTTAACCTAATAATGCGGAGCATACGGTATTTCTTCTAATGTACTTGTACGGTTTGACCCAATCCTAAGCAACCGTACGGTTGTTACCGTACTGTACGTATTGTACTCGTTGACCTCACAACCTTGTGTTTCATAGGTCAATTCACCAAATTAATCCGTACGACATATCTTTAGATTGATATCCGTGTATTTCGGCTTATAATTTCAGATTTACTGAATCTTTAAAAAATATTTTCAGGCATATTTACAATTTATTTTCTAAATTTATAGTCTCTATTAATACAATATATTTTTTTAAAATGTACTAAAACTTGAACCGATTAAATTATAAATTCTTGATTCATAAGTTGAACCGATTGGTCTAATACCTTTTTGCATGTTTAATATTTAAACGTCGAACTAATATGTTAAAAGGTCCATATCTAATTTGTTTTGTAAATAACATTACAAAATTATACATCCGACTTTTTAAGATTCGGTCATTGTATAATAATTCAAATTTAATAAACCAACAATTCTCGATTCAACTGATTCGATCGAAAATAAAACTCGCTTTTTTATTTCATGGACACAAACTTTGATAGTACAATATTGGATTTAACGAGCAGATTATTAGGGGAAATGTGTAGTTTAAGAAAAGAAGCATGTTTAAATTCCATGCAAAGAGCGAAAGAATTGGGTGAAGGCATGGCCAGCTCAATTTCAGCTTAGCCAAATCTAATTGTCGTATCACTTAAAATATCCACGTGTCACACATTCTATGTGTCCTCGTACATAAATATATCGTGTTTATGTCATTTTCGATGTTATAAAACATGTTTTATTTTAATGTATATCGTTTCGTATTCGTATCGTGTTATCGAAATCCGTGGTTGGACGTGATTGTCGTAGGGGTACGGGGGGAGAGAGAGAGTGACAGGGTGGCAAACCCCGTTTCAGACATAACCCTAAAACTTCCAAAACTCTCTTTATATAAACTTAGCTTTCCGTACCCTAAAACTTCCCTCCTCGTTTCCATTAGCTAACACACTTTTGTTTTTCTCTTCTAAACAAATCCCAAACAAAAAAAAAAACTTAATTCTTGTTTCTTTTCCTTCCTGTTCTTACATCATCTACCTTTGTTTTGTTTTTTGTTTTTCGTTGTTCAAGTGAACTTGTTTCTTAAATCCACTTTAGTTTTCACTGCATTTTAAGTATTTTTCAAAGGAGATTGTTAAATTAGGGTTCATATTTTTCTGGAAAAAAGTAGAGCAAAAATTGTTGAAAGACATGATTCATCCGCAAGAGCAGCAGCTTCCAATTGTAATTCTCCACTTTCTTCATTATTCATATATATATATATATATATATTCATGTTATTCTTTTGGAAATGTATCGAGGATTTTCAAGTAATTAGGGTTCATGTTTTTTTTCTTGCATGTGTTTTACGTACGAAATTCTCCCGATTTGCTGGTTTCTTCGAGATTTTGATCCAATCTTTTAGTTTACGTATGATTAAAAAACCATGCATTTAGCATTTCAAAACCCTAATTTTCTTATTCTTTTTACAGGATGAAGTTTCAAGTCCGATTAGCGGGCCGATATTTTATTTTTCCGACACCGATCTCTTCTCCGACGCTGGCCTGCAAAGCTCGGAGGTGACTTCGGGTAACTGTTGCTTCGATGAGAGCATTAACTACGGCCATAAACTTACCATGCCACCTTCAGGGACTCCCACTGCTGCCACCACCACAAGCACCACAAACACCACCGTCACAACCCCCGCCGTCACTGGCAATGACAATAACATTAACAACAACGACGACAACAACAACAACAATAATCTGTCCTCCATAATCTTCGACTCGCCGGACGATATCGACAACGACATTTCAGCTTCCATAGACTTCTCCCATTGTCATCCCCCTTCTAATTTTTCAGTTCCTCCACCGTTCTTGACTCAACAAGATCACCAATTCGACCTCCCTTTAGTGCAACCTCAACTCCAGATGCCCGTCGACGCCGTTCCCACCGTTGACTGGCTCTCTCAACACGGTGGTGGTAACAATCACCATCACCTTGTTACGGCTGCCCCGCTTATGGGGCCATCTCCGCCATTATTTTCGTCTGTTTTCGATGACGATTGCTTGTCTTTGATGCCTCCTTATGTCCCTCTAAACCCTTCATCTCCTTCATGCTCTTTTCTTGGCGGTCCTTCAATGGCGGCTTTCATGCCGATGACTGCCGCTTTGCCTGCTAATAATTCTGGGATTTTCGCCGCCGGGAACATTCTTACGGCTCCTCATGAACTTTTCCCACAAGACTTGGATTTTCAAGGCAATAATTCTGGGATTTTCTTCCCGGATTCAATTCAACGGATTTTTAAACATGGAGAACTAGAGGTACACACATGTTGAGAATATAAGTACATTAAATTTGGGTTTAATTGCACTAAACGTCCCACGCTCTAGTCTATATTCTAAATTAATCCCAAAAATCAAAACGTTCTATAATTATATTCTCAATGTATCATTCTGTTAGCTTGAATATTAGATGTTAGATTGAATTTGACATGAAACATATTTGACATATCAAATCAAATTTTAAATAGTCTATATACCTATAGGTGTTTTAAAAATGAAATTGAGTTCTAAAGCTTAATAGTATTGTATTTTTTTCGAGATATCATATCAAAGTACCAAGTTAAAATCCGAATTTAAATGTTTTAAAGCATGTGATCAGTTAAAATATTGGACATATTTTAGGAACGTCTAATACAATTAACCTTGTAAAATCTAAATTAATTGAACTCAAGTGCAAATTTCGGAAATGGACACGTGTTTGATAGATACATATTAACATCAAAATTTGTGCACCGAATTAACTAACATTTTGTTTATTTATGAATGTGGCAAAAGGGGCTGAGCTGTGACAATCAACAACTGGTAGGAGCAACAATGAGCTCAACTCCATTAGCATCAGAGATCTCAAGTTTGGAGGATTCAACTTTCAACAAAGTTGGAAAACTCACCGTTGAACAAAGAAGAGAAAAAATCCTTAGGTACATGAAGAAACGCAATGACAGGAACTTTACCAAGAAAATCAAGGTATCCCTTAGTTTCTCTCTCAAACATATACATATACGCAACATATGACGATATCTCAAATGATCAGAGTTCTAATTATATATATATATATAATGGTATCAAATACATATGTGTACATATATGTATGTGCATGCATGGGCAAAGTTACTTTTTCCATTAACTAAAGTACTTACGTACAATGAAATGTACATGTAGTATGCCTGCCGCAAGACATTAGCTGATAGCCGACCACGAGTGAGAGGAAGATTTGCCAAAAATGATGACTTTGGAGAAACCCAAAGGCAAGCTTCTAGCAATCATGAGGAAGATGATGATGATCAAGTAAGATCTATATATGGCTAATTCTACCAAATTATGATTTAGACTCTAAATTTATCACTAAACTCTTAAATGTTCTTATTAAGTATCAATGTCGTATCAAATCGAATCATTCCATCAACTTTATAACCATTAGTTTGGATGTTATACGTCAACTATAATATGACATTAAGTGCATGTTTAAAACATTTGGATCAAAATTGTAAATATGTGTATACCTACTGTGTGGATGCATTGTTTACATGTCTTCATACAATAGTTAAAACACATGTTTATATTGTGATCCAAGAGTTTTAAATATTCTCCATGTCATATTTAAGTTTGCGTTTAATGTATGAATTAACAGCTAAGTTGATAGGAGGACCTATTTGATATAATACTGATACTTTAAGAACTCAATTAGAACATTCTAAAGTTCAATGATCAATTTAGAATCTGGACGATAATTTGGGACGTTGGTCCAATTAACCCATATATATACCGGAGATAATTTTAGTTTAATTTCTTTTATTTTTTCATTTCCATGCAGGTTGTCGTAAAAGAAGAGGATGACATGGTTAATTCCACGGATATATTTGCTCATATCAATGGTGTCAACTCCTTCAAATGCAATTACTCATTTCAGTCATTGATTTAAATATATAATTTCAAATAATATATTTAAGAAATATATTATAAAATAAATAACTAAATTTGATATTTATATGTTACTCAGAATAAGGAAAATCAGGATACCATAGATATATCTATATAGTAGTAAATTAAATTTCTCAAAAGAGATTTTGCATTTTTATAGTCAATCCCATCTCTTTTTTGTATTTTGTAAATTTGAAAGGATATGAAAAAATAATTTTAATATCTTATATTTAAATTTAATTATAATTTTTTTTATAATCATCGACTGATCAATTAGCCGAATAATTCAGATCAAATATTACAGAAGCTCGTTATGGAAACGACCCTCCCAACTCAATTTATTTCATTCACAATATTAGAATTCAAACATTTGACATTATTAAGGGACATAACATCTCGTTATACCAACTGTTTATATAAATATTTTGTTATTGATCCGGCCCATGAAAATGGCAATATTTTTATTTTATTTTTCACATATGATTGTGGGTTTTCATCAAAGCTTCCTTAGGGCTAAATTTCTCCTGCCCAACCAAGCCCAATATCATTATTGGACCGTTTTTATTATTTCATATTATATTAGACTCCGTGCCCAAATCTTTTCATGGTCCGAAAAACTCACCCTACCCGAATTATTATTTAAGTAATAAAATTGTTTTTATTATACTATTTAATAGTTTTTTAAAATTTTATCTTGAAAATAGGGCATGATTTTTTCGGCTGATACGACCCATTGTGTTTTCATATATATATATATATATAACAAACTCAAAATTTAAAAAATAACATTTGATCAAAATTAAATTAATTGAATTTAGTTCGATTAGAATATGAGGTTTAACATTTTCATTCTTTATTTTGAAATCAAATGTTGGGCCAAGGCCCAATAGTAGGGGAGAAATCATCAGCGCCTCCAACAATCAACACCAAAAAGGAACAGCCCGAAGAAAAAAAACCCTAATTCGCCGTCTATATAAAGCTCGAAAACCCTACCCTTTTGCAGTCAGTTTCGCTTTAGCCGTAAAAATGTCGAAGCGAGGTCTGTATCCATTTTTTCTTTCTTGTTCTAATCCATTGAAAACCCTAATTTTCCGTTTGTTTCCCGAGGAAAAAAACAGATCCATTTAGTTATTTGCAAGCGCACAATTGTTTATTTCCATGGATTTTAGATAGCTAAACATGGTTTTCTTTTTGGTGATCAGGACGTGGAGGTTCAGCTGGAAACAAGTTTAGAATGTCACTGGGTTTGCCGGTGGCAGCCACAGTGAACTGTGCTGATAACACTGGCGCTAAGAACCTTTACATCATCTCAGTGAAGGGGATTAAGGGCCGCCTTAACCGGTTGCCTTCCGCTTGTGTCGGAGATATGGTAATGGCTACCGTCAAGAAAGGGAAGCCTGATCTCAGGAAGAAGGTTTTGCCTGCTGTCATTGTGAGGCAGCGCAAGCCCTGGCGCCGAAAGGATGGTGTTTACATGTACTTTGAAGGTAAAAATACTTACTTTCTGTTCTCACATGGTTATTGGTTTTTGCAGTGTACTATTTTGCTTAGATCCGTGTTTGAATTTTGGATGTTTAAGAGTATATTATTCGTATCCTTGTTTCTGTATAGTCTTTTCTGGTTAAGCAGTGTCATGATAAGTGAATTAACCTGCACATGCTATGATTTGATGCTTTCTGAGACCAGCAAAATGAACACAAATGGTCGAATAATTTATCGAGTGGGATTTCTCTCATTTTGAATCTCATTTTTTCGTGATTCGATATGTTTGCTTGTATTCTGCCTTGTGTGTTTCATAGACTATTGAAACAATTTTCTGTGGTTAAGAGGTAACATGGAGAATTTACTGTGAAGATAGGCTTTGCTGGTTAAGAGGTGTCATGATATGTGCATTATTAACCTGCACTTACTATGATTTTAATTATATTCTGACTGAGGAAATGAACACAATTGTCGAATATTTTATCGAATGTGGAGGATTCCTCTCATTTGAAATCTCCCTTTTTGTGATTTGATATGTTTGTTCTCAATCAGCCTTTTGTTTTTATAGAATCCTATGCTGGTGATGTAGTGTGGAGGAGCTTTTTTTTTGTCTTTCTCCATACCTCCCATAACCAGCTAAATTGATTTACCGACCTTACTGCAATACCAGGTGGTAACCATTGTTTCTATCCCTTTCCAGGTTGGGACTTTTGAAATCAAATGTTCATTTTAATTATTTAAAAGGTTGTTGTATTACCAGACATAAGTCATGTATCATCTTAAATGTTCAATGGTTGATACATTTACGAGTCTGGGATATCGAGTGTGTCTATCGTTGCAGATGCGTTAAGTTTTTCAAGTTTGCATGTGCTCCATTAGGTCCCTAAATGTTTTCTAATTTGCAACTTTTAAAAGGAATTCTTTTGAGTTCTGAACACATTTTAGTATTGATAATTACTTAAAAATAAGTTCCTATAACCAGACATAAGTCAGGTATCTTCTTCAACGTTCAATGGTAGATACAGTTACGAGTCTGGGAAATTGATTGTGTCCATCGTTGCAGATGCATTAAGTTTTTGACACTTGCATGTGCTCCATTTGGTCCCTACATGCCATTAGTATCTTCCCTTTGAACTTTTTTCTTTTGATTGCTCATTTACTTTTTGATTGTAAAAATAAGTTTCTGATTCAAATCTTGTTCTATTTGCAGACAATGCTGGTGTCATTGTGAACCCAAAAGGAGAAATGAAAGGTAGGATGTCTAAAAATTGATTACCATGGTGTCTTGAGTTTCATTTTTCTTGTAATATTTGTGTTACATTTGAGTTCGACTTGTATATTTTGATATTAGTACAAATTACATATTCATACTGATAATTGTAGGGTCTGCCATAACTGGTCCAATTGGAAAGGAGTGTGCTGATCTATGGCCAAGGATTGCAAGCGCAGCCAATGCCATTGTTTAGTAATTGAAGTTTGTTTCTCTGCTTTAGAACTGGTTAGAGTTTGCTGGTTCAGTACTTTGTAATATCTAGTTTTTGTTTCTTCATATTATATTTTGGATGGTATTTTATCTGATTTTGGGTTTGAGTTTGAATGGTGAGTTTTCCCATTATAAAAGAAGAGATTGCAGTTGCATGATTTTAATATTTTTGATTTTAAAAGCTTCGATAAAATTATTATAAATGTGCATTTTTTGTAATTATAATTTTACATATAACTTTAATTTTCTTTTGAAATTAAAGTTTGCTCATTAATAGTAAAAATATGGAATCATAGGATATCAAGCACGTTACAAAATAGAATGATCCAGATGGTGATAAACATAGGACATGGTCAAATTGGGGTTTTTGGCTGGGGTAATGATGTACAAAAGCTTTTGAATTAGGATTAGTATAATTTTTAGTGTAAACTATGTCAGTAGTAATCGAACTATAATTTTTTATTTGGTCATTGAACTAATTTTTGGTAAAAATATTACTAGCGTTGTGTTTTTTTTTATTTTGGTCATTAAATTATTTTTTTAGGAAAAAACATCACTTATATTATATTTTTTCTTATTTTGGTCATTGACTGTTAATTTATTTTATTTTTTTAATTTTTATCATTTTTTCTCTCTTATTTTAAACAATATATATTATTTTATAATATTTTTATTTAAATTAATAAGATAGTGACATGTGTTACTGCCTATTAATAGAATAAAAAGAATGAAAATCAAACCTCTTATGCAGCCAGAGAGATTCGTCTAATATGCAGCGTGTTACTATCCTATTAGGCAGTTCCACGTGTTACTATCTTTCTGGCTGCATAAAGAGTTTGACTTTTTATTCCTCTAATAGGTAGTTACAAGTGTCACCATCTTGTAAATTTAAATAAAAATATTATAAAATAACATGTATTATTTATGAGGATAGAGAATAAATGACATGGAAAATTATAAAAAAATAAAATAGCAGCCGCTGACCAAAATAGGAAGGAAACATAACATTAGTGATATTTTTGCCAAAAATAAATAGTTCAGTGACCAAAATAAGAATAAAATATAATATTAATGATGTTTTTGTCAAAAAAATAATTCGGTGGCCAAAATATGAAAGAAACCATAGCTTTGGTGACCATTGGTGTAGTTTACCCTAATTTTTAAAACTAAAATTGTTATAATATTGTTTTATATCTTAAATTTAATGATAAATTAACTTGTTTGTCTTAAAATTTTAATGATTAAATATTTAAATTTACATTCTCATAAATAATGTATCCAACTGTGTTTATTTTGAATAATAGATCATACTTTTGCAATTGTAATTATACTTATAAATTTTTTTTGAATATGTTGGTGTGCTTATTACGTAATATCTGTTTAATTATAGTTATAATTTTACTTGTAATTTATATAAAAAATTGTATTATTCAAATCTTAAATTTTACATAAAAATATCTAAATTTATAATAAGAATTATCATCCATAAAACCAACCTATAATCAATTTTCACCACCTAAATCAATTATATTAAAGGTTTGTTCGACACAACTTTTTTAGTAAACTTTTAACTGTCGAACAGAAAAATAATATCAAACGATCATAGAGAGCGTTTTAAACAGAGGTTTTTATGCCTTATTTGGTCCCAAACGTGCGTTTTGAAAGAACTGAAATTTTTAACGCCCCCCAAAATCGACGTTCTCACCCAAATTGCTGTTTGAAAATCGCCAAGATGATGAGATTATATTTTCTATGATTTTAGTCTTATTTTTTTTATCAGCCCTTTAATTACAGATAAAAGCCTAAAGCCCATTAAGAGTCCAAAACCCAAAACCGAAAATCTTCTTCCTCTCATTTCTTTTCCTCCACTCCGCAAAGGAAAAGAAAGAAAGAAAAAGAGAGAAAACCTATGGCAAGCGAGGCGGCGGCGGAAGTTAACGCCGTACCGGCGGTAGCGGGGGCAGAGAAGCAACCACATAAGCTCGAGAGAAAATGGACCTTTTGGTTCGATAACCAGTCAAAGTCTAAACAAGGCGCCGCTTGGGGCACCACTTTACGCAAAGTTTACACCTTTGACACCGTAGAAGAATTTTGGTGGTACTTTTATCGAATGCCCATTCCTCCTTTTTATCAATATTTTATAGATCTGGTGAATTTCAGCTGGGTTTTTATTCTGGGTTACTTGTCGGTATGTTTTTATTTATTTATTGGAGATTTGTTTTGTTTAAAAGAGAAAGGGTATTTTGTTTTTGTGTTTAAAATGAGAAAATTATTGTTTTATAGGTTATAGTTTTATCTGAATTTGTAGTAATCAGCAGCAATCAGGTTCCTGTATTTTATAGTGTCACAATTTATTTTCTATTTATATAAATTTTGATACTATAATGATTTATAGTGTCGCAATTCATTTTTGTATTTATATAAATTTTGAGATATATACGAATTCGAATCGTATTCGTGTTTTAGACATTTGAAATGTGTTGTTCATGTTTGTCAGATATTGTGAACATGAGTTGGTTTCTGTTACTTTGTCTTGTTATTTTTTCGTGGTAATACTTTTGTCATGTTTCAGTTTGTATGATCAAATATTCAAGCCCAGCAAGCTTCCGGGTAATGCTGATTTCCACTTATTTAAGGATGGAGTTGAGCCGAAATGGGAAGATCCCGAATGTGCTAATGGAGGAAAGTGGACTGTTGCTAGCAATCGAAAGACTAATCTTGAGAATATGTGGCTTGAAACTGTTGGTGCTTTGAGCCTAACTAATATTCTTAACGCAATGTGAATAATAGATTGCTATATCGGGATATCGGTTGACTTATCGTCTTTTGTTTTGCAGTTGATGGCATTGATCGGGGAGCAATTTGATGAGTCGGATGATATTTGCGGCGTTGTTGCTAGTGTACGCCAAAGGCAGGACAAACTTGCATTGTGGACCAAGACAGCAACAAACGAGGCTGCTCAGGTATATGAACATTTTGTGATGTGAGACCGTCTAAGCATTAATGTTTACCAAATGTGTTGCATGGCTTTAATTTTTCCGCTCATTTGTCCTTAAAAAATGTAGATATTATGCTCATCAGCTTTTCCAATTTCTGCTTAGAACTTCACTCATTGATTGCTGCAGTGCTTATAGTTTTATGCATATGAAATTTATGCTCATACTTGTCAATTATGTCAGTCATGCTTTTGTTGATTGCTGCACACTTTCGAACTTTTTTGAATTGCATGTGTTGATGATCTTAATTTGAAACCTGTTTTCTAGATGGGCATCGGTAGGAAGTGGAAGGAGATCATCGATTTCAATGATAAAATTACTTATAGCTTTCATGTAAGTATTATTCGATTGGCACTCGAGACGTCGAATTCACATTCTTGTATTGTGACTGGTTCCTTTAATTGTTGTAGGATGACTCGAAAAGGGAAAGATCAGCGAAAGGCCGATACAATGTTTGAACATCTTTGCTGTTTTCTAATTTCGGTGCTCGATCTCAGACACTTGAAATATTTTGAATTCTGAGTTTTTGGTTTTTTGAATGTGACACCATCAAAGGTCAATTTTTTTTATGTTTGGAGATATTTTTTATATTCTACATATTGAGAAATTTAGTATATTTTCTGAATGCTTAATTTCCTCTATATAGATTGACATATTTGTATTATTTCTAAGATGATGGTTATTAGATTTAAACGTAAGCATCCCTTCTTTCTTTTACCTTACTTTCTATTTTCCAATCCTGAACGTTTAGTTCACGGATTTTAACATTACGTCTATTACTAGGATTATCATAATGTAAGATTACTTGACATATTATTGGAAGTCTCGGGTATTGTACTCTCATAGCCTTGATCTTTATTGTACCCTACCAAAAGAAAAGAAAACCAGGCAGGTACTATAGGTTGATAATTTCAAACCCAAGAACACATGAACTCAACTGGAAAGTTGAGTTTTTGACTCAACTTGATGAAAATTCCACTCGACTCAACATGGATATTTTGATTTTCACGCAGTTTGGGTGTGTTAGGTTCTAATGGCAGAACTTTGGGCCGTTCATGACGTTCTGGTTCATGCATGGAGGCTAGGCTTTCGGAAAGTGGTGGTGGAGACAGATAATTCGGCTGTGGCTGCGATCCTTCATCGATCCTCCAAGGATCTTGCTGGTAGTGCCCTGGTGGCAATGGTTCATATGCTGCTCTCCTGCTCTTGGGAGGTTAAGGTGGCGCATATTCGCCGCGATGCTAATGCCGTTGCGGATAAGCTAGTAGGATTAACGAGAGGCCTTCCTGTGGGTGAAGTAGGGTTCGACAATCCGCCATGTGAAGTTATGGAGTTGCTCCATCGTGATCTAGCCATGCTTAGCTAGTTTGCTTTCCGGTATCATTGAAAAAAAACATGAAGAAATATATATGTATATAGAATATGGTTATAGGAAAAATTTAAATTGTAATTAATTAATACTATAATATTATAAATATTTATAATTAAATTTAAAGATAAATTCGGACAACTTGACTGAACCCAACTTGAAAAACTTCAAATAATTTATTTTAACTCAACTTGATCGAATATACAATTTTAAATGAGTTTTGAGTTAAAGTAGATCCCACTATCTATGCAGGTTGACACACAGTCCATTTCCATTTTCATTAGTAAATTGACTCATCATAATATTACAGCTCATCAAACATTTCACATCCTAAGTACTCCTTTGTCTATTATTCTCCATATCTATGTATGTGGATATCTTAATTTGTTACTCGAACCGATTCGAAAAAATATATCAATAACATCTAAGCATAACGAAAAATAAATCATATAGCTGTAAATATTCGGATTTGAAATCTTACTATCTACTATTATCGTCAATCATCATTTTTTAAATATATACATGACTTTAAAAAAAATTATATCCTTGTATGAATGTGTCATAAATATAAATATCGAATACGAATATTAAATAAATAAAAATTCAAGTAATATTGTACTACTAAGATTTATCAGTCGGTCAGATTATTAATTTGAGTTATTCAGTTGAGGAAGTAATTAAACAATTTATTAGTACTTCAGTTTAGTATTTGTGAAATTTAATTTTTCAAAAAATAACTATTTCCATGATCGAAATCATTTTATATAAAAAAATCGTAGTTTGAAAATTCAAAATGGATTAAAATTGTTACTTTTTTTCAATAAATTTATCCAATATTCTATATTATCTTAAAAGAGGATAATTGTACGGATTAAAACACAAAACGAACACGTTTAAGTCTCACCGTTATGATAAAAGTTTCATCGATTTATCCTCCAACGTTGACACCTCACCCAATGGAAAATGCTTAAGCTTGTTACCCTTTTTTTTGTGAACTTACATTTTCCATCACTTTCCCAGGAAAATAAAAAACTTAGCTGGTTGAAAAAATTTAGCCTGGTTTGAAATTCTCTCTCAAGTTTCAGTTTTTCCCCTAGTTTCCCTCTTGGAAATTGGATTTGCATTTTATGGTGTAAAAAACAAAGGGTTGACTTTATTCTTGGGATTTATCAGATTGAATGATTACACTTTTCAGTTTTCACCTATTGGAAATCCCAGAATAAAAATAAATTCTTGATTTTGGGGTTAGGGTTTGATCATTCATCTCCTTTTGATTTCTGGGTGGCTGTGTTTTTGTTTTGAAAATCACAATCTAACCCAGAGATCTCCCTTTTTCTTTTGAGCTTTGAGTTAATGAAAGTCTTGTTCTTTTTCACCTAGTTGACCTAAGGGGGCTTTATAATTTTTATTTTAAAGGACCCCTTTTTTTAATCCAATTTATCATTAGACTTCGAAGTTTTTTTTTACTAGAATTGTCAATGGATGCTGTCCATCATGATGTGAAGGATGTTAATGGACATAAAAACAACAACTTGAGTGCCATGGATTCTGCAGAAGCTGAAGATCATACTGATGGAGAAGATTACAGTGAGTCAAATGCTTTGTTGGTACCCAAAAGAGGTGGGATGTCAAGAAAATCTGAGAAGACTAGGCGAAAAGTCCAATGGAATGATAGAAATGGGAACAAACTTGTGGAGATCATGGAGTTTGAACCAAGGTAATAGGTTCATTTTTAGACTTTATCTTCTAACACAGCAGTGTGTGTTTTGTTTGAATGTTTGAGAGTTTTGATACTTTTGGCTTGGTTTCTGTATGTTGTCAGTTTGCATATTCTGTCATTAGTGATCTTTTTGTTTGAAACTTTGAATTTAGTGTCAATTATGCATTTGATGAAGTGTTATGATATATGAACATAGTTACTTTTATCATTTTCAGTATGCAACAATTGTTTGTATCTGCAAATCCATTGTTCTTTTATGTTCTTTCTAGTTCGTCCTTAAACATGTTATGTTGTCTTACATTTTTTGTGTATATCAATGTCTCTAGCTAAATGATGGTTTTGAGAATAGAAGATTTGGGTACAAAATTTACAACTTTATGTTGCATATAGCGTCACCCTTAAGGCAATGCAATATTATTCCCTTTTTGATGTTAAGATGGATCTGTGAGTGTCGAGATGGATTCTCTTAAACCGATATTCCTTTCCGAGGGTTTGCTTAGGGGATGTTTGTTGTATTAATTGTTGGTTTATGTCAAATTTTCATCTATTGTTTCCTTCTCCAATTTGGTTGTACATTTCTTCAAAAGTTCCGTTCGCATCTAAAAAATAACATGTTGAATTCTGGGCGTGTTGTGCTTTTATGTTCTGTTTCTCTTAGTTTGTGATCTACACCCTATAATGCGTTGTCATCTGGTTACCCAAGTACATCGTGACGCTACTAACCATAGATTAGAGAATGCAGATTGAACTGCTGATGGCTTGGCTTTCTGTTCTTGGTTCTTCAATTTAAAACATCAAGAGCTTTGCTTTAAGTAGAATGGACTACCTTTTCTAATTACATGATTCGAATAGTTCTTGGTGTATTAACTATGAATTACTTGAGTTGGATTCTATTGTACATTATGTGATATTTTCCATCTAGTTTTTTGGTTTTTGTGATAAAATATGAGCAGGTTTTGGATCTTTGTAAGAATTAGTATTTCTTGTATGCTGGAAAAACCGATTAAGCATGAACAATCCTACAGAATTCTTGCATATTGTTCAGTGGATATAACTAGGTTTCATGCATTCCTGATACCATGTCAAACTACAATACAAAAGGACGACTGGTGTGAATTTACATGGACATGATTAGTTGATTGTGTTTTTTCGTTGTTTCACGATCGTACCACTCTCATCCTAATGTCATATCTGTGCCTGCAGTGATGTGAGCGATTCTGATGACGATGACGATAAGGATTACTGCATGTGTATAATAATGTAGCTACCGGGTATGTCCTGCAAGAAAAACCGATGCGGGCTTCGTTTCTCCAACCTTGATTTTTATATCTTGCTGCCAGACAGTGCTGGTTCCAACTCACTTTTGGAAGTTTAGGCTAAATGTCCGGAGGCTGACCCGAGGCAGTCTTCTCACCATTAACAGATGCGAATTTCGTTGAAGCAGATAAAGATGACGGTTATCTTCCGTGCATGATGTGTATTCGGGTTCCACCGATCACGAAGATCGTTTCATTTTTGTTTGCCTTTTCTTGTATGTTGATATTATATGAGTTGAACAACGTTCAAGAGATGGATGCCGTTTCTTCATCTGGAATCGGATCATACATTCGAACGTTCATGTTAAACCTCACTTATTTCCTGGCTTTGATGCTGGATCTCTCCTTAAGATTTTCACTGCAGTCGACAAAGAAATCCAATGCTCTTAAAAATGGTACTTGTTACCATAAATTACTCCGAGTTGGATACCAGCGTCCGACTCGGATACTAGTGTCTGGCGATATTTTCATTTCTCTCGAAATTTTCATATGAACAATTTACTTTGAGAAGAATGAAAAATCGAAATTAAAATTACGAATTACAATCGATTTTTTTACTCTTAAATTTTTAATAATTCTTAGATTTTGAATTTTGTCCAAAAAAATTCAACTAATTTAACTGTTGTTTTCTCAATTTAACTTATCGGTTCAACTGAAGAATCCGGTCCAGTCCTAACAAATTCGGAACCTTGCTAAAAACTAAAACCTAGCCCAGATGAAACCGGACCTGTGTCTCATAATCAAATCACAGCCGTTGAATCCCAAAGAAATCCCACAATCTACACCGTCCAAACGGCATAAAACCCGATCCCTCACACTGTCCTTCCCTCCTTTATTCTTTGGCTTCCCACCCAGCATTTTCATCTCTCAAAATCATTTCTCTTCCGTTTTTCTCCAAATCCCTAAAAAACCCAAAACCCTAATCTAAAATAGGATTGAAAATCGAAAAACAATTTAGTAGATTTTGAGGGAATAAAAGAGAAGAGAGGAGAAAGGGGAATGGATTCAGATCAGGGGAAGTTGTTTATAGGTGGGATATCATGGGAAACAAGCGAAGATAGGCTAAAGGAATACTTTGGCCAGTACGGCGACATCTCGCAGGCTGTTGTTATGAGAGATAAGGTTACCGGTAGACCTCGTGGTTTTGGGTTCGTCGTCTTTTCAGATCCGTCCGTCCTGGATACTGTTCTTCAAGAGCAGCACACCATCGATGGTAGAACGGTGAGATTCTTTCTTTTATTTTTTTTTAATAATTTTTTGGCGTCTTAATGATTGTTTAGGTGATTGTATGGGTTCATGATTTTTCCCAATTATGTTGTGTTTATTATTAATTATGAACTTTTATACTTGTATTTTCTTAGTGTATGCTATATTCTTTGGTGTCAATTTTAGAGTTAAGGTATTGTTTGATTAGCTTAGGGTTTTTAATTTTATGTCCGTTCATCCAAGTTTGTGTATTTATCTGTATTGCTTCTGGCCTTGCCTGGTTCAAAGATAGTTCCCAATTATACGATAACTGTTTCCCAGGTTGAGGCAAAGAGGGCTTTATCTAGAGAGGAGCAGCAAACATCTGCAAGATCTGGTAATTTTAATCCGGGTAGAAATTCCGGAGGTGGTGGAAATGTCAGAACCAAGAAGATTTTTGTCGGAGGGTTGCCTCCGACCTTAACTGAAGATGGTTTTCGTCAATACTTTGAGGCTTATGGTCATGTGACTGATGTAGTAATCATGTATGACCAGAATACTCAACGGCCTCGTGGATTTGGTTTTATCTCCTTTGACACTGAAGATGCGGTTGATAGGGTTTTGCACAAGAATTTTCATGATATGAATGGCAAGCAAGTTGAAGTGAAGAGGGCCCTTCCTAAAGATGCCAATCCGGGTGGGGTTAGCCGAACTATGAGTGGTGGTTCTGGAGGTTACCAGGGCTATGGTTCTTCTGGTGGGAATTCAAGTTCTTATGATGGTCGCATGGATTCCAACAGTTACATGCGTGCCCAGGGTACCGGAGCTGGCTTTCCACCTTATGGCTCGTCGGGATATGCACCTGGTTACGGTTATGGTCCTGCTAGTAATGGTGTTGGTTATGGTAGTTATGGCAATTATGGTGCCCCTGCCGGTGCAGGTTATGGTGCCCCTGCAGGTGCAGGTTATGGGAATCCCAATGCTGGCTATGCAAGTGGGCCTCCTGGTGCCCCTAGAAGTTCATGGGGAGCTCAAAATCCATCTGGTTATGGTGCAATGGGATATGGAAGTGCTGCTCCTTGGGGTGCCGGTACTGGTGGCCCAGGTTCTGCTGCTACAGGCCAACCTCCCACTGGAGCTGCTGGGTATGGGAATCAAGGTTATGGATACGTTGGATATGGAGGAAGTGACGGATCATATGGTAATGCGGGATATGGGGCAGCTGGAGGTCGTCCTGGTGGCAATCCAAATAGTAATGCTGGTTCGGCTGGGGGAGATCTACAAGGGAGTGGTGGCGGTTACATAGGAAGTGGATACGGTGATGTAAATGGAAGTTTAGGTTATGGTAATGCATCGTGGAGGTCTGATTCATCCCAAGGTTCTGGAAATTATGGGGGTGCTCAGTCAAATGATCCTCATGTAGGACAAGGTGGTTATGGTGATGGGTACGGTGGTGCACAGGGCCGGAAAACTCAACAACAGTGATTTTATGACTTTAAAGACAACTTGATCTCAACCTGTTATGTGCATAGCCTTCACTTTGCTCTTGTAATTGTGATGGTTTCTTACTCCCAGCAGTGACAGGAGAGGCTCATGTTGGATTCCAAATCTCATTGGGACCGGTTGGATTGCTTAAAACCCTGTAGGTTGCGGCATCTATTTTGCCAGTCATAATAAGTAGTTTTGAGGCATAATAGATTCCTTTCTTCGGTTGTGCTACTGAGTGTAGTTTTAATTTGGCTTGCTTTATATTTTCGTTTTTTCTTGCTGCTCCAGTACGATTCTTATCTATGGTAGTGCTTAAGCTTTATTAGTTTATGTAACTTAAATTTGTGTTGTCTTGTTATTTTGAGTTGGATGATAGATAATCATGCTTGATTTGATTTGATCAGTAGGGTACGGAGATTTTCCAAGGATTTTAATGATAGCAGTGGAGCTTTGGGCCACTTGGGTTGATCACTCATAGTGATAGCGTTAAACGTAGTGGTAGTTGACACTTGAGGATGGCATAATCATTTTCCCCCTGTATTTGCCCTTGTGTTCAGGTGGAGAGATGCTGGAGAGTTCAAAGGTGGAGTCAAGTGTCCACTCATATGGCTGAACCTGAGCTTTGTGTTGGGGTTTGTTCGGCAGAGTACTTGCTCAGTTGAACATTTGAATTAACATGAGATGAGAGCGGCCCTTCACCTCCCAGTTCTGCCGCAACACTGCAGATTCTTGGCTTTTGAAGTAAAAAATTTACCCTGATCTTCAACCAGGTTCTGTGGGAGTTTATTCAAGATGGAATTGGATTAGGGAACCAAACAGCTTGGGGATATGTTGACTCAAAGCTTTAGTTGTCTGGCAGATCAAGATTGCAGTACTCGCTAATCATTGAGTGTGCTGTTTGATTCTTTGGAGTAGATCTTATAGCTTGATTCCTGATTATTATAGCATTGGAAAAGTATGTCCTTAAAAGTTGGCATTAGTTTTGGAATGAATTAATTGAGTTAATGATGGAGCCTATCTTCCATTTTACTGGCAGTAGGTTAAACCGAGTTTTTGTTGGTGGAAGGAGTTAAGAACCTAGGGCTGATGTTGGAAGCTTTCGTTTTCAGGAGTATAATGCTGAAAGAATTTAGGATCAAGGGTGATAGATAGAAACTTAGCTTTTATCTATTATCAAATGTGTGTAGAGTTGGCACATTTGCTTCAGTCACTGCAATGAGGGCTGAAAAGGTTTGTAAAAGGTAACTGATGCAGCAATGGTTGCATAACAACAATTTGGATTTGGCTGCCTTGCTTGAATTAGTATATGGTGAAGGAAAACGCCGGGTTCACCGAATTCACCATAGCATACAACTACAACATGCATGGAAAAAATCCCTCTAAAGTCTAAATGCACTCGAGCATTCTTTGTTTATGTTCTATAAAAATGTTGAGATGTTTGACAGTGCTACTTCAAGGAACATAATGACTTGGACCATCATTGCAAATGGTAAAATACATTCTTCAGCCAAGGAAGATTCAGCTTTAGGTGAAACAATTGGCAATTTGACAGTATTTGTAGCTAATAAGTTGACTAAGGTGACACCAGTTGAAGCTTAATGGTCTTAAGTCTAAAGTGAAACCCTGGATTGATCAGCAAGCGACAGTACATGGTAGGAACTCACATCACGGTAGGAGTGTAAACGAGTAGCATCGAGCTCAAGTATTGTTAAGCTCGACTCGAACTTGAAATGGTCAACGCTAAACATGGCTCGAAAGCTCGCGAGTTTAAAATCATCAAACTCGAACTCAAGCTCGATTGAAGCTCGAGCTTGACTCGAAAGTTTGCGAACTCAAAGTTATCAAGTTTGAACCGAACTCGAAATCAAAATTTGGAGCTCGAATTTCTAATTTGCTAACATTTACTCGCCAAAAACCTATCAGCAATTGTTAACCTAACCTTAAATCTCAAATCAGGCTTAATACCATGAATTAACCCAAAACCCAAAGTTAAATCCTAGTTAACCAATATCATATAATATATTATATTTTTTTAGTTGGAAAGCTTTTTGTGTCAGATATCAAGTAGTTTGTTTCGGTTCATTAAAAATTTGAGTCAAATTTAATCAAATTAAACTTTGATCGATTTGAATTTAAATAATTTATGATTTGTCTCGTCTCATTTGCAACCCTTAATCACGGAGCTGGTTGATGCATAATGACTGAGGAATCTAGTAACGAAGAGACGTGCTGCAGTTGCCATCAGAGACGGTACCATATGCGCCAAGATTATTACAATTTTTTTCCTAGCAAATTGTCTGCAGCAATCATACCAGCCTAGGAAAAATTAACCTCACTTGTGAACTGCAGTATTATAAAAATATTCCTTTGAAAGAAAAAAAAGTAAAAACCTTAGTGAAATGTTTGTCAGGAACATATCTTAATCATTATATGTATTAGTTTAATTACATGGTAAGATAAAGAAACAATTGCAATTCATCTTGAAAAAACATATATTATTACATGGTAAGGAAAAAATTTTGATACACAGGCCGTGTAAACTTTAGTTTGCACGTGCCTTTTAGTTTTAGGGGTTAGGGTTGTACGGTTTAGAAATTAAGGTTAGTGTTTAGAATTTAGGGTTTAGGGTTTAGAGTGTGGGGTTTAGTTTTTTAGGATTAGGGTTAGGAATTTAGAATTTAAGTTTTTATAGTGTAAATACACAGGCTTGTGTATAATTAATTTTACACAGCCTGTGTATCAAAGTTTTACCCATATTTTAATACACAAACTGTGTAAAAAAAATTGCACAACCTTTCTATAAAAGTTTAAAACTTAAATCCCAAACCCTTGCACCCTAAACCCTAAACTTTAAACCCTAAGCTTTAAATTCTAATCATAAACCTTAAATTTTACACCCTACACACTAAACCCTTAAACTAAAACCCTAAACCCTAAAATTAAAAGGCTTGTATAAACTAAAGTTTACACAAGCTTGTGTATCAAAGTATTTTCCTTATTATTTTAATAATTTATGGAAAATACTTTGATACATAAACTTGTGTAACAAGCCTTTCAATTTTATGGTTTAGATATTTAGGTTGTGGTTTAGGGTATATAGGTTTAGGTTGTAGGGTGTAGAATTTAAGGTTTATGATTAGAATTTAGAGTTTAGGGTTTAAGATTTAGATTTTAGGGTGTTAGACTAAGGATTTATGTTTTAGGTTTTATAGTTTAAATTTAAAGTATTGTGTAAATTTTTTTACACAACTTGTGATTCAAAATATAACCCATAACTTATTAATATATATTGCTAATTTATATCAAATATTTGATGTTTAATATCTTTTTATCCACACTCAGTGGACTTAGGTTTGAAACCATCAACTCCATTTTTTTATTCTTTAATTTTTACTCAGAAACTAACCTGTACATAAAACTATTGTAAATCTCATCTAAGAAAAACACTTTGACTCCCTTGTTGGAGTTAATCTACCTCTCCCACACAACCTAGGCTCGGTTTTTGTTGGAGTCAACTTCGGTTTCAAAATTTTTATTATCATTTGATTTGATGAAAAAAATATTAAATTAAATTAAATTAAAAATAAAATCCGCCGACCAAATGCTGATATATGTCACTAAAAACATGTCATCATTTGATCATATGATTAGATTTATTGAATTAAATTATTAGGATTAATTTTATATAATATATAAATAACATGGGATAAATATGTAATTATTATAATGTTGTTTAACTGCTACGTTCGTTTCTCTGTCAAATGTTACCGGCATGTGGCTTAATCGATATCATTTAGATAATTAAATGACCTGATTGATAAAATTAATATATTAATGGTCAAACTAGAACCTCCACTATTATTAAGTGGTCATTCATGTAGTTTACCCTTAAAATCAAAACCAAGCCCCAGATGAAACCGGACATGTCTCATAATCAAATCACAGCCGTTGAATCCCAGAATAATCCCACAATCTACACCGTCCAAACGGCATACAACCCGATCCCTCACACTGTCCTTCCCTTCTTTATTCTTGGCTTCCCACCCAGCAACTTTCTGTCTCAAATTCGCTTCTCTTTCGTTTTTTTTCTCCAAATCCCTAAAAAACCCAAACCCTAACCTAATATAAGATTGAAAACCGAAAAACAATTCGGTAGATTTGAGGGATTAAAAGAGAATAGAAAAGAAGGGGAAATGGATTCAGATCAGGGGAAGTTGTTTATCGGTGGGATATCATGGGAAACAAGCGAAGATAGGCTAAAGGAATACTTTGGTCAGTACGGCGACATCTCGCAGACTGTTGTTATGAGAGATAAGGTTACCGGTAGACCTCGAGGTTTTGGATTCGTCGTCTTCTCAGATCCGTCCGTCCTCGATACTGTTCTTCAGGAGAAGCACACCATCGATGGTAGAACGGTGAGATTCTTTCTGTTTTTTTTTTGTTTTTTTTTTTGGCGTGTTAATAATTGTTTAGGGTCTGCGAGGAGGAAAATAAATTTGGGATTTTTATGTTATTTTCTCTTGTTTTACTGTTTTGTGATTGCATGGGTTTATTATTTTATTCCAATTACGTTGTATTTATTGTTAATTATGAACTTTTATACTAGTTAAGTTACTGTTCGGTTAGCTTAGGGCTTTTAATTTTTTTCAGTTCATCCAAGTTTGTGCATTTATCTGTATTACTATTGGCCTTGACTGGTTCAAAGATAGTTCCCAATTATAAGAAAACTGTTTCCCAGGTTGAGGCAAAGAGGGCTTTATCTAGAGAGGAGCAGCAAACATCTGGTAGTTTTAATCAGGGTAGAAATTCCGGTGGTGGTGGAAATATCAGGACCAAGAAGATTTTTGTCGGAGGGTTGCCTCCCACCTTAACTGAAGACGGTTTTCGTCAGTATTTTGAGGCTTATGGTCATGTGACTGATGTAGTAATCATGTATGACCAGAATACTCAACGGCCTCGTGGATTTGGTTTTATCTCCTTTGACACTGAAGATGCGGTTGATAGGGTTTTGCACAAGAATTTTCATGATATGAATGGCAAGCAAGTTGAAGTGAAGAGGGCCCTTCCTAAAGATGCCAATCCGGGTGGGGTTAGCCGAACTATGAGTGGTGGTTCTGGAGGTTACCAGGGCTATGGTTCTGGTGGGAATTCAAGTTCTTATGATGGTCGCATGGATTCCAACAGTTACATGCGTGTCCAGGATACCGGAGCTGGCTTTCCACCTTATGGCTCGTCAGGATATGCACCTGGTTACGGTTATGGTCCTGCTAGTAATGGTGTTGGTTATGGTAGTTATGGCAATTATGGTGCCCCTGCCGGTGCAGGTTATGATGCCCCTGCAGGTGCAGCTTATGGGAATCCCAATGCTGGTTATGCAAGTGGCCCCCCTGGTGCCCCTAGAAGTTCGTGGGGAGCTCAAAACCCATCTGGTTATGGTGCAATGGGATATGGAAGTGCTGCTCCTTGGGGTGCTGGTACTGGTGGCCCAGGTTCCGCTGCTACAGGCCAATCTCCCACTGGAGCTGCTGGGTATGGGAATCAAGGTTATGGATATGGTGGATATGAAGGAAGTAACAGATCGTATGGGAATGCTGGATACGGGGCAGCTGGAGGTCGTTCTGGCGGTACTCCAAATAGTAATGCTGGTTCGGGTGGGGGAGATCTACAAGGGAGTGGTGGTTACATGGGAAGTGGATACAGTGATGTAAATGGAAGTTCAGGGTATGGTAATGCATCATGGAGGTCTGATTCATCCCAAGGTTCTGGAAATTATGGGGGTGTTCAGTCAAATGGCCCTCCTGGAGGACAAGGTGGTTATGGTGGCGGGTACGGTGGTGCATAGGGCCGACAAGCTCAATAACAGTGATTCTGTGACTTGAAAGACAACTTGATCTCAATCTGTTCTGTGCATAACCTTCGCGTTGCTCTTGTAATTGTGATGGTTTGTTACTCCCAGCAGTGACAGGAGAGGCTCAAGTTGGATGCCAAATCACATTGGGACCGGTTGGATTGCTTGAAACCCTGTAGTTTGCTGCATCTATTTTGCCAGTCATAATAAGTAGTTTTGAGGCATAATAGATTCCTTTCTTCAGTTGTGCTACTGAGTGTAGTTTTAATTTGGCTTGCTTTATATTTTTGTTTTTCCTTGCTGCTCCAGTACGTTTCTTATCTATGGTAATGTTTAAGCTATATTAGTTTATATAACTTAAATTTGAGTTATCTTTCTATTTCGAGTATTTTATTGTTGTTTATATCATCTAGGAAAGTTGGATGACAGATAAACATGCTTGATTTGATATGATCAGTAGGGTACGGAGATTTTCCTAGGATTTTTAACGATGACAGTGGAGCTATGGGCCACTTGGATTGATCACTCGTAGTGATAGCGTTAAACGTAGTGGTAGTTGACACTTGAGGATGGCATAATCAGTTCCCCCCTGTATTTGCCCTTGTGTTGTACAGGTGGAGAGTTGCTTGAGAGTTCAAAGGCGGAGTCAAGTGTCCACTCATGGCTGAAACTGAGCTTTGTGGAGGGGTTGTCAGTGGAATTTTTTTCCGGCAGAGGACTTGCTCAGATGGACATTTGAATTAACATGAAATGAGAGAGGCCTTCCCCTCCCCTGTGCTGCTGAACACTGCAAATTTCCCCTGTTCCTAATCCTGGTTCCCTGTGGGTTTTATCAAGATGGAATTGGACTAGGGAAGCAAACTGCCTGGGGATACGTTGACTCGAAGCTTTAGCTGTCTGGCAGATCAAGATTGGAGTACTGGCTAATCTTTGAGTGTGCCATTTGATTCTTTGGAGTAGATCTTATAGCTTGATTACTGATTAGTAGAGCATTGGAAAAGTACATGTCCTTAAAAGTTGGCATTAGTTTTCAAATTAATTAATTGAGTTCTGCCCCATATTTGATGCATCTATTTTACCGACAGTCAGGCTTTTCCTGGGATTTTAGGGTTTTAGGGTAAATTTAAAAATTGAACCCTAAATTAAAGATTTAAATTGTAATTGCTACTATATATCCGTCATATTGCATTTATTACGGTTGAAGATATAACAAATATAATTTTTATTACTGCGGGTATCGCAGTTAAGAAATTTTTTAATAATATATGCTATTGTGGATATAACGGTTGTAAGTATTGTGGTTTTAGATGGTGTTTTTATCGTTATATAACGATCTCTATTGCGATTTCATACCCCTATTTAAATACATATTTATAATATTAAGTATTGAAAAAAATAATTTTAAAAATATGTTTATAATAAGTATTGAAAAAAATAAATTTTAAAAATATGCTCATAATAATAAATAGTGAGAAAAAGTAAGTCCCTTAATAACAAGTATTAAAAAATTTAATTTTAGTATTTATTATTACGATTATACTCTTAAAAGTTAAATTATTTTTAATATTTATTATTACGATTATACTCTTACAATTTTTTTAATACTTGTTATTAGACCTTCGAAACTTATACAGATACATGTATATGTTCATCATTGATTTTTTTATTCACCCATAATTTTAATTTTTAACGTAGGCCCCAAGTGAGGCCTTGGTCGGATGCCCCTATTGTTCTGGGGACAGCCCTGCCGACAGTAGGTTAAATCCTTCTTGAATCTGTTAGGAGCCTTGCATTATTCATAACAATTCAATATTCTTGGAAGTTGAACTACGTTTTGGTTGGTGAAAGGAGTTGAGGACTTCAGGTTGAGGTTGGAAGCATTCTTTTACAGGATTTTAATGCCGAAAGCATTGAGGATCAATAATTTTAGATTGAAACTCTTTCTTTTCTTCTATTATCCGTTGTCATTTATGCATCATGATAATCAAATGTGTAGTAGTTGATACATTTGCTTCAGTGGGTTGAAAAAGGTTTGTAGGCGGTAACTGATTGACAATGGTCTTTGCAGCAATGGTGATGAAACTAAACTTGCGTTATAAGTTTTCTAGAAGCTCAATGCTGATGGAAAGTTTTCGTATGGATTGCCAAGTGCAGCTACATTTCCGGGCCTAGAAAATAGAACCTGCAAATGTAAAGAGTAGCTCCGAATCATATCTAGTTTTCGTATCGAAATACGAAAGCGCGTCGGACAAGAATATTTTAGGAGAAATGAAATGCATGGATAATATAGATGTGCAGTTACATGAAACTTACCTGGTAATTGCCAAGAGTATTAGACTTGAATCCAGCAGCGCAGTAATCAAAATAATATTCCCATGTCCGAATGAACTTCTCGTTGAATCCCAAGCCAAGGATTTTGCTATGAACAACAGTAAAATGAAAAACTTTCATAAAAAAGTTCTGAAATAACATTTATATTAGTAGTTCATTGAATGGCTAGGCGAGTGTTAGACATGAGTATGTGTATAATAAATTGATTTCAGATGAATACTTCAATAAAAATGAAAAGTCGGAATAACACAAATGTAATGGCAATGGCATACCTCTTCTTCTCCAAGAAATTCTCTCTCCAACATCTAAGCGTTTGGTAGTAATGGAGCCCTATGTTCTCCACATGCTCCACACTAGAATTACACAACTTCCATCAGTTTTATTCATAACCAAATATTTATAACAGAAATTAAAAAACAAAAATGCATGGGTCTATGCATAAATGTTTACTCAGGGAAAATTGCAGTTATACCAGAGTCTGGATGCAGCATTCATGGCTGTTGTTATCCTAGTCATAGAAGGTAGACATCCACCAGGGAAGATGTATTCCTTGATAAAATCCGAACTTCGCCTGTACTCATCGTAACGTTCTTCTGGTATCGATATGAACTGCAGTAACAAGAACCAGCACAAGCATAATCAAAACCGATGTACTAGTAATTTATGTTACTCGGACTGTGGTATGTTTAAGCTTTTCTAAGTTTTTTAATGTCTTTGAAGTGTCATATCTCTATATTCAAGTACGAGGATACATCCAACATGAATGTCAGATACGAATACCTAAGAATTAACATGGTCCTGGCTAAATACTTCAACTGTACTCAAGCTGTAGTTACCTGTAAAACAAGAAGTCCATCTTCTGCTAAAACTGATTCGCAGCAGCCAAAGAAGTCCTCCATGTATTCATGTCCAACAGCTTCTATCATCTCACTGGAAATGGTCATATAGAATTATGATTTGTTTTGATATGTAATGGGGTAATATTTGGTGTTTAAAGAACTTACCAAGATATTATTCTCTCATACTTGCAGGTACTAGGTAGCTGTCGATAGTCGCGGAGTTGAAATCTTATATTTTCCTGACAGTAAAGTTAAGAAATTAAGAATTTGAATCCATGAAAGTTAACTTTCAAGCTTAGATTTTGGTCAACAATTTCCAGATTATCTGATGGGTACCTGAAGTCCAGCTTCCTTCACTCTCATTTCTGCATATTTGAGTTGCTCCTCAGATAAAGTAATGCCGGTATATTTGCATCCGGTTCTTTTGACAACTTCGATAGCTAAGCTTCCCCAACCACATCCAATCTCAAGAATTTCATGCTTGCTATCAATTCTTGCCTGGAAAATTGGGAAGGAAAAATTTGATAACAGGACTAAGGCATGGATAGAAAGTAATTAATACTGTAAGGACTTACTTTTTCAATCAGAAGAGATATTTTTCTCTGTTGTGCATCTTTCAAATCCTCATCTTCTGTCTGTAAAAAATAAAAAACCAACAATTTTATTTAATAAATAATTAAAAATAAAATGGAAAAAAAGTATGGTTTATTACTTAATGAGAGTGAGTCTAACCTTAAATACTGCACAAGAGTATGTCATTGTTTCATCCAAGAATAGTGCAAAAAGGTCATTACTCTAAGAACACAAAAACCACAGGACAACTATCAGCATTTGGTATGTCTTAAAATCTTAATAGATTTCTGAACTTGCACAAAGACTTTTGTAATAACAGATTTTACAGGTCATAGCTTCTTACCAGATCGTAATGGCGAGAAATGTTCCTACGAGCTTGTGTAAGAGTATTTTGCCTTAAGACACGCTTGAAGAAATACTTTGCAGATGTTAAACCGGCTGTAAGCAACAGTGGTGTCCACCGACCCCTGAACATAAGGAGTTAGATATACAATCTCAACCGGGATTTAGGTGAAGAACAAGCAGATACTATATTCTTGTGGTTTACAGTTAAGAGTATACCTTTTCTTACTCAGTTTTGAGTTGGAAGATATCAAATCTCTGTTGCCAATAAGAATCTGCAGTTAACAAGGAAAACTTACGGAAGTAAATGCCAGCAGTTATATCTCATTACTATGATTATGTCAATTTTCTTACCATTACAAGGTTAACAAGACCATCTCTTTTATCAACAAAAGAAAAATCCCCATTGATATATGAATCTGCAAGGCCTAAATCTGCCTCTGTCATAACCTGAAAAAGCAATTTTGCTGCTCATCAGTGTTGAAATATCAGGCATATAAAATCGCATCTGTGAATTTGGTCATGTCATTTTCATGGAATGATTGATTTCAAATGTATTTACCTTCCAATAAAAATGTGTACTGTGAACTTTAATAACAGTTTTTAGAGAACACTTTTTGTTAGTTCCTTCAAAGGTATACATAGTGCCACCTTCCTCCAGTAAACTGTTCAGGGAAAAAATTAAAAGATATATTAATTATTAAAATTATAAACAAAAGCAAAAGAATGATGTTCATGGTTGAATCAACTGCATAAAGTGCATTGCAGAAGTCCAAGATCTATTTCCTTTATTAAAATGAGAACTCTAAACATAGATTGCTGGTTCATATTGAATGAAGAGATTTGAACAAGTTGGACTGCTCAAATCATGCAGTTTGTCATGACAATGACATCGATAAATGCCTTGCAAATATGCTTATGTTTCTTGGGAGTGTTGGATCCAGTATATTCTGTTTTTTTCTGAGTTTTTCCATGTACAACTCAGAAAAAGACGGTCCAAGTTTTTTAGGTGAAACAATTGGCAGTATTAGTAGCTAATAAGTTGTCTATGGTTCTTAAATTAAGAACACAAATGATTTGGAGCAAAAAAAGAAATAAAGCATAGGACATTGTAGGAACTCACACCACGGAGCCGGTTGATATAAAATGACTGAGGAATCTAGTAACAAAAAGACGTGCTCCAGTCTCCATCAGAGAGGGTACCATATGCTTTGGATTGCTCAGAATATTACATCTTTTCCCCAGCAAACTGTTTGCAGCAATCATCCCAGCCTGGAAATAAGTGAACCTCACTTGTGAACTGCATTATTATAAAAACATTCTTTTGAAAGAAAAAGTAAACCTTCATGGAAGCAATTGCAATTCATCTTGAAAAGAAGAGCTAACATAAAATAAATTATGATTAAAAGTAACCACTACCTTTAATCCATCTTCATGGAAGCCATAGCCTGAAAAAAAATTAGTTAAGTTACCATGATGAATTACTTGAAAAGGCTTTTGAAAAATAAAACGTGACTAACCAAAAAAAGAAAGCCTGCAGAGGGTGTTTTATAACAGAATCTGCTCACCCTGGTATGCTCCACAGAACCAAATTCCTCTCTTCCCTTGAATTCGATCAAGCTCAAGCGAAGCTTTAGTTGCAGCCACTGATGGTACAGGATGGCCAGTTGTCCACTTAAGTAATGTGTGTTGTGGTGTATAATCTGGATTAAGAGTTACCAAAAAGGGTAGGCCTGTTTCTCCTAGATTCTGCATATTAATAAAATTGTAGGCTGATAGCACTACTGATGTGATCATTTTTCATATTTCCATTTTCAAACCAATAGTTTCAGGCCATGGACCTTGGAGTCTAGTGTGTAACATTTAAGCAAAGAGAACATAGAAGGTACCTGAAGCACATTGAGCCAGTATGTCAAACATACGTTCTTGTCGGTACTTCCAAGAAAATTCCAAGCACTCCATGCTGCCGGTGTTTTGGGCATTAATCTTTTGTCACGATGAAGATAAATATCACTGCAAATACAGAGAGACTCAAATGATTCTGATAAAATACTTGGGGGGGGAAAAGGGTGGAAACTTTTAATGGAAGTAAAGATCTATTCATGGTATTTGAGAACAGATTTCTATAGATGGAAATATCTCGGACAAAAATCGCTTAAAATATAAGGTTCAGTTATATAATGTATTCAATTATGGATGTATAAAAACATTAGTGGTTTCACAACTAGGAGTAGAGAGATTGATTATTAATCTATCTGAACATGAATTGCATAAGGCAGGTACCTATAGACATATTGGAAAGCACCAAGCACTGTCGATTCATCTTATGTTGCTTGATTCCCTAACAATCTCAAAGTATCCGGTGCATGAACAGCCATTATGCAACCTTGAAATGATTCTCGAGATCCGTCTTCACATACTACAGTGCAGCCTGTAATAAACCTTTTTTACTATGCTTGACAAAATCCAAATATTTGTATTTTCTGCTCATTTCATTTCAAGTTCTAAATCTTTAATGGTTGATTAATACCTCTAAAACGTCACAGAATGGTATCAAATGGAAGACCATGGTGCCATGATCATTTAACAAGTGTATTAATTATAAACTGTTGAGGGCTTTTGAATCTGGATTTGTTGTATAAAAACTTTGATCGTGTCCGAGCAAATGCTCAAGTGAAACATTGAACTTAGATACTAACCTTCCTCGTCACTCAAAACGGAATGCACCTCACAGCCGGTTCTTATTTGACAGCCTCTGCTCTCCAGCACTTCTCTAACCTGATGTCATTTTGTCAATAACCAAACAGCAAATTAACATGTTTTAGAGGTTACATCTAAATGAATGTAACAAAGAATTTGGCTTCGCCATTAGTACCTTATTGACATAAGGATGTGAACGCCATCGAACAGTCATCCATTGTGGCCGTCCAAAGAGCTACAAAGATAAGCAAAGAAATATTATCAAATCAAAACTAACACAGAAAGCTCTAGTATCACTTACAGAAGAAATTACTCATACTGACCATGACATAGACAAGGGTGTGGGGGCATTACCGTATGTATTCACATCTAAAACTCACTCGAGTTTGAGTTACATAGACCATGATACATTCGCACCAAATACTTTATAAAATACTACATTTGTATGAGAATGTACCTGAAGAAGATGATGGTTGCGGCAAAATGAAAGGATGGAGAAAGCTGAGAAATCCATAACTCTCTCTGCAGGGCAGGACCATATTGAACCACATACAGGCACCTAAAAAACGACAACTATGTCAATGCTAGTTGGTACGGATGAGACATTTTGTCGTACAAGGAGACTTCTACATAAACAAAAACATATCTGAAATGTAGACAGTCTCTAATCTCACCAGATAAGCCTTCTGAAATAATTCAGAGTAACCCCTCGATGTTAGAAACTGTCCCAATGTTTCATTGAGATCGATATCAGGGTTGTTTTCAAGCAGTTCAAGATAACTGCACAATCAGAAATGAAAGATGATCAATGAACATAACATGTATAGATTCCACAATGACTACTGAAACATCAATATTTAGACCCTTCATTTTCCCTGAAATATATTTGTTGGAGACATATTCGAACATGAGTTTGAGAGTGATGTCTGTGTCTGACACTTGATCATTGCTCACCTAATAACGTCATTCTTGAACTTGATGATTTCTCTAAGCATTTGCCAAAAGTAAGGATTGAAGAGGTTGGATTTCTGAGCAAATAAGCTCGAGAAACCTTTCCGGCTGCCCCATTCGCAGCCTTTCCCATGATCAAGGCTCACTGAGAATGACATATCAGATGGCTCCATATCAATTCCTAGACTCTCAAAGAACTCCACCATATTTGGATATGTAACCTGCCATGAAGTAATGTCATCACATTAAAAAAAACATACATCGCAGAGACATCCCCATTACTAATTTATGAACATTATGTTATCATCACATTAAAAATATCTCAAATTTTGTAAAACTAAAGGGACTGAAAGCAAAATTTAACCTTCGTAGTTCTTATAGACTATTTAGTAAATTTCATAGGTTGTAAAAACAGAGATTATCTTGTGGGTTTTTTTTTACTCACTTATGCATATAAAATATTATTTGAAAATGTACTATGTTAAATTAAAATATTATTTTAAAAGAATATTTTCTTTCCTTTTGCTATTTTCCCCATACAAATATTATTATGTTTTACATATAAAAATAAGGTTTAATGCTCATTTGGAACCTTGAACTACATATATTTTTCGCTTCGGTATCTACTTTTTTTGTCTCACTTTGATACTTAAACTATCATTTTCGTCCCATTTCCCCCACAAATTATCAGCATCTAATAATAGCTAAACTACTATTTTCGTTACAATTTACCCTCAAAATTATCGGCATCCAATAAGAACATGCCGCGCATGGCATTCTTGTTGACATTTATTTAGGTAAATTGGGATGAAAATGATAGTTTAGATTCTAATAAGGGACAAAAGTTTAGGTACTAAAGTGAGAACATGAGCATAGCCCAAGGGTCAAAATGAACATAAAACCTAAAAATAAATTTGTTAATACGGTATATCTTTTTAATATAAAAACTAAACTACTTATAATTTCAATGACTATTCAAAAAAAAAAGGAAGAAATACAAGTGTCAAAGAACCATAGTCTTAATGGTCCAACACAATGGCATTTCCATGGGTTTTATTGTCAACACAATGGAAAGCATCGTCGTCCACAATTCCTACTATTTTTAATTATTTTTTTGCTTAATAAATTGTTAATTTTTTTTATCTAATTTATTATTGGATGGATAATTCAGTATCGATAAATTATTCTAATTATTATAAAAATAAATAAATTATTCTAATTTAATTTGGATATATTAAAATAAAATTAATAAGAAAATTAGATATTTCATGATTTTTTTATTTTCGTTTTAGAAAAAGCTTAACTTCTTGTCAGAACTATTCACATGCAACGTGGATATTGCTTTACCACGTAATCATTTAATAAACGAATAGAAAATTGAAAATGGTGTTGGAAACAAATGAACACGAGTTTTCACGTGTCTCTTCTCAAGCATACAAGAATAAGTAATATTAAAACATGGAAGAAAAGAAAATTCAATGGCACTGTCGGCTCTAAATTTCGTATTAAATGAGTTTAAGAAAATTAAACGAACTAAGTGAGATCAAATAAGCTTAAATATATTTAATTTTTCCTTCTACACTCAAACTTTTATATTTTTACAAGGATTCTCTAAAATCAAGTGGAGTCGATTTCACTTAAATCATCCCCAGCTTGATGGATCTTACGAGTGATTTCAATAAAAAAACAAAATATATTATATTTAAAAAATTATAAACCCTAAATCATAAACGTTATTAAAAAATAAAAATATATATATATTACTATCGGATCAAATCAAATGCTTAGAAAATATTTAATACATCGTCCATGAAAACACTGATCGACAAATCTATCCATCATCAGTGTTCTCCTATCTGAAAAGCAGCTATGTCTTTTTTCCACTTTCCAACTTCAATGGAGGAAGATCATAGGGAAAAAACGAAAACAAAGTTTTTAACGACGCCTATTTTGACATTTAGTGACAGTTTCTAAAAAAATCTAAATATTTAGTGACGAAAAACTAAACAAAAGTTGTCGGTATAAATGAATAAAAACAAAAACTTAAACACCATGAAACCAAGGTCTAAGTCAACACCATCGAAGCGAACGGTCTTGGAATGGCCTCCCAAGTGATCTTCTTTCTCGTACAGCACCACATTTGCACCTTGTTTCGCCAGAACATAGGCTGAGACCAGCCCACTTATCCCTCCTCCTATCACTGCTACTTTCATGATTCTGTAAGAAACAAAAAAACCAACAAAAATTTACCATAAACTGGTCTGTAGATGAATCAATGCTGTTGTTTTCATACCGTTTTTTGTCTTAAACGAAACTGGTTTTTTTAAGGAGAGGATGTTTGGAGCTTTAAACTCGAAAGCAAAGGACAACGACATGAACCAAATGAGTATAATGTATGAACTTACCTGAAAAAAAATATCCAAATTCTTTTTCAAAGATTCCAAAGAAGGGTTCTGAACAAGCACTTCAAAAATGGAGAAAAAGATACTGAGATGCGAGGGTTTTGGAAGAAGAAGAAGAAGAAGAAGAAGAAGAAGCTGCAAAGGCAGAAAACGAACGGTCAAGGTTTTATCAACTGATTGTAAGTAAAGGTTTCTCGATCGGCAGCACCCAATTGCCAGTAGATTTGATTTTACACATTAATCGAGTTGAGATATGATTAGAATACATATTTTAATAAGAGAAAATGTTAAACAATATTGTTTTACTAATATTTTTATTCTGCGTAAATTTAATAAATCATCGCTGAATTTTACTTTTAAATTTTTTTAGCCATAAAATTTTAAAATATTTAATTTAGTCACTGAATTTAGACATTGAGCTTGTTTGTCACTGAAATTTATATATTGAATATTTTTTTGTCATTTTACCATTCATCATCGTTGTCGTTCGGTATTAAATTTTACCAATTATGTCGTCTCTCCTGATTTTGAATTCGACCTTTACTTTATCGAAAAATGTACTGAAGCTCTCGAATAAAGCAAAAATCTTTCTATTTCAAGCCTTGTGGGTGCAAAGCATAAGGCCTAACCACCAGGCTAGTCTATTTATTGTTCACTCTAGCCAATATCGAATTAATCAAATTTTTTGTCTCTTTAACTATTAATTGAACTAAATTTTTTTAAATTAATTAATCGAACCGAAATTATTTCAGTTAATTCGATTGATTTTCGAATTAATCAAAATTCTTTACAAATTATTTTATCTTAAAATAACAGCAGACATTATAATATTAAACAAAAAGAATCCAAACATCCCACGTCTAATTTTGGTACGCTATGAATGACTGCTAAGAACACATTGCTCGACTAATTTACAGTTAATTACATTGATGTAATTAAGTTTGAGGAAAAATAACATATTTACATCGGAGTAAATATATTATTTTGTCAATATATTTCACAAGGATAGTTTTAGATATATAGGACAATATGAGGTTAATGCACACGTATTTACACCAGTATAATTAAGTTTGAGGAAAAATAATATAGGATAACGTGATGCTAAGAATAAAGTTATATGTATATATATATATATAATATTTTAATATATGTTTTCAGGTAATTCAGTTAATTAATCGATTTCGAACTGAATTAACTGATAATTATTTTTTTAAAATAGACGTTAACTGATTATACCTAAAATTAACCGATCGATTAACCGAAAAAATTCACTGCGGTCAGTTAACTCGATTAAAACCGAATAATGCTCACCCCTAACTAAAAAGAAAAAAAAACGAGACTTGAGTATTTATTTTGATATTAAGCCAATAAAAATGACTCTTTTTTAAAGAAAATGGGAATTGATGATGGACAGGCCTATAAACGAACCGAACGAACACGAACGGTATAATCATATTCGTTCATTTAATTTTAATCGAACAAATGAACGAGTACGAACAACTAAACGAACTTAATTTCTTGCTTGTGTTCGCTTGTTAACAAATGTAGCTTGTTCGTGTTCGTTCATTAAAACGATAAACGAACGTAAACGAGCATAAACGAATGAATACAAACGACATATGTTAATAAATTTAAAAGAACATAAAACGACATATATAAATAAAATTAAACAAACATAAACGAACATATGTGAATAAATTTAATTTTTCTAAAATATAATATTTTTATTATGAAAAATAATAAATATAAATAAATATATGTGAATAAATTTAAACGAACATAAATGAATAAATTCTCGAACGTTCACGAATGTAAATGAACGAACAAATTATTTATTTTTGTTCATTCGTTTAATTAAACGAATAAATTTTTTCAATAAATAGTTGATGAATGTTTCATTGGTCTACGGCCCTAACTATGAAAGTAGGGTCATTCTAAAATGACGACGGGCAGAGTGTTGGTGTCCGCACCTTAGGGTGCTTACTTGCAGCTGTTTTAGTCTCAACGTGGTTCACTTCCCCACCACTCCTTTCTCTGTTGACTTAGAATGCAAGCATAGACTTGGAACAATGATGATAATCAACCTACGCTAAGGTCAGTTTATTTCATGTAATTTATTTTATAATTTTTTTTTTGTGTTTGATTAACGTAAAATAAGTTAATTAATGTAATTCATTTTTTTGGTCAACATTTTTTTCTTTGCATTGCATATAAAGTGTTTTACGGTTTGATTTTTCGTAAAATAAATTTTTAACTTTTCGCTTCAAGGCATGAACCCTAAACCCTAAATTATAAATCCTAAAGTCTAAACTCAGACCTTAAATCCCAAAGCTTAAACCCTAAAATATAAACCATAAATAATAAACACTAAACCCTAAACTATAAACCATAAACCTTGAAATATAAACCCTAAACCATGAAGTATAAACCATGAAACCTAAACCTAAACCTAAACCATAAACCCTAAACTATAAACCCTAAACCTTAAATTATAAATCATAAACCCTAAACCATGAACACTAAACCCTAAACTTTAAGCCCTAAACCATAACCATGAACCTAAACTATAAGCCATAAACCTTGAATCCTAAACTTTAAACATTGAACCCTAAACCCTAAACACTGGATAATAAATTATAGACCTTAAACCCTAAACTTTAAACCATAAACCCTAAACTATAAGCAATAAACCCTAAACTATAATCCCTAAACCTTGAACCCTAAACCCTAGATCATAGACCATAAACTCTGAACCTTAAACCCTGAACTATAAACTATAAACCCTAAACCCTAAACATTGGACTATAAACCCTAAACTCTATGCAAGAGGGCTGCCTTATTTATGAATTCGATAACATGTGTAGCAGCAATAGAGTATATCCAAATAGGGTTTTGCAAAATAGAGTACGAGTGAAATTGGAAGTCTTCAAAACAGAGAATAAGGTAATAATTTTAAATTTTGGTTGTATTCTAAAGCTTTGTTTATTGACATTTCTTCATGTTGATCTTTAGGGTTGGGGAGTTCGGGCTAGTGAACCAATTTTGAGTGGCACGTTTGTGTGCGATTACATTCGTGAGGTTTTTGATGTACTTAAAAAATAAAATATTATAGTATAATTTATTTATTTATTCGAAAAATAAAAGATAAAAAATCAAGAAAATTTGTAATGCGCTTGTTTTATTAAAATAGATTTCAAAAAATATTTCCAGAAAAAATTACCAAACAGCGGAAAATGAATTACACAGCATCATCCAAACACAAGAAAATGCTTTTCGTAGTATGCTTTTCCAGAAAATGTAATTCACTTTCCAGAATTCATTTTCCGGAAACAATTTTCAGTGAAATAAACAGACCCTAAATATACAATTTTGTAAATAATTAATATTATAATAATTTGATTGTTGAATTTTATGTTCTATTAAGATATATCACAAGTATTAAATTTTGAGCAAATTGATATACTAGTGTAAGTGATCCAAAAACAGAGTCTGACTTTAAAATAAGAGGATAATATATATATATATATATATTGAAATTGAGGACAAGTCTTAATTATCTAATAAAATCTTTAAATTTAATATATATATATTAAAAATAGTTAATTACACTACAAATTTTCAAATTATATCTCTCATTTAAAATTAGTCCATAAACTTTTGAATATTTTAATTTCATTCTCAATCATTGTCTCTCATTCAAAATACAATTTAACATCAAGTATTATTAACCAAATTCATAAAATAAAATATGTTGGTATTAAGTATGTTATTAATAATATCAAAATTTAAAATTTTAATATTATTTAAAAGATTTAATGTTTAGTGTTATTAGATCAATCAATATTTAAAAAATTATATCCGATTTTTTTTTTTTTTTGTTATGCTTCTGTGGCTATTAAAAAGTCACTCAAGTCAACGTCTGCATCAACAATATATACCATGCAAGCATATACCAAACTCTTTTTTCATACATATATATATATATATGACATTTTAATTATTATTTCATATGAAAAAAATGATTTAATATATTAGAATTTCAATTTAGCTCGGCAACTGATTATGAATGATAGGAATAGGTAGAACAGTGCGACCTTTCTGCCTTCTGTCGCAAAAAATCTTATCCCAATTAATTTCTTAATTGTAGATTTTGAGCAAGAAAATGAGTTTAGATCAATGGTTAAGGCTTCTTCATGCCTCTACATGTTTAGGGATCGATTCCCCATTGAAGCACCATTTGGTTTTTATTTTTCCGTCCATTCTTCCATTTAGATGATAACACGTACTATTATTTGATTGGAAAATTAAATTAAAGTAAGGATTAAATTAATAAAACATGTAAGTAACGAGAATCAAATTATATAAATTTCTATTAACTGTCACATCACCCTTCATGTTCAATTTTAACGACAAATGATTTGATTGATATTACTTAAATAGTTAGTGGTCTTATTGATAAAATTGAAAGTGTGATGGTCAAAACAGAATCTACACTATAATTAGATGGTCATTCATGTGATTTACCCCCAAATGGAATGATCACTTGAGTACATCTGCCAAGTAAACACGAGTGATTATACATACGAAATTACGGACTATTTATACTTATATAAAATTGAGTTTGTGAATCCAACGACCAGTAAAAAAAAACGATGATATTTATTTCAATAGATTTAAATTTAAATAGTTTATCTTTAAGGTGTGTGTACGTTATCAAAGGCTTAAAAACTATAAGCATATACTACCTTTTGAGCTTTAAGACTATTTTAAAAAATAAGTGAGTTTGTAATATTAGGGGTGTTTAAAATTATCCGACTCGACTGACTTGACCGACCCGATGAACCGATGACCAAAAAAAAATACCGGGTAATTCTAAAAAAAATTACCTGACAGGGCCGGGTACCTGACCTGGGAATAAATGGGCCGGGTCTGGGCCGATTTTTTTATTATCGGGTACCCGACCCGACCCGATAACTTTATATATATTTTTAGTTTTAAATTATATTTTTATTTTATGTTTCTTCATATTTGTACTTAAAATTAAATTTAAATCTCTAAATTAGTTCTATGTTTGTATTATATACTTTTAAATTTTAAAATTTTCAACTATATTTTTATTAATTTATTAATACCGAAAGAAAAAAAAATGAGATTAATATATTTAATGTCTTTTTAGTGATAAACTTTAATATATCTATGTATATACATATCCAAATATTGTAAAACTAACTTTAAATCATTAGTTTTTGTGTTTGGATTATGTATTATAAACTTTTAAATTTTATATGTATAATATGTGATTTTTTAAAATTTTAAAAATAAAAAAATAAAAAAAAAATTATGAACCGGTTACTCGTTACTCAATTACCCTGGTACCCGTTAGTGGGTACTCGAATTAAATGGGCCGACAAATAGGTACCCAAAAACCGGGTACCCGGTAATCAACACACCTAGTTTGTATATTTACATATTCTTTTAAATGGTTGGTATTTTAACAACATACAACTTTTATTTTATTGTATTTATTCTGTTGTTCTCTGTTAGCAAAATCCATGCCTTGGGATTCGACGACAAGTTCATTCGAACATGGGAATATTATTTTGATTATTGTGCAGCAGGGTTCAAGGGCAACACTCTTGGAAATTACCAGGTGAGTTTCAAGTAACTGCACATCTATATTATCCATGCTTTTCATTTCTCCTAAAATATGACAAGAATACGAGATATAATTCTAGAAATGCAAATAATGGAGCTTATCTTATGTTTGCAGGTTGTATATTCTCGGCATGGAAATGTAGCTGCACCTGGCAATACATTCCCTTCACCATCTTAATTTCATTAAGATATCATGCAATAACCATGATTCTGTGTGTTAAAACCGAGAAAGGGTTAGATTATCCCGTTTTCAAAATATTATCAGATTATAACATAAACTACAGAGATAAGCAGAAGCTGTCGAGTGTCGGGTTCGAGGTAAGCCAGAACAGAGTGGTATGGATGAACTTAGTGCCAACAAGGGTCCTAGTGTTTTATGCATGGTGCAGATTAAATTTATATTTAGAATAAAAAGATATTAAAGGCATTTTTTCCATCCTAATTAAAAATAAAAGAAATTCTATGTTAAGTGTGAATTACCAACCTATCTTTCATGGCACGACAACGTTGGCAAACCTATCAATCAAAACAATACTATTTTCTCCCATTGCTCTTTCTTTCTTTTAACACAAAACAACGGCTAATATCTCTGCATTTCTTCTTTCTCTCCTTCTTTATAGAAAGAAATGTTATCCTCTGTCTGTCCCTTCTTTGTCTCGTCGGATACTCTCCCTTTCTCTGCCGGTATCTGACTTCCACTTCCCCTCCCCTCCCCCCCCCCCTCTGCCATGGTCCACAAATCCCGTAGTCGGGATTTCTTGTCCAGTTCCCTCCACAGCTCTGCCACCTCCACCAATGCTGATCTTGCATGGCCTTTCGGTAAGCTCGAAGGCATCGAATACGACGAGCTTTGTGAAACGGCTTACGAGATATTTTTCACATCGTGTCGTTCGTCATCAGGCTTCGGGGGTCGGAATGCGTTGACTTTTTATTCTTCACGTGATGGGGAAGAAGGGAGCTGGTTTGGGGCGTTAACGTCAGCATCAAGGCCTGCATCACAGGGGCAGCGGTCGAATCATGGGGGAGTGAATGCGCCTCCGAGTATGGTTAAAAAGGCTTTGGGGTTGAAGACAGTGAAGAAACCACAACATGCTAGGAGGATGACGATGGCCTCTTTTAGTTTTAATGGCGATGGCAGCAGCGATGGAGACGGTGGGACGTCGCTGCCTGGTTCGGGGTTTACAACATTGCCGGCCTCGGCGAGGCCTCGGCGACCTTTGATGGCGGCAGAGATCATGAGACAACAAATGGGGGTGACAGAACAAAGTGATAATAGGCTTAGGAAGACTCTCATGAGAACCCTTGTAGGCCAAGTAAGTATCAATAATACATGTATTTCAATTGATTTCATTATAATTTCAATCTAGCTTAAATACGTGATACATGTTGCTTGTTAATCTCTATGTTGGCTTGAACAGACGGATAAGAGAACGGAGACGATCCTTATTCCGCTCCAGCTTATTTGGCACATCAAACCGTCGGAGTTCAACGATCCGTACGAGTACCATATTTGGCAAAGGCGTCAGCTCAAAATCCTCGAAGCAGGCCTTCTGATTTACCCTTCGGTCCCTCTCGACAAATCGAATCCTTCTGCAATGCATCTATGTGAGACGATCCGAGCCGGTGATTGCAAGCCTCTAGAGATTACAAAGAACTCCGAGACGTGGAAAACACTGTGCACTGCTGTTGCTTCTTTAGCTTGGCGAAATACCAATGGTGGTCCTACTGATGTGTGCCATTGGGCTGATGGATTCCCTCTCAACATTCACCTCTACACTTGTCTCCTTCAGGGCATATTCGATAGTAGTGACGGGATGGTAGTCCTCGAGGAGGTCGACGAGTTACTAGAATTGATGAAAAAGACATGGACCACGTTGGGGATCGATAGGTCGATTCACAATGCTTGTTTCACTTGGGTGCTTCTTCGGCAATACGTTGCCACTAATCAAATGGAGCCTGATCTTCTCTCTGCGGCGTATACTATGTTGACAGAGGTGGCAAAAGATGCTAAACAGCCGGACAAAGAGGCAATGCATGTGAAACTATTGTCTTTAATAGTAACTTCGATTCTAAACTGGGCGGAGAAGCGGTTGCTCCGGTACCATGAATACTTCAACAAAGGAAGTACCAGTGGAATTGAAAGTCTTTTGCCTCTGGCACAATCTTCAGCAAAGATTTTAGGTGATGTTACAATCATGGAAAGAGAAGGGGGCAAGAAAGGGGATATAATGCTCGTGGATTGTGTAGATCGTTACATTCAATCTTCGATTAAGAATGCATTTACAAAGGTGAGTAGGCAACTTTCTTGTTACAAAATGCATCATTTTCAGCATGAATTTTGTTTAATCCTTAGTTCTTTTGTTTGTTGATTGGTACAGATGGTAGAACGTGAAAATGCCAAACTTGCAAATGCAGAAGATGGGGAAGAACCGAGTGTGACCATATTAAAATTTGTTAAAAGAACTGAGGAGTTGGCCGAGAAAGAGAGGGCAACTTTTAGTCCTATATTGAAGAGATGGCATCCGACTGCAGCCGGCGTGGCGGTTGTGACACTACACCAATGCTATGGAGCACTGTTGAACCAATACTTAATTGGGGCAGGTACGCTGAACGGCGAAGTAGTTGGGGTACTACAGGGAGCTGCAAAGCTAGAACAAGCTTTGGTTCAGATGGTGCTCGAAGAATCCGAAGAATGTGAAGATGGAGGAAAAGGAATTGTTAGAGAAATGAATCCATACGAAGTCGATTCGATCATATTGAGTCTCTTGAGACAATGGATAGATGAAAGGGTAAACAAAGGGAAAGATCTTCTTGGTAGAGCAAAAGAAACTGAAGTCAGTCAATTTCTTTGTTCTGTTTATGATTAAGTTCATAAGAAAAAGAAATGGTCTATGGCTCAGCTTACTAATTGGTTTTAGTTTATGTTGTAGACATGGAACCCCAAGTCCAAATCCGAGCCATATGCGCAGTCATCAGTGGAGCTAATTAGTTTAGCCAATGAAATGGTGAAAGATTTCTTCAAAATTCCGATAGGAGCTACTGATGAACTGATTTTTGATCTGGCTGGAGGTTTAGAGCAGCTCTTCCAAGAGTACACTACCTTTGTAGCATCATGTGGTGAGAATCATCTCATTGTGTTCCATGCACCATTTTAGTTTACACGATTTCATCGAACGATTAGTCGATGGCATGTCTGGAATCTGTGTTTCTCATTTTTTTTTATCACAATCTTTTGTTTCAGGGTCAAAAAAGAGTTATCTCCCTACACTTCCTCCTCTAACCAGATGCAATCGAGATTCGAAGTTCTTTAAAATCTGGAAAATGGCCAGTCCTTGCAGCGTTGGAGTACAAGATATGCATCAAATTGGGAATATAGATGGTCACCATTCTCGCCCATTAACGAGCCGTGGCACACAACGCCTTTACATTCGAATTAACACCTTGCACTATCTGATCTCGAGCCTCCATTCTCTCGATAAAGCTCTGACCATCTCACTGAAAGGTTCAACACGAAACGATTCCAACGACAGATGCGGACAACATGGTGCTTCACATTCCTTCTTTGAAAATGTTCATGGATCTATTCAGGCTGCTTGTGATCATGTATCAGAAGTTGCTGCTTACCGCCTTATCTTCCTTGACTCGAATTCTATTTTCTACGACGGCCTTTACATCGGTGACGTAACCAACGCTAGAATTCGACCTGCAATCAAAGTTCTAAAGCAGAACCTAACACTGCTTAATGCAATGGTCACAGAACGGGCTCAATCATTAGCAACAACAGAAGTTATGAAAGCAACTTTTGAAGCATTTCTTATGGTTCTGCTCGCTGGTGGACCGTCTAGGAGCTATAATCAGTCCGATCACAAAATGATTGCCGAGGATTTCAACAGTTTGCAAAAGGTATTTTGTAATTATGGAGAAGGGTTGATATCTGATGAGGTAGTTCGAAAGGAATCCGAGACAGTTGAAGGGGTAATATCACTGATGTCTCAATCCACCGAGCAACTGACAGAGGATCTCAGCATTGTCACTTGTGAGTCGAGCGGAATAGGCGTCATAGGAACGAGGCAAAAGCTACCTATGCCACCAACAACAGGAAGGTGGAACAGATCGGATCCGAACACCATACTAAGGGTCTTGTGCTATCGGAATGATCGAGTCGCGAATCTGTTCCTAAAGAAGTCATTTCAACTGGCAAAAAGGAACTGATATATATAATATATGAGATAGGCAATGTATATATTGTGCATATTTAAAGCAAACTGTGCAATCTTGTTTTGCTTCATTTTCAAATTCTTTGTAGCATTAGGCAATTTTTCAATGGAGTATGAGTGATAATTGTTCAACATTGTCCCATCAAGCTATTCCTTGCTAGATTGAATACTTCATTGATTAGAGCACTTTGTTGACAATGAATATGTGTTTCTTGCATGTGATTCCTTTGAAAATTACTCGGGTCGAGGACGAGTTTACATATCCAACTTCGAGACAGTTAGGATAAACAGAACATCAAAAATACCCGGAGCGGGATGGGATCGAGTCTTAATTCCCATTTCTCGTGTCGGAGTCAAGGCGAATAAAAATCCGACCCGCACTATCATGTTACCAACCCTAACTAGGACCAACTCTTGTTGCTTGTTGATGGGTGGTTGTTGATTAGTAGCGGTATTGGACAATGTTGATTTGGAGATTTATATATATTAGAGGCAGGATCCAGTTACATCATATAAAACTTTTTAGACTCATTATTCGAATCAGTTATGTTATCATAGATAATAGATTTAGACACAGATATTTGAATCATTATCTATTTTACTTTTTATACTTCTTGTTCTAAATTTTGTATGACATTAAATTTAGGGTTAAACTAGACAGGCAGCATATTTTAACTGTGCTTGATACAGTATTTGTTCCAACGTGCTATTCCTTTAGCTCTTCTTGATGTGTTACCTTCATTCTCGTCATCTTCAGTTCTTCCGTAAGCACACGCATCGAATCCGAAACCTCGGCCTTGTACACATAGAACTTGATTACTACCACGAAGAAGACGAAGTTCAAGAAGTTGAGTACTGCAAGAAATGCAAAATAGTAGTCCAGATGAGACTTGTTTAGGTTATTCAAGATCCATCCTTGATGACCATGCTTTTGAGTGATATCGAAACCGTCGTCAGAAGGAAGCTGCTGATAAAGTTCCCTATCCCCAGACTCGAAAGAAAGTAAGAAGTACCGAGACTCTTCATGCTTTCCGGTGCTTGATCGTAGAAGAACTCGAGCTTAGCCACCTCTAGAAACGCATCGGCGTGCCCATGAGCACAAATTGGGGAAGCAGAATGAATATGGTTAATGGAAGTTGGCCTCCCTTTTCGACTAGGCCATGTTCTCTAGCCACACTGAGCCTTTGCCTCTCGGTTAAAGAAGCAATCACCATGATTATGATATGAAGAATAAGGCCAATTCCCATCCTTTGGATCAGAGTGATGCCCCTCGGATTCTTTGTCCATTTTCGGATAACCGGAACAAAGCAAAGATCGTAGAGGACGACAGAAGTAAGCATGGAAATCGTCAGGAATGCAGCTAAACTTGCCGGAGAGATCTTGAAGTTTCCCATATGTCTATCAAGGGTGGTGCCTTGTCTTACAAACAATGTGTTGACTTGTGCAATCATTGTGCTTGGCACGAATGTGGCAATCAATATTGGGATCATTCCTAACATTTGTTTAGTTTCCTCTACTTGGGTTACTGAGCATAGCATCCATGGATCCGTCGGCCCCGTTTTCACTGCAGCCTTATTCGGAAACCTGCAATTTATATGCACGCAAACTCGGTTAATCAAATTATGTCCGGCATCGATTGAAATAAATTTGAAACTAACCTCAAAGATGGTGTGGAATCAATCTTGAACTTCCCATTCCTAGCATACTCTTCCAAGTCAAGTTCATAAAGTTCTTTAGGGTCACTAGGAAGTGGCACCCTCCATTTCCTAGCGGCAGCCACTATGACCGAAGTCATCCTCGTGATTGGACTCCCGAAAGGCTTATGGTGCCGATAAAACGGGGTGCCGGCCACGAAAATCAGAATGGAAATGAAGATTCCTACTGTGGGCAAACCGTACCCTAAGGTCCAACCAACATTGTCTTGAATGTAAACAAGACCTGAGTTGGCAAAGAGTGTTCCAAAGAAGATGCTGAACATCCACCAATTGAAGAAAGATAGCTTCTGAGCCTTTTCTTTTGGACGGAAGTCGTCAAACTGGTCCACACCGATCGTCGAGATGCTTGGCTTCGTGCCGCCAGCTCCGATGGCGAGTATGTATAATGCACCAAAAAACACAGCTAACTGTAATGTTGATGCCTTCTTGCAATCTTGTACATTGGATTGCTGACAGGGTGGTGGCTTTAGTCCAGGGACCGATACTGATATTGTTAGCAATGCCATCCCCTGTTCGATCAAGAATTTTATCATAATAATTCATTTTATAATTACTATTTTTGTTCATATATTTAATATAATTATAATTTAAAAAAACAAAAAATATGTTAGAACTTTTAATTTTTAATGAATATAATTTATTTTGAATTTTTATAAGATATAAATAAAATTTAATGTAAGGGTATTTTGGTATTCTCAATTTGTTTCTTATCTATTCCACAATATTATAAATTTCTTTCGACCAACAACCAATTGATCTAAATGAGTGAAAACTAAATTTTTTAAAATCAGTAATTCGAGTTGGCATTGTTATTATTTTAATAATATATATTTATTATTTTTAATATTATAATAAAAAATAAAAAATGGAGAAAAGTAATTGCACCCGTTGGAATTTGAACAGTAAAATCATTCATGTATCTATTAAGGTTTAATTCTATTTGAAGTCCTTGTAATATACCTAAAATTTCATTTTAGTTCCTTTACTATTAAAAGGAACATTTTAGTCTCTTGTCCAAAATACTTAAGTTATTGTTAGTTGGTTTAAACACTCTTTAGGTCCTTTCAATTTTAAACTTGAGCAAATTAATCTATCTTAGATCATTTTTTTGTGAATTTTTACATAAAATTATGGAAAATTCAACACCATCATAAATCGTTCTTATTTACACTTTAAAATGTACATTGAATAAATTACACTCTTTTTTCGAGAATGATCAATTTGCTCAATTAACATGGATTTAAAGGGTGTTTAAACCAAAATATTTAAAGTCAACTAACTATAACTTTAAAACTTTAGACCAAAATATTCACTTTTTAAACATCTAGGGCATAATTGTTCATTTTGATAGTAGAGTGACTAGAATGAACTTTTATATATAATACATAGACTAAAATGACCTTTTATTATAGTAGAGACTAATTAAACTTTCAAGTATAGTTCTAATAGACTTTAACCATCCCTTAAAACTAAAGATTTATATTCATTGTACGAGTGAAACAAATGGTAACATATATACCATAAATTTTTAAAATCAAAATTTACTTAACTTCATTTTCAATGACATATTTTTTTAATTACTAATAAAATTAAAATTATTTTATCAAACAATTTAGAATATAGAATGACATCACACTATCGGTATCGAATGCATGGTATATAGGCATAAAGTTAAAAAAAACGTCCTCAACGTTTGACTGAATAGTCGTTTGACCCATATTTTTTTGGAGTAATTCTACCTCAACGTTTTATTTTAGGTCAAAATGATCCTTCCGCGGTCAGTCAACTGACGATAAATAGCTTGAAATGACGTGACAAACATTTATGGCAGTGCACGCTAATATGACAGTATTATATAAACAAATGTGTTGACTTGAAAAAACGTTACATCAGTAAAAAATATTTTTATAAAATTATATAAAATATAAAATAATTTTTTCTGTTAACTTATCGTTATGTCTAGTCATTTCAAACTGTTTATCATCAGTTTTCTAACAATTTTCATCCGCAGAGGGGCCATTTTGACCCAAAATGAAACGTTGATGGTTTAATTGCTCCAAAAAAAGAATAGATGCCAAAATGACTATTCAGTCAAACGTTGGGGTATTTTTTGACTTTCTGCCTAATATATATTAACCCAAAATTAGTAAACCAACTAAAAATAATTACTTTATAAACCTATAAACGAAGAACAAAAATCTGTTGTCCTTTTTTGGTATCACTTTTCATACTTTTTTGGCCTTTTTTCGTGTCCAACAGTAAAAAATTAAATTTTAAGTTATAACCTTAAATTTTAAACATTAAACCTTAAATCCTAAACCTGAAAATTACATCATACCCATAATACCTTAATCCCTAATTCTAAATTTTAACCCTAAATTTTAATCTTAAGCTCTAAATCTATTTTCTAAAAGAAAAGATCATTAATAAGGACATGAAGAGAAGACAAACGATTTAAATTCATAACATCATCAAAACTGTATAATGTTTAGTTATGGACCATAAAATTAAATAAACTTACGGCAAAGTAAACAATGGAGAAAATGATAAAGGTCCAATATCGTCCGAGCCAAGCATCGGCAATATAGGCACCCAAGATCGGAGTCAGCCCGTTGGTGCCGACCCAATTGGTCACGTTGTTGGCCGACCTCACCATGCCTTGGTGGAGCTGTGTCGTCAAATAAGTGATGAGATTCGTCAATATTGCAAAGAATGCCAATTTTTCAAACACTTCGTACACTACACCAAATGTCAAACAAATAAGTTGAATAGTTAGTAGGAAAGATAATAGTTAGATTCGTAATTCGAATTCTAGACGAACAAAATCATGTTAAAAGAGATGAAAGTTACCGACAACGAAGGAGCAAGCGGTCCATCCACTGGTCTTCGATCGACGGACTCGGTTTCCTTTAAGATCCACGGATCCATCTTGTGTATAATCATCTATCCTTTCTTCAGTCGCCATTGAACCAATGTGTAGGTTTGGTTCTTTTTTAGTCCTTTGTATGTTTGTAATGGGGAGTTTGTACTCCTTTTATAGACCTCAAATTGAGGTTGAGGGCCTAGGCCAGCTATAAGATTAAGTTTATTTACTTTTAATTAAGATTATATTTTATTAATATAATAAAATCTTTCTTTTGATGTCAACAATTATATTATTTGCAAGATATTTATAATTTTAAATTATTCGAATTAATGACAGTGACAAATATAGGACTATACAAGAAAGAGAAAAAAAACATTAACATTTCATGTGGGAAGCCTTTTCGAGAAAACCACGGGTAAATGAAAAAAAAAACGCTATAATGTCAAATTAATTACCGAGGAATTTTGTGTCTGGAGACACAGAAACGACTTATTTAACCCTAAACGTAATGAATATTTAAAAGTCAACAATTCATAAACCCACCATCTTCTTCTTGACACATACATATCCATCAATACAAATTATTATAATATTTTTTGTTTTGTTTAATCATCGGTTTCCAATATATTGATTGACTAATTTGGATCGGGTACTGTAAAAACACATTATAGGGGCGACCCTCTCAACTCAATTGCTCCATTCACAACGTCAAAATTTGATTCTTTAATTTTGTTTACCGAATCTAATATCTCATCCCACTAGACCAACTGGTTGTCGGTAATCATTATAATATTTTTTAATGCTTGATTTGAGTAGTTCATCAATCCAATTGAACATTTTAAAAAAAATTAGTGCACGTTTTTATTTTAATTAGTACTGAAATTTTTTCAAATTTCCAATTTGATCATAGCATAAAAATCGAGTATAAACTTAAGTATAGTAATCTAGGTCATCTCTCTTAACCTTTGTTTGCAAGCAATCTAGGTCATCTCTATTACTTAATTACTCTATGTATATATCCAGGAAAATTTATAATCTATAACAACATATAAAGTTTATCTTATTTTCATATTGTAATATATGTTATTAAGTTTGTCATAGTTATTCAATTTAAAGAAATTTTTTAATATTCATTTCACGCCTCAATTTATCATATGGATTAGATTTATTAAAAAACATGTTCATATCTTATTAGCATAAATCCTCTACTCTTTTTTGGTGTTTTTATTTATGCTTTTACATTAAAAAATTAAATTTAGGATTTAAGAATAAAGTGTAAGATTAGAGTTTAGGATTAGGGTATAGGGCATAGAGTTTAGTTTTTAGAGTGTAGAGTTTGTGATTTAGAATTTAAAAATTATGGTTAGAACTTAGGGTTTAATTTTTCAGTGTTAACGCACGAATAGACAATGTTGTTTGGGAATTGCCGCCTAAGGGGTGTTGAAATTCAATGTTGATGGTTCAGCAAGGGGTAAGCCGAAAAAGGCCGATTGCGGTGGTGTTTTGCGCAACGAGTATGGGCAAATTTTGGCGATGTTTTCAGGACCGATAGGGATTGTGGACACCAATAAGGCAGAGTTGCAAGCCATTTGTTACCCGCTTGAGATGATTCGTGAGCCTAGTTGGCGTGCAACAATGTCTGTGGTGATTGAATCCGATTCGGCAGTGGCTATGGCTTGGGGAGTTACATCATGAGAAACGCCCATGGCGTTTTTGGCAGTGGTTTCGTTGGATTGATGCGACTTGTGCGGAGATGAATGATATTTGCTTTCATCATTTATTTCGAGAGGCGAATAATTTGTCAGATGCGCTCGCTAAGGGTGATGTTAATCGATCATCCCGATTTTAGATGTTGGGATGATTTCGTTGTTCACCCTTGGGTCTTTGTCTTCATGTGTTGGTTTCTAGCCTTTGGTGTTTGTTTGATACATTTTAATTTACACTGTCATAAGTGCTCTTTTTTCCATTTAGGTTTAGGAAAGTTTTTAATAAGACTTATGGTAGTTTTGGCCATGTATGATACCTTTATTTAATAAATCATATATTTTTATCGAGCAAAAAAACATAAAAAAATGACAATTTTTTTTCTATTCCATATACAATATTATTTTTTCAACCGGGAGTATTATAAACCTAAATAGAATTTTTGTATAAACTTATCCATTTAAATATAAATTAAGTTGAGAGAATTTTTTTAAAAATTAAGATGAAAAGTCAACATTTTTTGAACATATGAAAAGTCAACATCTTTTTGATAAAGTAAATTATTTGGATATTACAAACTAGTAGTATTGTTTCAATTATTTTTCTAGGCTTTTTTTTTTGATAAAATGATTTGGTTAGGGAGCATTATAATCAGGATGATCTCAGTTTATGATGCTATGCTTTACAAAATCAAGCCTATTGAATTTATTAAATATGTTTGAAGTAGTTTTAATTCGGTTGAGGGTCGCAAGTCTCTCCGACACAACTTTCTTTATCTACCGAATGCCGTAAGTTTTTTTTTTTATCTATTGAGCGCGGTAATTTTATTTTTTATTTTATTTAGCTGACGATAATATTACTTTTGATGTTGATTATTGACCGTCGGATCTGTTTTTTATTATTTCTTGTTTTTAATAAAAATAATTCTTTATTTGTGACACATTTTTTCTACATTTGTGGTACGTTTATCTATGTCTTTTGGCATGTTTTTTCTTCTTCATCGTTGTTTAATTGTTCTTTTATTTTATGTTTTTTTAGGGTTGAATTTGGCGACGCCGCGACTAATCAAGATGGCGCTTATTTGTAATCTTGTTGATCTTCCATGCTCTGGATCCTCGAATTGAATTTGGATACGCGGTTTATGCTCGTGGATAGTTTCTCTCGACGCTCAGCTCTGATTTGTGAGGTGGTCTTTCAATAGCTTAATCCCCTTTTGTGGTTCGTTTGTCGGTGCAGTCAGGTTTGTTCATGTCTATTTTTATTTCGAGTCTTTTGGATGAGTATTTAACCTTTTTCATGTATGGTCTTTGTATGATCTAAAGTGGCTAATTTTAGGAAAATGTCCAAATTATGTATTTAGTTTACGATGATAATTGTAAACCGTAATTATAATTTTGGATATTTTATCATTTAATAAAACTAGCGGCTTCTATTAAAAAACGGTTGATATCGTGATATCGAATTATATTATTTGATTTTTGTAATGAGTTTATTGCACCACATGTCTCCAAATTATGACACTCATTCTACATTGATCCCTTAAATTTTTAAACATTCTAATTTCATCCTCAAATTATGACCTTCATTTTAAATTGGTCCCCAAACTTCTGAGCATTCCAATTTTATCCTGAAATTATGACTCTCATTCTAAATTGGTCCTCAAACTTTTTGAACGTTCTAATTGCATCCCCAAATTATTAGTATACGCGAATCATATCTTATGTTAATAAAGTCGTTATAAAATTGTTAATTGTCATGAAATATTGATGTGTATTAAGTAATTATATGATGTGGTATAAACGATAATTTGAGGATGAAATTGGAATCTTCAAAAAATTTGGGGACCAATTTAGAATGAAAATTATAGTTTGGGGATGAAAATAGAATATTTAAATGTTCAGAAACCAATTTAAAATGAGGGTCATAATTTGGGACTTATGGTGCAATATTTAACTCTTATTGCTCGAGCTTTAACTTTTAACCCCAAGTATACACATAACATTTCTATGAAGTATAAGTGATAATTGTTCGACATTGTTCCATCAAGCTATTACTTTAGCTCTTCTTGACTTGATGCCTTTAATCTCATCACCTTCAGTTCTTCCGTAAGCACATGCATCGAATCTGAAACTTCGGCCTTGTACACATAAAACTTAATTATCGACACGAAGAAGATGAAGTTCAAGAAGTTGAGCACTGCGAAAAACGCATAATAGTAGTCGAGATGAGACTTGTTTAGGTTATTCAAGATCCATCCTTGATGACCATGCCTTTGAGTGATATCGGAGACCGTCGAGAGAAGGAAGCTGCTGAGGAAGTTCCCAATCCCCAGACTCGTACTCGAGTAAGATGTCCCGAGACTCTTCATGCTTTCCGGAGCTTGATCGTAGAAGAACTCGAGCTTAGCCACCTCTAGGAACGCGTCAGCTGTCCCCATAAGCACAAATTGGGGAAGTAAAATGAATACGGTTAATGGAAGTTGGCCTCCATTTTCAACTAGGCCATGTTCTCTAGCCACACTAAGCCTATACCGCTCGGCTAATGAAGCAATCACCATGATTATGATGTGAAGAACAAGGCCAATTCCCATCCTTTGAAGCAGAGTGATGCCCCTCGGATTCTTGGTCCATTTTTGGATAAACGGAACGAAGAAACGATCGTAGAGAACGACACAAATAAGCATAGAAATCGTTACGAATGCGGCTAAACTTGCCGGAGGGATATGGAAGTGTCCCATTCGTCTATCTAGGGTGGTGCCTTGCTTTATAAACAATGTATTGATTTGTGCAATCATTGTGCTCGGCACGAATGTGGCAATCAATATTGGGATGATTCTTAGCATTTGTTTAGTTTCCTCTACTTGAGTTACTGAGCAGAGCATCCATGGATCCGTCGACCCCGTTTTCACGGCAGCCTTATTCAGAAACCTGCAATTTATAAGCACCAAACTCGGTTAATCGAATTAGTACCGACGTTAATTGAAACCGAACCGACTAAATTCGAAACTAACCTCAAAGATGGTGTGGAATCAATCTTGAACTTCCCACTCCTAGCATACTCTTCCAAGTCAAGTTCATAAAGTTCTTTAGGGTCACTAGGAAGTGGCACATTCCATTTCCTAGCTGCAGCCACTATGACCAAAGCCATCCTCTTGAATGGACTCCCGGAGGGCACCTTGTGCCGATAAAACGGGGTGCCGGCTACGAAGATCATAACCGAAATGATGAGTCCGATTGTAGGCAAACCATACCCTAAGGTCCAACCAACATTGTCTTGAATGTAAACAAGAACTGAGTTGGCAAAGAGTGTCCCAAAGAAGATGCTGAACATCCACCAATTGAAGAAAGATAGCTTCTGAGCCTTCTCTTTTGGATGGAAATCGTCGAACTGGTCGGCACCGATCGTCGAGATGTTCGGCTTCGTGCCACCTGTTCCCACCGCGAGTATATATAATGCTCCGAAAAACACTGCTAACTCTAACGTTGATGCCTTCTTGCAATCTTCTACATTGGCTAGGTAACAAGGTGGTGGTTTTAATCCAGGGACTGATACTGATAATGTTAGCAACGTCATCCCCTGCTTGATCAAGAATTGAGTTATTTGATATTAAATATAATTAACAATTAGAAACAAAATTTACATAATTCGAATTAATAATTATTAACATAATAAAATTTCTATAAATGTACAAAATAATATCTAATATTTTTATAATTAACAATTAGTTAAATCATAGTTTTAGATGTTAATTTCAAGTCTCATTCCATAAAACATTTAAGCGACCAACCAATTTGAATATATATATATATATAGTTAAGGTGACCAACCAATTTAAAATGTATTTTTATAGTTAAATTGAAAAAATATTATAAACGTAAAGGCTTAAAAATATTTTTATAGTCACCAAATCTACAATTAATAATAAAATTGAACCTAAATTAAGAAAGGACTCAAATTTTCAAATAAAATGAAAAAAATCAATTCTAGAAAAAATAAATTTTAATAAATAAATTTTAAAATAATATAAAAACCTTTCAGTACATAGCTTTGCGGCTAGTCTTCTCTATAAGCCTTGGGGGATCCAATTTTTTCTGGCACACTACCGTCATTATTTATGTACACGCAACAATTAAGAACCCTATAAAACAACAAAATCAATTTGTATTTATTTAATCGTATTTAAAATATTATATTTATATAAATTTTAATATATTAATATCATATTGTATAGATTTAACATATTTTTATTCATATTATGTATTGTATATTATATTCGTTTCAAGTTAATCGTATCTTGTTCGAAACTTACATATATATATTTAACATAACCTTATCCCTATCCAGAGCAAGTTGGATATATCAATTTGGGTAGGATATGTACGAGAAATGTTGTTTAGCAAATGGTTAATTACCCCATTCATACATTAAATTATACCAAATTCTAAATTTCATACATAATATTTTAAAATTCTTAATTTCATATATTGAATATTTTGCCGTTAACGAGTTTGCTCACTTTCGTTAGGAAGTTGACGTGGCATGTACGGACGCTAAATCTTAAAATCTAAAACACTAAACCCTAAAAACTCTAACCCCTTTCCAACTGTTAGCTCCAGTCACCCACCAGTTGGCCGTTACAACCTCTGACGATCGTCCTCATAGCTTCCCCACTTTCGTCCGACTTCACCCATACCTGTAGCGTCTTCAGTCGTGGTCTCCATCAACCGCTCGAAACTCCTCTGGCCATTCGAGTTCCCATCATCACCCATTTTCGTTTCGAAACCCACCCCTGTTCATCATGCAACTGCCCTGATTTTCGCGGTAAGCCCTATCGTTCAGTCCTTTTACCCAGATTCGCCTCTCTTTGCGTCGATGAAGATCGTTGAACGGTGCGTCTAAGAGCAGTGACATAAACTTGTACGACCAAAGGAGTTTTGAACAGTCAATGGAGGCCACGGCTAAATATGTTACGGACATGGACAAAGTCGGAATAAAGTGGAAAAGCTATGAGGACGGTCGTCGAAGGTTGTAACGGTCGGCTGGTTGGTGACCAGAGCTGGTAGTTGGAAATCGGTTAGAGTTTCTAGGGTTTAGAGTTTAGGGTTTAAGGTTTATGGTTTATGGATTAGGGTTAAGGGTTTAGCATTTTTAAATTTTAGGGATTATGTTTAGGGTTTAAATTTTTTAAACTTTTAAGGTTGAAATTGAAAAGAAATAAACCTTGAAAGACTAATTTGGCTATTATACCTTTTAAATAAATAGCAATTTTTTAAAATGCCATGTGTTCAATTTGATTCATCTGTACATGTCACGTCAACTTCTGTGACGAAAATAGACAAATTCGTTAACGGCAAAATACTCTATATATAAAACTCAGAATTTTAAAACATTATGTATGAATGGGGTAATTAACCCTTTAGCAAATTAGACAAAAGTTTGCAGACTTTTAGACAGACAAGATTAAAGTTGTGACATAAAAAACGGTGGTCCACAAGACAAATTTGACTGTAGTTTCAAAGCCAATATACAGTTTCTTAGTCATCAATCATCTCTTATAATAATAAATTCAAAGGAAAAAGTATTTAGTCAAAGTTTAACATTGTGCCCATTTTGAATTGAATCATATCTTTAGTAATTTGGCTTTAATCAATCACTTTTCTTTTGTAAGAATATGTTCTTATAAGTTAGGAAATTCCAAACTATTCATAATTTGATTGGCTTAGTGATTAACAAAAATTTAAATTAATGGATTTGATTTTTAAATTCTAAGACGAGTAATTAGTTAATTCATTAGTAATATACACCATCCGTTCATTAAATATTAATCCTAAAAGAGATTTAGATAATGTGAATATTTGATGCCATGACATAATTTATTTATCATTTTTAATACCATGACATAATAAATAATTGAAGATTATTTAATCTACATGTTGTGTAGTCTTTAAACTCACAATTTTTTTAGAGGGTTAGAGATTTAGTTTAGGCTTTAGAGTTTAAGGGATTAGTTTTAGGCTTTATAATTTATGGTTTGTGGTTAGAATTTAGAGTTTAGGGTTTAGGATTAGGGGTTTAGATTACATTTTTTATTAAATAGAGATATATTATATTTTTCAAGGCAAATGTCAAGATTCAAACCCATACAAGATGAGACAACGTGAGCATCCTTAGGGGCTCGGCCAATTAGTGGATCTCTTAGATTACGTTTTTTAAAGAGTAAATATGTAAGTTACTCAGTTAATCGGTCGGTTAATTAGGTGTTCAATCAGTTAATAGTTAACATTTTTTTTCAAAATATGATTATCTATTAATTCGATTTAAAACCAGTTAATTAATTGAACATATTAAATATTTAATAATATATATACATATTACATATATTTTAAGCCTTAAATTCATTAAAATGCCAAGTGACACAACTACATTTTAACCCTAGACCCATCAAAACTTCAAGATATCCAACCAATTTTTAACCCAAATGAAAAAAATAACTCAATTTAATCTAACACAACTAAAGAAAACACAAACCCTAAAACTTATAACAATCTTCGGTTAATTCAAAGTCGACCGATTTTTTTTTCAATTTATTTAATAATTTTTAAACAAATTTTAATTTGAGTGACGCTTAAAGAAAAAAAAAACTAGTTAATTCGACTTTGTTTAATTCAGTCGGTTCAGTCATCGACCGAATTAATATAATAAACATCCCTAGTTAAAATTCAAACTTTAAATCTACTAAAATTAAAAAAATTATATTTAACACATTGAAAAATATTTAATTATTTTATAAACCCTTAAGTGTTACTGTGTTAGTCCACCTAATAACTCATTTACGTGTACATATATGCATGCGTACGGAAACATTTTTTTATTTAATTGTGAACAAATAATGTTGTATTGTCGGGCATGGAATTTGAAGAAAAATAAATAAATGAACTTACAGAGATATAAATGATGGAGGCAATGACAAAGGTCCAATACCGACCGAGATGAGCATCGGCAACGTAGGCGCCCAAGATGGGCGTCATCCAAATGGTGCCCACCCAGTTGGTCACATTGTTGGCCGACTTCACCGTGCCTTGGTGGAGCTTCCGAGTCAAATACAGCACCAGGTTCGACGATATTCCGTAATACGCCATTCGTTCAAACACTTCATACACTGCACCAAATGTCAAAACATTCTAATAAAGCTGCGGTCTTGGGTTCTACACTTCTTGTAGGAAGGATAATGGTTCATTTATAATAGAATACAATAAATAATTAAATTGAATCGAATTTGATTTTTTCCAGTCCTTTGGTAGTTATTGTTTTAGCATAGAGTTGATGTTCATGATCATGTGCTCAGGGACGAAGTCATAATTCATTGATGAGGAAAACAAGTTATTTAGTTTTAAATCGAATATAGTCTTAAAAGGAAATAAAAAAGTAAAGGAGTTAAGAATTTATTTTACTAATTTTAAAATTAAAAGCATTTAAAAAGTAATTAAGCTAAAAAATTGAGAGTCAAGACTTAATTCCATTAATTTTAAAATGCTTAAATAAAAAATAGGTATCCAAAGTATGTCTTTTTTTAAACTTTAGGTGCCTAAAGTATTTTTTTTGTAAAAATAGGTGCCCAAAGTTTAAAAGTTATAATTTTAGGTGTCTGACCGTTAATGGGTGTTAAAAAAAAATTAACCAATCAATGTTTTACACGTGGCATATTTGGGGTACCTAAAATTTTAACTTTTGAAACTTTGGGCACCTATTTTTATAAAAAAAAACTTTAGGCATCTAAAATGATAACTTTTGAAACTTTGGGCATCTATTTTTACAAAAAAATACTTTAGGCGCCTAAAGTTAAAAAAAAACATACTTTGAGCACCTATTTTTCATTTAAGCCATTTTAAAACTAATAATGTCTTAAAAATTAATTAAATCTAAATTTATGAGAGAGCAAGGACTCAATTACAAGATTTTGGAGGGGCAATAACTTCAAATTATCAATGGCTTAAAATGCAATTAAACCATCAAAGTTAGGAGGGCAATTGTTGTTCATCCCACATTAAACATACATTCGTCCCTATATGTTCTGATGACATGGGCGTCGGTGTTATGAATATGTGTAATAGGAAGGGCTGCACAGGACCTCAATAAATGGAGGATTCTAAAATAAATTAAGTTAAATGTTTATAAGAGGAAAAAATAAAAGATTAGTTATGGATTAGTGGTAAAATACATGGGAAAAACTAAATGGTATTGTACTTCATAGATTTAAAGTCACATTATACTCATTTTTTATTCAATAATTAGCCTACCATGCATATGTCATGCTTGAGAAGAGGCGAAGTCATTAATCCCACATCGGAAAGGAAAATGGAGGTCTTGGGATATAAATACGGTGGCGTTGCACATCCTATCAGACATTTCTTTTGGGAAGAGGGTAATGGCCCCGTGACAAGTGGTATCAGAGTGACCCTTTGACTGCCCGATTTCACGCCGAGCACCCATGAGTGGGGTAGGCAGGGTGGACAACTGTGACAAGGTGGCCCATCACGAGAGCGGAAGCTCGTGACGAGGGCGTCACGAGGTTGAGTGGGGGAGAATGTCACGCTTGAGAAGAGACGGGGTCATTAATCCCACATCGGAAAGGAAAAGGGAGGTCTTGTGATATAAATACGGTGGCGCTGCACATCCTATCATACATGTCTTTTGGGAAGAGGGTAATGGCCCCGTGACACATACAACAAGTCAACAAATATATTTTTTAATTTTAGGGTCTCATTTTAATAATATGTACATGGGTCATTAAATCTTTAAACTAAACCTATTGATGGGGTTTGTTGTGTTTATGGGAGCATTATTATATGAAAAACTCTTTTTAAATAGTTATATAGAAAAATGACCTATATCTAAAGTTATCTAGAAAAATGACCCCAAATCGTCCACGTAAGAAGACTTCGCTTTTTACAGAAAGCGAGTTCGAACCTCGCTTTTTACAAAAATCGAATTCCATGTTAAAAAACGCGAGAAATTAATTTTTTTTCTTTTTTTACCAACTTATTCAACGCGGAACTCACGTTTTATCGAAAGCGAGGTTCGACGAGGTCTTCTTAAATGGACGATTTGAGGGTCATTTTTTAGATAACTTTGAATATGAGTCATTTTTCTATATAACTATTAAAATGATTTTTTTTTACATAAATAAGCCGTTTATGGGTCCATTAAACAGTGAAAAGAAAAATGAACTTTTAATTTGGGTACTTTTTCTCTATTAATTGACCATAGATAAAATGTTTCATATATTATAAGTAAATTTAAATGATGACGGACCATATAAATTTAAAGTTAAGAGATGGTAGAAAAAGTAAATTACAGACATTAAAATTCGAATATTTGAAGAAAAAAGATAGTGAAGGAGACAAGACAATAGAGAGGCCGGTGGAGAATATTAAGAATGGGGCCATTGAAATAGATCTTAAATTTGTAAAAATATTAGTGGAAAAGGAATATTGATAACCAAAAGAGACATGCAAAAAGTGTGTGGTAGTTGTGGGGAAGCTTCTTCTATTTATTATTTGGTAGTTGGACCAAATCAATGCTCTATCAAACTCCATCATCATGTGTTTACAAGCTAAAGAAACTCTCTTTCTTAATTACTAAAAAACAAAAAGGTATTTCATCCTCATGTCTAAGTAAAAATTTATATTCTCTAAAATATCATTTAAATCTCGAAAATATCATATTTGAATATTTGATTCAACTTATGAACATTTGTTGTCCAAATTCGAATCTATTCAAATCTAAGAACGATTTATATGAATAGAGAAAAATAATTTAGAAATAAGATAAAGGGATTGTAGATATCGAGATTCGAATCTTGAACCTACATAATGCATCTAAAGTGAGAAAGTGAAAAATGAACTTAGCCATCCTAAAATTATTGGATTCGAATTCAAACATATGTAACTCGTTTCTTTATCCCGATATCGAAACCACCTTTATGCCATCTTAAACCTACCGAATACATCTAAAGAGAAGGTGAAAAATGAAGAGGACCCCAAAATTTAATAATCTTAAAAAGTTACCGATTCGAATTCAAACATTGTAACTCGTTTCTTATCTCGACATCGAAGCCACCTTTATACCATCTCTAACCTACCGAATGCATCTAAAGTGAAGGTGAAAATGGTGACAGGAGAGGAACCCTAAACTAAGTCATCCTTAAAAATTATTGATTCGAATTCAAACATCTGTAACTCGTTTCATTATCTCGATATCGAAACCACCTTTGTACCAAAAAAGAAAATAAAAACAGGTATAGAGGCAAAAACAAAAGGTGGGAAAAGAGAAGAAAGTTACCAACAACAAAGGAGCAGGCAGTCCATCCACCTCTCTTGGATCTACGAACTGGGTTTCCTTTAAGATCCACAGTTCCATCTTGAGTATAATCATCTATTCCTTCAACCGCCATTGTAGAACAACTATCCAAGTGTGTGTATATATATGTATATATATATATATACTTACATTTGTAATGGGGAGTATGTGTATATCCACTCCTTTTATAGACGTCTGTTTGATTCTCTTTTAAGATACTAAAGATTTATTCAGCATAATTATTATTTTTAGTTTTTTTTTCAATAAGTTTGACTTGGGTTTTGAAAGCATGGCCTAGGTTTTTGTTTTCTTTGTTCGGCTTTATTTTACGTGGAAAAGGTTTTATATTGGGTGTGAACGTAAGTTACACAAGTTTCCTCGAGTAGTTCTCTAACCTAATCAATTATTTTATATTTTTTAAACAAGTAGGTGTGTTGTTTATAGGTATTGTGAGCCTTAAATCATAATAAATTTATACTGGAAAGTGAGAGTTTAAATATGAATTTAATGTATATTGTTAGACTTGAACCTTAGACACCAAAGGTTTTAGGCAGGGACGAAGTTAAGATTGAAGTTATGAGGGGACAAGTTGATTAACTTTGAGAGTCTTAAAAAGTAAACAAACCATAAAAGCAAAGAGAGTAAAGGTTTAATTTCATTAATTTTAAAATTGAAAGGTCCTAAAAAGTAATTAAACAAAAAAGGTTCAAGGCTTAATTTTATTAATTTTAATGAACATGGTCATAAAAATAATAAATCATATAATTTTGGGAGAGACAAAAGCTTAATTACATTGGTTTCAAAATTGTCGGTGTGTTAAAATGTAATTAAACGATCAATATGTTATTTCTTCTAAGTTAGGTAATCATTTTATAACTTTTCATAGTCCATAAACTCAACAAAAGAATGTCCTATAGTCAAAGGACTATTTTTGTAGTTTACCCTAATTTTTAATAGATATCAATACTAAAATAAATTCAATTTGAACTTGACATCGAGAACAAATAATTAAATATAGGGATCAAACGCAATATTGTCCTTATAACATTTACGTCCAATTCCGTAGGAAACAAAAACATTTCTAAAAAAGGTTATTGGATTAACATCTAGATGAAAATACATGTAAACATATTTTATTCACAAAAATTTAAATATTCAAAATTAGTTATAGGGTTTAATTTGGACCTAATGAAAGCAAATATAAATGACCATTATACATGTAGATGGTTTAATTATGATTTCAAAAATCGAAAAGTTAGCTCCTCTAATAAGGGATTGACCGATAGGTGTTAGAGGCAGTCACATTTTTTTGAAAATTTATTGTCTCATATATTTTATTTTTTTATTTTATTGATGAAAAAGTGTATTTCAATGTAAGAAGTGTGTTTATTTGACTTGTCTGGTTGTTGTGCCGTATCTATGTTGTATCAAATTTCATAACATTGGCATCTTGCACTCTTTTTCCTCATTTAGATTGTAGGGAGGTTTTTTAATGAGACAGATGCTAATGTCTTCCCATTTTACGAACAAATTATGACTTTAAAAAAATGACTAAGATCAGTTACGGTGAAAATTTTCTATGTCATCGGTTTTTATAGCCTCTTGACGAGGTGCTATCGCTTTAACATGATGATTCTGTTAATTAGGCTATGTGTACTTTTTTTCTTCCAACAAAATTTAGGGTATTTTTTTAATGAGGCACATGAAATTATTTTTCATGAATGTTTTGATAAAAAATCGTAAAATAAAAATATAATTCATAATATATATATATTTCTAGAAAAGGAAAAAATAGATAATAACATAAGAATAGTCCAAGCAAGTTGTCAACAAGACAACCTAGTCAATATCTTATGTTAAGTAAATGTCGTAATTGAACGTTTGTTTGTAAGCAATCCTAGTCAACTCTCTTACTCAATTATTAATCCACGGGAAATTGCAAATCCGCAATTCGACGTACCTATTTGTCAATGGGTAAAATTTTGATGCACAAGTCTGTGTATTTACACTATAAAAACCCAGATTTTAAATTCCTAATTTTAACTCTAAAAAACTAAACCCTACACTCTAAACCCTGAACCCTAAATTCTAAACACTAACATTAAATTCTAAACACTACAACCTAAACCATTAAACCTTAAACTAAAACCCTAACCCCTATAACTAAAAGGCACGTGTAAACTAAAGTTTACACGACCTGTGTATCAAAGTTTTTTCCTTTGTCAATTAGTCCAATTGATAAGAAAATTAAAATTATTTACTTTTACAAATTTATCGAAATTAGAATATATGTATCATGTCAACGTCGAAAAAAACTGTATTTTTATACTTCCAAAAAGAAATAATTTTACAAAAATTAGCATACCCCATAGACATTTTATTAATTTATATTAACTTTTTTATTTTTAAATATATATGTGAATAGGAGAGAAATATTATTTTAATTAACACGAAAATGAACCCCTTTTTAAAAATTAAAGTGTAATTGTCGTGAATTATTTTTGTCTTTGGTTTAATTATGCCTCTAGTCCTTATACTCTTTGGATTTTTAAAATTTGATCTCTTTACTTTTATTTCCAAGAATTTAACCCTTTACTTGTTTGCTTTGGGAATTAAAACCCAATCAAATTTGAACATGTGATGTTTTAATATTGAAATGTATGATTTAAAAATTAAAGTTAAATTGACAACGCATATTCAGATCTAAGGAAAGTTAATTAACAGTATAAGGACTAGAGGTGTAATTAAACCAAAGACAATAACTTGATTGGGTTCTCGTCGTCGGGTTCAGAGTGGTTTCCGCCGTAAAGATGAAGTCGAGGAGTCAGCCGAAAGGAGTCTTGGGTTTTCGCCGTCAGCCCCTAGGTTCTCACCGTCGGGTTCAGAGTAGTTACAGCCAGCGTTCGGGACCCTCCTATCACGTCCACGCATATGATAGGACTCGAAGGAAAGGTGGTGTTGTTTTTGTTAACTACGTGAGCAAACGCATTCATCCTTCATCTCTACGTGAAGCCTTCTCAGTCTATGGAGAAGTTGTGGATGTCTATATAGCCTACTTTAACTCTGGGAGGATCAAAATGAAGAGCACCTTCGCGTTTATCCGTTTTGCAAATTTGGAGGAAGCTTCAAAGGCGGTGAAACTGGGGAATAATAGGAGAATGGATGGCTTTACGATTAAGATGTTTCTCGAAAAAGGTTTCACGAGGAAGGAAGATTCAAGAACTGAAGCTGCTAGTGACAAAGGCTCTAGGAGGGATGCTGGGAATCATTCCTTTGCAGGAATCAAAGTTGGATTATCTTACAAGGATGCACTGCTAAAAAAATTGACTTCTTCGCCGGATAATATGGATAAGGCTCCATCCCCCACTCCAGTCATGGATGCTAATCCTAGGCCCATCGTTTTTTCGGAAGGTAAAATATTCACCGTTGATGTTTTTGCGAAAGAGATGGACTGGTTGAATCAGTGTCTTATAGGCCAAATTAAAGGTATGTACAACGTTGAATTTATTGAGCAAGTCTTGAGGTCCGAAGGCTTCGGAGTGCAAGTCCCTCCACGAGGTTCCCATTTGCGTAGAGGCTGAGTCCAATTCTAACTCAGAAAATAGCCTATCAATTGAGCCCGTCTATGATGCTTCTTCGGGTTTATTCTCTATTAAGCCAAAATACATGAGAACCTCGAAAAAACTGAATCCCTTGACTTTCAGGTCAAAATTCGACAAATTTCAGAGGTGGGTATCTCTCAGACCATCGACTAGTCTACCCTCATTGAATCAGCGTCGGCGAAATGAAAAGGTTGTCATTCTAATTCTGGTTTTGCTGCTGAATCTAAAGATGGTAATGCATCCTGCAAAGTTCCTCCTTCTTCTTCGAGCAGTATGAATGAGTTGCATGTGAACCAATTGGAACAGGAGGCCAAAGATTCTCTTGAGGTTTGCACTTTGAAGCCAGTAATGAGGATGTGATCCGGCGTTTTGTGGATATTGCGGTGGAGACTCAGCTTAAGCATTAGGGACTCTCTCGGATTCTGGTGAGTCTCTTTCCCATTATTATGAGTAATTGTTTATTTTTCTCTTAGAATGTGAGGGGTTTGGGAAGATTTGAGAAACGAGCTTCGATGAAAAGGGTTACGGAAGGAAAGTGATTAAGTTGATATATTTTTTAAAATATGAAGGGTGATCCAATTGTAACTTTACCCATAATTGAGTGACCCAAATATAACTTTTAATAATTGGGTGACCCAAATATAACCTTACCCATAATTGAGTGACTTAAATGTAACTTTTAATAATTGATTGACCTAAATGTATCTTTACCTATAATTGAGTGACCTCCGTTATAGTTTACCCTTAAATAAACAAGCTAAATGGACAAGTTTGAAGAGATGTTTATTCAGTTTGTTTATATTCACAAACAAATCGTTTATAAGTTTATTTATTTGTTCGTTTGTAGGTCTATTTATTTATTCGTTTATTAGTTTGTTTATTTAAAATTGATATTTTTTTATAAAAGATATTTTATATTTATTTTTTAGATTTATAATATAATTATTAATATGCATATTTGATTACATTATATTTGAACCCAAGAAATGGTCCTAATAGAAAATAGAATGCCATTCTCCGTAAGAGACCTATGTTCAAGCAGCTTTGTCTGGATGTGCTTGAGTTTAATGACTTGAAAAAATAAATATTATCATTTCTTTTTTTTCCAGCAACTCTATAATTTATTAATAGAAGATCATACAAGCCAACATCATTACGGGCCTTGTTAATAAAAAATTACCATTTCAAACAATAATTAAATAAAAATTAGAAGATTAATAAAAATATGTAAAAATTTTGAAACCATTTCAACCGATTGAATCGCTAATTTTATTTTTTTAATATGCTGGTGTGATTACAATGTAATATATGTTTAAGTTTATCTTTTTATTTTATTTTTTAAACGATTTGCATAATTTTTTTATTTTTACTCCGTCAGTTCAACTGATCAAATCACTGATTTTCAGTTCAACCAACTGGTCTGATCCGATTCGAGCAACTATTTCCTCAATTGTACTTATGACATCATCCCTTATGGATGTTGATTAGAACATTTTACCATAAAATATGACAAAGAAACCTAGAAACACAAATGGAAGGACAAAAAATGTTTAGTGTGGGGTAGTAGACTATAACTTTGGGACCAATTGTCAACTTTCTAATGCAAGGAAAATCTAGTGTGGACATTTTAAAGGCATGATATGCCTATCTAGGAATCTTGGGTTTATTATTCATTATCATATTTGACCTTTTGCTTTAGATCACCATTTTCTTTTTTGGTTGCCCCACTCCTCTAATTTACTATAAAATGTAAGCATCAATTCGTAATACTCACAATTAGTGCATTTTGAAGCATGTTAGTAACTATTACATTGTATAATCATAAATATTTTTAGTAAATTACGTGAATTTGATTTATTGATTGTTTAATTCGAATTGAATATTAGAGGCTCATAGTAGGAAGATTTATCCCGATCCGATTTATTTCATTCAAAATATCAAGATTCAAAACATGTGACCTTGTAAGGGATCTAACGTCTCATCTTACTAGACCAACTGATAATTTGTATCATAATAATGTTTTAATTTATAAAATTTGAAAAATATAAATGTACATGCAATATTACATTTAGGGGTGGATTGTCCAACGCTCGAATTGTGTGTAGTTTTAATCAAATTATCATCATCATTATTAGTTAATTTCATCATAGCCCCACCAAACTACGACTCTTTTCTAAATTAGTTCCTAAACTGATAGATATTTCAATTCTAATCCCAAACTATGCCCCCATTTTAAATTGATGTCCTAACTTTTGAATATTCTAATTTCATTCCAAAACTATGACCCCCACTCTAAAATAGTCTCCAAACTTTTGAACATTTCAAATTCATCCTCAAATTATCGTTTTTGTTACATTATTTTGTTACATAATACACATCAGTGCTTACAGGATGATTAACGATTTTTATATTGATTTTATTAACATATGATATGATTACATATACTGATATTCTGGGAATGAAATAAAATTTTAAAAGTTTAAGGACCAATTTAAAATAAGAGTCGTAATTTTAACTCTTATCACTATTATTGTCATTGAATCAAAAATCATTTGATCAAATATCATGCATTAGTTTTTTGAAAGATATATATTATTGATTTTGGCCGTTGACTAGAGCTCCGTTAAAAAACCTCCCTAAACCTAAATGGAGGAAAAAGAATGAATCTAGTCAATGAATTGTCGGAGCATACACAACTTATAATCACACACATTAAGGGCATGAATCGACAAAACCCGAAAGAATAACCACCTAATGCACCTTAGGAAGCATGGATTAAAGTATATCCACACCAAGCTTCCTGCTCCAATGCCAATGCTGAACCAAAGAGGACAATCCACCCCTAAATGTGGAGGGAAGGAGGAATTTTCTCCTAATAAATTTTGAACTCGCGACCTAGTTAATTGTCCAACGCTCGAAATGTTGAGGGAAGGAGGAATTTTCTCCTAATAAATTTTGAACTCGCGACCTAGTTAATTGTCCAACGCTCGAATTGTGTGTAGTTTTAATATCATGCATTAGTTAGACTCTCGGTTGACACCCTCCCTTTTTCTCTAGGTCGTAGGTTCAAAATTCATTAGGAGAAAATTCTTCCTTCTCCTCACGTAAAAATTGTTAAAAAAAACAAGAGATTCAATGATGAATACTAGTCAAAACAACTTGCAAGATTTTGTCAATGAAATTAAATCTGTAATATCCCACACGTACAACTCACTTCTAGATCCTATCCACATATACACACATTTTATTCTTCCATATGATAGTTTGACTTGAAAATTCAACACTTTTAAAACAGAAGTTTTAGTTTTAGATCCGATAATTTATATATTTATGTTGTTTTTTTTATCGTTTATTGTGTTATAATCTTAATTAAGTTGTTATATGTATTATTATAGAAAAAAGTTAATACATAAGCTCTGGAAGTTAAAGTTTACATAAGCTTGTTAAATTTAAAGTTTAAGGTATTAATTTAGGGTTTAGCGTTTAGAGGATTAGTTTCTAGGGTTTAAAATTTAAAATTTATGGTTAGATTTTAGGGTTTAGATTTAGAGTTAGGGCTGAGAGTTTTAGGTTAGAAATTTAGCTTTTAGATTTTAAAGGTGTAATAATTTTTTTACACAACTTGTGTATTAAAATATAACTCTAATTATAATAGTTATATTTTGATATACAAGCTGTGAAAAAAATTTACACAACATTTCATATTTAAATTATAAAATGTAAAACTTAAACCCTAACCCTAACCCTAACACCCTAAATCCTAAACTCTAATCTTAAATTTTAAATTTTAAATTCTATAACATAAACCTCTAAACTCAACCTAAACTCTAAAATTGAAAGGCAAAGTATTTTCTTTATTACAAATTAATTTTGATAAGAAAATATAATTCGTGTCATATAAATTTTGAAGTATATTCACGAGTATTCATTGCAAAGCTCTAAGTCACTAAGTGTATTTATACCACATCCATATTGTTTACTATTTGTTTATTTATTTTTATATTGTGTTTTAATTGTTTTTCATATTGTGTCCTTATATTGCGATCAAAATTACTCAAATAGAGATCTAGAAGATTTTATTTCGAGGGTTTTAGGGGTAGACATGGACCTTAGCCTCCCTTAATTTAATGAGGCAATTGTATTATTAGCCCCTATAAAAATAATAATTTATTTTAAGTCCTTCAGGCCTTTAAATTGAATTTTTGCTTTTATTTTTAACTCCTCTAGAAATTAATAATTCAATTTATTTTATTAGTTTTTGCGTTTTTGAATTGTTTTCGTACCAAAAGTCGGAAACACAGCCAATAAATAGTTTGCAAATTGATTGATTGAATTACCAAAGACGGTCAATTATGTTTAAGGTTAAGCAGTTGACTTTAATTTCATTGGACAGTAAATGCAAAATTTTTGGTCCCATAGACGTCGTTTATTAGGTATTAGGTTCATTTGTAAAACACACGCAAATGATAAATAGATTGGACCGACTCTAGTTAGTTGTAACTACTTACTATTATTGATGGTAGAGATGAGCATGGGTTGGGTTTTTGGCCCACCCGAACCCGGCACGAAAATAAATACTTTAAATTTGAATTTGACCCGTCCCAAACGTATTTTTTAAAAAGTTTGACCCGAAAATAAATATATTAAACTCGACCCTGACCTAACCTATGGAAAAAAATAATTTTAGGGACTTAATTGTAAGAAAATAATTTGAGGATTTAATCATAAAAAAATATAATTTTAAGGACTAAATTGTAAATAAAAATTTAATTTGAAGGACCTAATTATAAAAAAATATATAAAGAGGGGTATTATTATAAATATCTCTAAAAAATTTAAGAAAAAATTACACAATTAGTCACTGGTCAGGTTGGGTCGGATTTTTTCCACCCTAAACCCGACCCGACTCCACCCTTAATAAAAACCTGACCCTAACCCAATTTTTTCATTAAAAAATCTGACCTGCTCGGGTCGGGCCGGGTCAAAACCCTACTGGATCGAATAAAATTCCCATCCCTAATTGATGGCTGAGTTTGAGTAAAAATGATAGCGGATTGGTTTTAAAGAACAGTCTGAATGATAAATGATGACATTCGCATAGGTGCGATATGACATGTTCACATGGGTGCATTTTCATGGATGAGAATCTTTTACCCTTTTCGGTGTTTATATTTATGCATTCATACTAAAAAATTAGGGTTAAGGGTTATAGTTTAGAGAATTAGGGATAAAGTGTATTTTTTAAGGTTTAGGATTTAAAATTTAGGGTTAGGTCTTAGAATTTGATTTTTTAGTGTCGGGGCATAAAAAAAAGCACTGAAAAGAGGCCGAAATTTTTTATTTCGTTTTCATTATAGTATATATTCATTTTTCTTATTCTTTTAGTAATGCACATACGTTCTATAAAAAAATTGAACGAATCTGAATCTCTTAAAAATAACATTATTTTTTTCACTAGAATCACTTGGAGGATTCACTAATATTATTTTCTGGTACAACTCAAATACAAATATGTATTTCAGAAGTCTTATTATAATCTACAAAGTTCGAGAATACATATTTTCTATATAAATTTTATCAGATCATTAACTATTACTAAATTTTAATGAATAATAATATTTTTATAATTATATTTATATGATAATTTTTTCTTATAATTAATAAGTCAAACTAAACATAAAAATCCATTCATCAAACACAATTTGATTAAAGAAAAGTCTAGTTGAGTTATACTTTGTGTCATACCAATTAATGCTATTTCCATTGCTCCTTTCCCATTTCATTTTTCAAGGTTTGGAGTCCTATTGTTTGAATGTTTTACTAAGATAAACTTGCACACTTTTATTGCACTACAATCTACCCTTTTAACTTTTAATTTAGTAGAATTTGAGTAGTTCCAATGAGAAATAAAATGTTATTATTCTTAGAAAATATAAAGTCGAGCAGTTTGTCTGTAAGGTGTGTATACGCTATTAAATGAATAAGAAAAACAAACAGATGCTATCATGAGATTGTATCAAATGTTTAAAAAAACTTTTGACTTAGTAGCTAAGTAAGCCATTAAGTTTTAATTTGTACATAAATAAATACAAATTTTAAACTAACTATCAATTGATCTAACAAGATGATGTTAGAGTTTTGAATCTTGACATTGTGAATATTTAATAGAGTAAACTAGGTTGAGAGTGTCGTCGTTATAAAAGATCTCTACAGTGCTATGAATTAATTGACCATTGAATCATATACTAGTGGTTATAAAAAGACACATAATTTTTAAGTCATTTATACCTAAATAAACATTTAACAAATTTAACTTTTTCATTGTGGAATTAGGCCTTAGGGTTTATTTAGATAACAATCTATATACATTGTTTAGAAATTAACGTTGTTTGTTGAAATTGACATTTATGCAAATGTACTTGATTGGGAACAAGAGGGTTGATTGAAATTTCACCAACCTACAAAATGAATATAAATTGAATTTAATTGAGAAAGAACCAAACAAGATTTAATGACAAGGGCACAACAAGACCAACAATTTTTTTAATTGATTAACCCAATTGAATTAAAAAATCAATTAAATGATTAGATGAGATTAAAATGAGTTGTTGCCAAATGATCAAGGATTAATTTGCACTTTTGTTTCAACATTTAAATAGATTATAACATCTCTTAACCATTTATAGGAAAAAAACAAGAGTTTCCATAGCTTTAACTATGTCCATTTATAAAATATATACTAGTTAATTGCACTATACACTCTTAAACTATAACTCTCATTTTAAATTGGCCCTTAAGTTTTTAAATGTTTTAATTCCATCCCCAAACTATGACTTCCATTTTAAATTGATCTCCAAATTTTTAAACAATCCATTTTCATCCCCAAACTATCACCCTCATTATAAAATTGTCCTCAAACTTTTAAACATTCCAATTTCACCCTCAAACTATCGGTACATTCTAATCACATCCATTGTTAATAAAATCGTTAAAAAATAGTAATTGTCATGTAAACATTGATGTGTATTATGTAATAATATAATATGATATAAAAAATAATTAATGTTGCATATATTGATAAATTTGGGGATGGAATTGGATTGTATAAAAATTTGGGGATAATTTAGAATGAGGATCACAATTTGTGGATGGAATTAAAACGTTCAAAAGTTTGGAGACCAATTTAAAATGAGAACCATAGTTTAGAAGTGAAATTGGAATATTCAAAGTTTAATGATTAATTTAAAATGAGGGTCATAATTTAGAGACATTTGGTGTAATTAAATCTAAAATATATATAATAAGTTTAGCGTTTGATTTTTTTTGTCATCCCTAATCGTTTCATTCTAATCCCTGTCAACTCAGAACTCACAAGTGTGACTCATAAGTATGGGCTGAGTTGACCCAAAAAGAAGTTAGGAAAGACCTTTAAAATGGGTCAGGACTCGGGTGATGAGTTAAAGAGAAAGACAATATGAACTCAGTATTGGGCGTGTAGTTCAAAGTCCAAATTGGAGAAGATGAAGTTTTCAAGATAAATATAGCAACCAAAAGCCCTTCCACTCCTAAAACCCTCATCTTTGCTTCTCTCTTCCAATCTATTCCCACCATGGCACAAGCCCTGATGCGTGCCGCCACTTCCACCTTCACGCGCTACCTTACTCTCTCTTTTCACATCCCCAAACGCCTCCTCTCCTCCAAATCCATCACTCACTCACCTCCCATCCCTTCTCTCGGCTTCTCCCGCCGTGTTGCCCCTCTTTCCCACGCCGTCCGATGTCTCCCTCTCGCTGCCACTCGGTTCACCGCCATCCGGTGCCGCGTCAACCGCTCCGGAAACTCCGCTTACTCCCCGCTCAACTCGGGGTCTAACTTCAGTGACCGGCCGCCCACCGAAATGGCCCCGCTGTTTCCCGGGTGCGATTATGAGCATTGGCTTATCGTTATGGATAAGCCTGGTGGAGAAGCGGCTACTAAGCAGGAAATGATTGATTGCTATATCAAAACTCTCGCTAAAGTCGTTGGAAGGTTTGTTTTGGGTGTTTGGATGCTGAGAAAGTGTGGGGAAATGGGAGGAAAAATGGGTTAACTTTGCAAAGGAAGATAATTTATTGGTTTTTAAAGTTAGCTATTTTCTGGGTTTAGCTTTGTTTTCACAATAATTTCTTCTTTCGCAGGATTGCTTGCGTTATACATTTCATTTAGGGATTTGGAGAGTTCTTTGATGCTGCTTACATTATTACATTAATAATTGATGTTGATTCTTTCTCTATGCTAGTGAGGAAGAAGCTAAGAAGAAGATCTACAATGTTTCGTGCGAGAGGTACTTTGGATTCGGGTGCGAGATTGATGAGGAGACCTCAAATAAGCTAGAAGGTCTTGCTTTTAGCTCCCCTTAAGCCGATGGATTGTTTTGTTTCACAGTCTTAATGAAAGTTTATGTTTTGTATATTTATTTTGTTCTATCTTAACAGGATTGCCTGGTGTTCTCTTCGTGCTCCCGGATTCTTATGTCGATCCCGAGAACAAGGACTATGGAGGTAAGTTGTAGCCCTTTTAGTTGAATATAGTTCTGTGGAAAATTTTTCTAGTGTTTGCATAAAACGCTGATTGACTGAAGACATGTGCATCCATTTCAACATTTGTGTTTCACTTTCTTTCATATGTCATCTGATGGCCGATGATCTTATCTTGTATATAAGATTCATCTACTGTTTAATAGTTAACTATCATTAACATGTTTTTCGTCTTGCTCTGGTGCACTTGCATTCATGTATAATGATTTGTAATTGCCTATCCATTGAACTCGACAGGGTAAATAGCATGCTGGTATTTTGTAAGAGTGTAATGGGGAACTTCCAGTTCCGTTTTTAAAAAGCACACGCCAGTCCATCTTGGCAAATCTAAAACGCCTTATGGGCAATGTTTTGTTTTGAATGCTAATGGATTTAAATCAAATGTCTCTCGCACTGCTTTGTGCTTCATTCTTGTTTAACATGGAGCTCAGGTCAGTAAAGAGAATCGGAGCAGACATTATACTATATGGTTTGCACCGCCAAAAGGGACCATGTACCATGTACTTGTGTACTTTACCTATGCTTTTAGTCCATCTTGGCAAAGCTAAAACGTCTTATCGACAATGTTTAGTTTTGAATGCTAATGGACTGACATTGAAAGCCTCTTTCACGACTTTCTGATCCCATCCTACATGGTGTTTGGATCTGTGGAGATGAAACATTAGTTTTTGTTTGCACGTAGCTTATGTCATCTTCTTTGGAGGAATAACCAAGCATTTATTTCAATTTTCTTATCCTTTAATCATGTCAATAATTGCGTATTATGTGCTTGCTTGCCTATTTATCTTCAAGATGAAGCGAGTATTGTTTATTGGGAGTCTAGGGAAAGTGGTCTATTCGAAGGCTTGTAAACCCACTTACCTCAGTCCATCTTGGCAAAGCTACTAGCCTTGAGTTGACAATGTGTAGCTTTGAATGCTAATGGAATCACTGCTTCTATATACGGAGTTAGTTATTCGAGATGATTCATAACAATTGGAATTCGCATATACTATGGTCTCATCATAGATGTATTATATGACATTTGACATTTGCAAACTTTGCAGCTGAACTGTTTGTTAATGGGGAGATTGTTCAAAGATCACCCGAAAGACAAAGGAGGGTGGAGCCACAGCCACAAAGGGCACAAGACCGACCAAGGTACAACGACCGGACTCGTTACGTTCGCCGTAGAGAGAACATGCGGGGAAACACATGATTGCAAAGAAATAAAATGCTGTATAGAAATCTTGGAAGCAGTGAATTGAACTCTGTTAAGTGTTCCTTGAGATATGCGTTACTGTTTTGAAGACTTGGATAAAAAGGCTTAGATTGATGTTTTTAATGTAGTTCTGTTTCTGAACTTAATCTTTATGTTCCATGCTTGAGTTTCAGCTTTAAAAATTGTTGTATGATTTTTATCATATTGCTCAAGTTTTTTACCCCTTTTAACCTCCTTTTTTCCCCAAGTTAATCAAAAAACTATAAGCTAGAATGGAATTTGTAATTCTTTATGAAAAATATTTTTAAATAAAATTTTCTTTATTGAGAATCTAATCTTTCATCACCATTATAGATAAGTACAGTATTAGAATTTAGACGTTAGAGTTTACGTGATCGTATTTAAACATTTATTGTGAAAAAAATATTTATTGTGAATATATTAAGAGTAATTATATCATCCATCGGCAGTAAAAATATTTTGTTTTCACAAGTGCTTTAATGCTAGGGGTTAGGGATTTAATTTAAGATTTATAGTTTAGGGGTTTAAGTTTATGTGTTTAGAATTTAGGGATTGTAGTTTTAATTTAGTGTTTAGGGTTATAGGTAAAAACCTAAATCATTAACATATTATTCTAAATCTTAACATTTAAATTATAAATCTTAACCCTAAACATTAAATTATATAACCATAAAACCTAAATTCTAAACCCTTAAACTATGAACCCTAAACTAAATCTTTAACCCTTAAAATTAAGGCGCTTGTGAAAACAAAATGTTTTTACCGCCGGTGCATAAGATATTTTTTCATATATCAAAATAATTTTTAATTGAATAAAAATATTATATTCTCATGCCGAGATTCGAACCCATACAAAATGAGGCAAGATGAGGAGGGCATTATAAAAATATTAATCCTAAATTTTTATGAGAAATGAGGAGCCCGTTATAAAAAATTGCATTTGTTTGAAGCAACTTACCAAAAAAAACTTAACATTTTTAAATTTAATTTTTTTTTTAAAGATGTTAAGTTTTTTTTAAGGGGATTTGTAGTTGTGGGGTTTGATCCCGTTACTCGTTTTTTTTTTCATTTATCCAAAAAAAATAACATTTTCATATTTTTTTTCATTTTGTAATATTTCTTCAAAACCTTTAGACGTTAGATAACCTAAGCTAATATTTGCGAAGATGGCATGTCCAAAATTACACATTGCAAATACATGCAAAGTTGTTTCATCTAAAGGGTTCGATTGGTGCGGATTCTTCGAGAAGAGCAGCCGCCTCTCGAAACATTCAGCTGCCTCGACGTCCGATGCGCTGATATCAGCTTTATAAAGCAACCCAAGATTGTACCAGGCAGCCGGGTTGGTTCGATCGAGTCGAAGGGCATCCATCAGAAAACTTCTCACTACGGGCATTGATTGACCACCAAGATGTCCGAGAATGCAAGCAGTGGATATCAAGCTTGGAACATGTGTGGGATCAACATCTAATGCCTTTTTGTATGACCTCAAAGCTTCCTGGTGAAGCCCTTTGGCTTCGTCCAATAAACCTAATAAAACCACCATCCAGTTTTAGCGAGCTAGTTCGACTCACCATTTAAAAAGATAGGCTATTGTACGAAAACTAATAACAAGCATGAACCTCGCAACTTTAGATACGCAATACTAATCGAAGTATCGAGAATAATTTACGACAAGTAGATATAAATAAAGTATGTGTACCTGTAGAGTACCATCTAGTGGCGGAAAAAGGACTGATCGCCTTGGATTTTGAGAGACAGACCTCGGCATCCCGAAACTGCGACAAGCTTGTGTACACATTAGCTAGATCATGCCATGTTTCCATTTCCAAGCTTCTATCCCACTTTCCCTTGGTCTGTGAGTAAGGGAAATAGCAATTTATAAGAATCATTGGACCAACTTCGGGTTCTACGAGTTACTTGTTAGAGCAATTCTGTGACCCGATTTGATGAAAGCTTTCTATAGCTAGTGCAATCCATTCAAAACAAACTAAACTCTTCACAAATTTTAAGTGGCTCGGAATAACGTGCAGCTACCTTACTCGCAAACCGAAAACAAACATAAAGTTTTGATATTTTTTCTCTATTTACCCTAATGTTTTTGCATGACTCTAAAGTTCAGGACTCCCTGCATAATGACCCACTTCTTTGTTTCAGCGCCAACATGCAGGAAGTAAAAGGTAAAAGATAATAATATAGTAAAATTGAAAGGGCACTTATCGGGCTCTTCTATCGGAGAGGAAACTCGAATTTTTCATTTTTTGGCAGATTAACTTCAAAAGGATAAATTTGATAAAATGGAGTGCAGAACCTACCATTAGTTTCTTCCCAGAGGCCGAGCTTTTATACTGAACTTGGAGAACGGCAAGAAGATGAGTATATGTCTCGACTGCATTTTTTAACTGGCCTTGTGCAATCTGAAGTTTAGCCTTAGTTCTCAACAGTTCTCCTTGGTCCCACTTCCCAGTTTGGTTCAGAGCGGCGTTAATCACCATCTCTGCATCGAAAAACCGTTTTTGAGCAGACAATATCCGAGCCAAAAGCACATAGCCTTTAACATTAGACCCTGCCTCCAGTTTCAACAGCTGCTTTGCATAGTTAAGTGCAACATCCAACTTTCTCTGCTCAGCATTTTCTAGGCAAAGATGGAATACGATGAACGGGTCACTTTCTGTCATCATCTTTTCTGCGGCTTCAAGCACCTCGATTGTTTCAGACTGCTGCAGAGTTCTCTACTTCTCTGAGAATCCGAAGAAACCAGCCTCGACTGAGCTGACAATAAAACACCTAGTAAGCAGTTTGCTTTGCTCTCCATCTGTCAACACCCACCATTTAATCCGGCAAGAGCTTTCTGTGCCCAACGTGTCCCTTCATCGATAGAGCTATTATTTTCCCCACAAATTTTCGAGGCTAGCAATAATTCCAAAATGCAGTCCGGGTTTTCTCGGCTATTCAAAAGGTTCCGCAGAAGATTCAGAGCAATTATGTCCTCACCTTCACCGTAATGGCAGAGAGCCAACAAACAATATTGTTCTTTTCTTTTCATGATCTCTGGATGCAACTCTTCAACCTGATGAGCTAAGGCTCTAAGTTCACCAGAAACAGATAGCGCAAAAGTAAGATGATCCAAGATCGAGGGATCCCATCCGATCCTTTTCAGAAGAAACTTTTTAAGTAGAATTAGTAATAAAAGAATGGACTCTTCGACGTTGTTTCTCGGCACAAATGAGCCTTCCATCTGCGCACGGAGGGTTGGAGGGCTTGCTTCGGCACCGCTGTATAAAAGCAACACTGCAAATTCCTTTTCGAGTTTTGCTTTGGTTCCGGTATCAAGATTCCAGAAATAGAGGAGAGCTCGCCGATATAACAAGATAGCTTCTTGGGGATCTCCTGCAAGTTTCCATAGCTCTGGAAGCAATTCCACTGCTTTGTTCAAAATTTCCTGTAACTTACAATCTGTAGATAAGTTAACGGGCAGGCCATCAGGCAACGCAGATTCAACAGTGTCCAAAATAACTTTGCACGATTGAGCAGCTTCTGTAAATTCAGGAAAAAGAAGTTAAAAGAACACGAATATGCAGTGATGATTATCGCACAGTTCACACTGAACGATCAAGGCAGCAAATAGTTTCAGTCTTTCAGTATATCTTAGGTCCGTAAGTAGAGTAGTCTTTCGGAACATATGAATGCAAAATCTGTGGAGCAACTCGAGTTTTGTCACCCGTAGCAAGTAAAGGGAAAATGAAGGCCATACCTCCAAACCTTCCGAGATGCTGCAATGACTTTGCTTTCAGAAAAATTGCTTCGAGAAGTAAGCTAACAGCATGCAAAGACATGGACGGAGCAGAATCACTTTCCGAGCGGCGCCGGCTTTTTTCGTATCTTCTCGAAAGGGAGGCTTTCATCTTCAAAGTCACCACGGCCACATCTATTCCTTCAAATACATGAAGTGCCGCTTCTACATTTCTGTGATCAGGGTTTTTTCCTTCCTTTGAAAATAATATTAAAAAGTATGTTTTTTTACGGTTCCAAAGTAGACGTCACCCGGATATCGGGATGATATTCCCAGCAGAATACCGTAAAATTAAAAAATAAAAAAATATTGGAAAATTTAAAAAATAAAAGGTGGAGTCGCCACCGGCCACTTTGGTAGGTCAGGCACATTGAAAAAAAAAACTAGAGATTCAAAAAGTTTTGGGTTCGAGAGTCGGTTACGCGTGGAAAAGGATTAGCACTCACATGCCCAAAATTGGTACCGTGTTGATTGAGTGTTGTCATTGCAAGAAGATAAAAATTCGATTTTAAATTTAATATTTAATCCAAAAAAAGCGGTCTAAGGAGAACATTTCTTTATTTACGAAACCGAGGAAGATGACACATGAATGAGTCAGGATGTCACTTCTAACCGGTATCCAAAATAAAATGAAAAATAATTCCTTAAGTGAATCGAGTTTAAAAAAATATATCCGAAATAAAATAAACAAAAAATATATATAAGTATGATAATACAATATAATATAAAATATAACACATATAATATATAGAAAATAATAATAATGTACATATATATTTTATAATATACTAAGTATGACATAATATATTAATAAAATAATTATATATATATGAAATAATATACATATAGTAAATATAATAATATAACATATTAATATAATAATTATAAAAACAATAACCATATAATAATACTAGATAATAACATGCGCATATAATATTTATTATAATACTTATGCATAAGAATATGTACATCATAAATATGAAAAGAATAAGAAAACCTTACATATATATATCTATATATTTATTACAATTACATACGTATTATATAGTTAAAGTAATACCATACATATACATATATATACATATAGAAACACACGTATATCTATATAATTCACATATAAGACTAAATTACTTATTTTACATAAATAGAAAAATAACTTAAATACTTAACGTAAATATATGTTAAATTATACCATATTTATATAATATTAACAAAATAGGGAAATGTATATTATATTATATTCTAAAATTATACCTTATATATATTATACAAATATATAAAAAAAACTTTACATAATTATGTAAACATGTTATGGAATAAAATAAACTATATATATATATATATGCAAAATAATATCTAACATAATATAATATGGGTAAAACTTTGATACACAGGCTGTGTAAAATTAATTTTACACAAGCCTGTGTATTTATACTATAAAAACTCAAATCCTAAATTCCTAACTCTAACCCTAAAAACCTAAATCTTAAACCTTATACACTAAATTCTAAACATTAACCTTAAATTCTAAACCCTATAACCTAAACCCCTAAACCTTAAACCCTAACCCCTAAAACTAAAAGACACGTGTAAACTAAAGTTTACACGGCCTATGTATCAAAGTTTTTTTCCATATAATATATATATAATATATAATACTATAATTGTAAAAAAACGTATTATATAGTAATAATAGGTAAATATAGGATACAAATAACATAATATATGGTAGAAAAATATATATACATATATAATATACTATATGTAAATATATATATATATAAATAATAATAACACTAATAATAATAAAATATATATGTTAGTATAATAATATGTAAATAAAAAAAGGAAAATGACTAAAATAAAAAATATAGAAACTTAAGAATTAAAAAAAGGGTGAAATCATAAGACATTTGAAAGTTTCAGGAACCAAAGAAGTGATTTTACCAAGGGTAGACAACTTTTAAAAAATGGGTTGGGAAGGGGGACTTAGTATGTAATTTACCCTTAATTTAAGTTTAGTATATAACTTAAAATTTAAGAAAAAACCTATTATTCTCATTTGTTTCAAACAAAAAAAAGAAAGAGAGTTTCTAAACTCTCTCTGCCCAGATCGGCTCCCCTTTGCCGCCGCCGTTGTTGGCGGCCGGAACTTCAAAGCTCTCTCTTTTATGGCTCTCTCTTTTATGGCTCTCTCCAACGTCCCGAGTTCGAATCTAAAGTTAGATTTTAAACCGAAGCTCCTAAAAACGTAGATCTAAATCGAAAAGAAAATAAAATAAAGGTATTTTTTACCTTTTATATTTCAAAATATCCTTTTTTAACAATATTCGAACTTGTTTTATTTCGAATCGTGCCTTTTTTTTGAACCGAACAACCTCCTATTTTATTTTTCGAACTGATTTTTACATGCAAACTCCCCTATCTTTTTTTTGCTTTTTTTAATCCATTTTTTTGTGTTCGAATGATAGAATGGAAGTAGATTAAAACCTTTTTTTTTTCATTCCAATTCGAACTGCCCTTGTACATTAGATTTAATGGGTATTTATACCCGAAAATAAAAATAAAATAATACAACTTGTATGCTATTGGATTTTTTTAGATCTGAAATCTCTTGCTTTTTCTGATAGGGGCGGCTTGACGGTGACAGTGGCGGCGAAGGTGGTGCGGCGGCGGCTGCAGAGCAAGTGGGTTTAGGTTTAGGTTTTTTTAGGGTTAAGGGTATTTAGGTAATTTTTGGGTTATTTTAATTAAATGGTTTGGGTATTTAATTTGGGCTTTTTGGGTTATTGTTGTAATGGGTAAGGGTTTTATAAATGGGTCCGACCCGGACCAAAAATAGGTACAACAGCTGCTCCTCTTTGTTCATTGCTGTGTAACAGGAATAGAGCAAAGATAAAATAGTAGTCATTTTTGTCCGGTCGGGGTTTCTTCTCTAGCCACCGCTTCTTTGTTGGGCTTCTCTTGATCTTCTTTGTCGCTCTTCAAAATAGAGGATTTGTTGGGGAAGACAAAACAAGTTCGGCTTGCTACAAGTCTGACGATGATGCAATGCCTGGAGAGAATTTGACCTAGCTGCAACACTAACGAAGAAGTAAGGTCTGCAAAACTTGATCCAGCTGTAACACTGACGAAGACACATGATCGAAGGATGAAAGTTTGGTCCAGCTACAACATTGACGAGGAGGCATGACCGAATGTCGGTAAATTTTGATGTAAAGTTTATTTTGCATTTTTCCCAAATGCACATGGATCAACGGTTTTAAGTTGCCTTTACCGGTAGCCGTTTGCTATGGGCTAGTTGTTCCATTCCCCTGGGTACAATCAGTTGATACCAATCATGACATTAGATTTTCCAAAGGATTTATTTTCCTTTGACCATTCGTGAAAATGGATTTTCAATGGATATTTGAATTATCTATTGTCTTAAAACTTTACCGTGTTTAAGCACGTTGTGCCAACATTTCTGTCGGACTTGTCAAAATAGTTTGATCCAGCTGCAACACTGACGAAGAGGCAAGATCGAAAGATGGAGATTCTAATGTCTGATCCAGCTACAACTCTGACGAAGAAATAGGTTTTGAAAGAGTATTTGGCCCAGCTACAACACCTGACGAAGAGGCAGGACCGAAAAATTTTATTTCTTTACGATATCAAAGAAGACGTCACTCGGAGACCGAGATAACGCTCCTAACAGAATACTGTAAAATTTTAAAATAGGAAGACGAAAAATGGTGGAAAATACGGATGGGAAATAAGAAAAATGGGTGGGTGGAGTCGCCACCGGCCACTTTGGTAGGTCGGGCACCGTGAAAAAAATAACCAGAGATTCAAAAAGTTTTGGGTTCGAGAGTCAGTTACGAGTGGGGAATGATTAGCACCCCACAACGCCCAAAATTGGTACCGCATTGATTGAGTGTTGTCACTGCAAGAAGATAAAAATTCAATTTTCAATTTAAAATTTAATCTCAAAAAACGGTCTAAGGAGAACATTTCCTTATTTACGAAACCGAGGAAGATGACACATGAATGAGTCAGGATGTCACTTCCTAACCGGTATCCAAAATAAAATAAAAAATATCCCCTTAAGTGAACCGAGTTTAGAAAAATATATCCGAAAAAAATAAACAATATATAAAGATAAGAATGATAATACAATATAATATAAAATATAACACATATAATATATAGTGAAAATAATAATAATGTACATATATATTTTATAATATACTAAGTATGACATAATATATTAATAAAATAATATACATATATGAAATAATATACATATAGTAAATATAATAATATAACATATTAATATAATAATTATAAAAACAATAACCATATAATAATACTAGATAATAACATACGCATATAATATTTATTATAATACTTATGCATAAGAATATGTACATCATAATTATAAAAAGAATAAGAAAACCTTACATATATTTATTTATTACAATTACATACGTATTATATAGTTAAAGTAATACCATACATATACATATATATACATATAGAAAGACACGTCTATCTATATAATTCACTTATAAGACTAAATTACATATTTTACATAAATAGAAAAATAACTTAAATACTTAACATAAATATATGTTAAATTATACCATATTTATATAATATTAACAAAATATGAAAATGTATATTATATTATATTCTAAAATTATACCTTATATATATTATACAAATATATAAAAAACTTTACATAATTATGTACACATGTTATGAAATAAAATAAACTATATATACATATGCAAAATAATATCTAACATAATATAATATATATAATATATGTAATACTATAATTGTAAAAAAAACGTATTATATAGTAATGATAGGTAAATATAGGATACAAATAACATAATATATGGTAGAAAAAAATAGATACATATATAATATACTATATGTAAATATATATATATATATAAATAATAATAACACTAATAATAATAATAAATATATGTTAGTATAATAAGAATAATAATAATAATATGTAAATAAAAAAAAGTAAAATGACTAAAATAAAAAATATAGAAACTTAAGAATTAAAAAAAGGGTGAAATCGCAAGACATTTGAAAGTTTCAGAGACCAAAAAGTGATTTCACCAAGGGCAGACAACTTTTAAAAAATGGGTTGGGAAGGGGACTTAGTACGTAATATAACCTTAATTTAAGTTTAGTATATAACTTAAAATTTAAGAAAAAACCGATTATTCTCATTTGTTTCAAACAAAAAAAGAAAGAGAGTTTCTAAACTCTCTCTGCCCAGATCGGCTCCCCTTTGTCCCAAATGTATGGTCCCCTTTTTTGTGTTCGAATGATAGAATGGAAGTAGATTAAAACCTTTTTTTCATTCCAATTCGAACTGCCCTTGTACATTCGATTTAATGAGTATTTATACTCGAAAATAAAAATAAAATAATATAACTTGTCTGCCATTGGATTTTTTCAGATCTGAAATCTCTTGCTTTTTCTGACAGGGGCGGCTTGACGGTGGCGGCGGCGGCTGCAGAGCAAGTATATTTAGGTTTAAGTTTTTTTAGGGTTAAGAGTATTTAGGTAATTTTTAGGTTATTTTAATAAAATGGTTTGAGTATTTAACAAGGGTTTTATAAATGAGTCCGACCCGAATCAAAAATGGGTACAACAATTTTCACTTTTTGATACTAGAGCCTTCCTAACAATGCCCTTGCTTCCTATAAATTTAACTCCTTAACTGTAATTAAAGCTTTATTTTAGTATTTTTAGAATATTTTTGAGAAATAATTTTAAAAAATAAAAAATTCAAAAAATATTTAAAATATATGAAAATTCATACTTTATTTTCTAGTTATAAAATTATTTTTAAATAAATATTGATCCATCACATATTTATTGACAGTATATGAAATTATACACAATTAACACATTAAATGTCATTTGAAAAATAGCGAAAAATTATTTTAATTATTAAAAATATTTGGGTATTATTGTTCTTGATGCTTCATAAGGTTGTAAATTAGTTAACCCGACAAGTAAGCTCAGCTATTCTCCTTCTTATTAATAGCTATCACTATCATGGATGCTACCCAATTAGAGGGTATTGAGCTTGATATGCTTTTCTTTATAGGAAATTGTTGTGTGTTGATCTCTATTTTCATCCTCATTGTGGAAAGCGGGTCATAAAATATAAGGCTTTGTTTTTTGCTACCGTGGGATAACTCCTGTTGGGGCTAATCGTCCGTTTCGAGAAGCTGAAAATTTCAGATGTGGGCAAACGGCCGTTTGCAGCGAAAATTTACTGGCCAAACGCCCGTTGGGAGTTAAACTTTCTCCTGTTAGGCGAGAAAACACGGGGCTCAGCGCCCGTTTAGGTTGAAGAAGCAACCAAAAATGGATTCATGGTCTTTACTGTTTTCGATCGAATATTGATACTTTCTATTACACTGTAAGAAAGGAATGTCATGACCTTTATTATTTTGGATCAAATATTAATACTTCCTGTTGCAATGTAAGAAAGGAATGTGGTAAATGCAAAAAAGTCTCTTCACCGGTGCATTGAATGCCCCATTATTGTCATTTGAAAATCGAGAGAAAAGAGGATCCAAGGAATTCTAAAAGTCTCTTCACCGTTCATCGGCCTAATCACGGCCATCGTTCGTCCGTGGTGTGTACCGTCGGCACCAAAACGTTCCCCTCGATCGTCCGATCATAACCCCTTACCTCACTTGCCGATTTGCCTCCCTAATCACCACCCAGATCTAGTTTAAGCCTCGTCGAACCCGAAATCTGCAATGTGAGGATATTCTTTTGTTCTTTCCATGGTTATATATATACATATATTCGAAAGGTCCTGGATATATCTTTAAACCATCTACTCTCCATCTTTCCTTGTATGATCTCCATTTGAGAGGATGAACCTCAAACCTTTCCTTCATGAACATCACTTGGTTTATGATAAGTTTGAAAAACAAGAGGCATGTTGTGATAAATGCAATCTGCGCATTGAAGGTGGGGCCTTCACTTGTGAAATCTGCAAGTTTTGGCTACACCATTCATGTGCTGTGCAACAACTGCCTCGTGTAATCTCTCATCCTCTTCATCCTCAACACCCTCTTATACTGGTCTCCAACAAAGCCTATTACGCTTCCCATGTCTTTTGTAATGGGTGTTTCAGTCTCACTCTAATCTGCTTGTACCAGTGTCGAGATTGCAATTTCAACCTTGATCACGTTTGTGCTTCTTCAACCACGATCACTAGTCATAGACATAAACAAATCTCCCATTTCTGTCATCGTGACCATCCATTGACAGGGTTCAAGTATCGCAAAGTGAGCAAGTATCACTATACTTGTTTCTGGTGTCACAAGCTTTTGTCTGGAGTCTCTTATGGTTGTTTTAGATGTCACACAATGTCCTTTGTTCATGAAACCTGTTTGATGAATTGTAATCACTCATTTTTACCTGTAAATACATATTAGTGTTGCATGTATATTTATTATATTATGTGTTTATTGTTTGCATGAGTATTACTAATATATATAAGGTATGGTGTGCATGTATATTATAAGCTATATATGTATACATATTAATGATATATGTGTGTCGCGTATGTATCTAGAGTACGAGCGTATTTGTTTAGTGTATATAGATGTTATGTTAATTATGTGTAGGATTATATATACGTATGCTAGAATGTTATATTAATTAATGTTTGTATAATATAAGTATACGTTTGCGTATGTATGTGTATTGCTATACTAATTATATTATTATTAATGGGCTGATAAAATGAAATCAAAAAAATTAAATATATTAAACCCAAATAAAAATTACAGTTCAAGTCCAGTTACAAATAGTTACAAGGCCCAAACCCAAATCCTATCTAATTACAACTGTGTGTGCAGGTGGCTGTGGGCCGTTGGATCAAGATCTGATCCAACGGCCACGATCCAACCAAGAAGTCAAAAATATCTGCCAGCCGCGTGTTCCACACGTATGGACCGTTCGAGTGCCACGCGCGCGTGTGATCCACGCGCGGACGCTTTAATATCCCACGCGCGCGTAAGATCCACGCGTTCTAACTCCTCGACCGCGGAGCTCCACGTGGCAAGATCTGGAGCCGTCTCATCAAATCGAGGCTTCATCCAGGCCGTTCATCCTTCAAGCCATCTCGACCGTTAGATCAGATCTGATCTAACGGCCGAGAACGCGTCTGGCCGCTGGCAGAACACCCATACCGCCACCACGCCGATATTCAACCCCCGTGTTCAGAACATGCCCAATACAACAAGCAACAAGTTGTCAGTTCAGATCTGAAAAAGCAAGATGCAACTTGCACCAAAACAAAGACAATGATATATATGAAACGGGGACTTTTGTAATGGGAGAGAGTTGTAACAGAGGGGTAACAAAAAAAACAGAGAGTGGTAACAGAAATCTTGTAATACAAAAACTGAAAGTTGTAACCATTCAAGATAATCGAAAGAAAAGTCCAGTGGTAAATACTCGTTTCTCTTTTTTATTTTTGCATGCATATAAAAAAGAGGAAAACAGCAACAAAAAAAAAGGAGAGTCGTCTTACCGTCGCCGTTTGTGGGTCTTCCCTTCCTCAGTGATAAGCCTTTCGGCTTCTCCAAGCCTGATATGGTGAACTAAAGGGAGGGGAAGACCCCTTGTAGTTTCGTTTTGGTTTAAAAAATATTTTTTCGCTTCGTATTTTCTAGATCTAGGGCAAATAAGGGTGTATCCTCTGAATCCAACCACGGATTCATGTTGAGGATAAGAAGGGGGTTATTTTGGTGTGTTTTGGAGGTTCGCCGGTGCCGGTTAGCGGCGGCCGGTGGCGAAGAACACGGCGGCCGGCCGCCGGATTCTGGGTTTCATAAGATCAGTTGAGAGAAAATAAGAATGGGGCTGGGTTATGAAAATCAAAAAATGAAACGAAGTGGGGAAAATTTGGTTTCGGTCTAAAAATAGCCTTTATATAGGTATTATTATTTTGCTAAATGGGTAAATTACACACTTAATCCCACCGCGTTTTCAATATTTTCGTTTTTGTCTTGCCGCATGGTATAATTACAATCTCAGTTCCCCTGATATTTCAAAAGCTTACAATCTAGTCCCTAAATTACACTGAATCAGTTTCTAAATGGTAAAATTACGCCTTTAGCCATCCCGCGTTTTTGAACTTTTCATTTTGAGTCTACCCCTTGGTATAATTACAGTTTGGATCCTTCTAGGTTCTGTTTACTTCGCATTTTAGTCCTGAAATTACATATTATTGTTCTTTAATTTCTGCCACTGACTATTATTTTCCTTTCATTTCAGTCCTGTTTCTTTGTAAATACTCATGTTCGTATTATAATCGTATATGTTGATGTATTCTATTGTTTTATTTTATATCTCTCGTATATGTCTCGTATTTTATGTTTAAATGTATATGTGTATTAAGTTTACGATAGTTATTTTTTTATCCGGTTATTCGTATTAAAGCATGTTATGTTCTATTTGACTCGTAAACGGCATGTTCTTGTATTTTTGTACGTATTGTTTGTTTTCTTGGCTTTTAGGATACGTGTTAGTGTGTCTTCTTTTATGTATAATATATTGTTCCATATATGTTGAAATATGTTTTATTACTAGTATGCATGTCTTTTTGAAATATTTGTTCGTCTATACGTACCTATTCCTGCCTTGTTATTCTGACATGTTAAAGTTGTTTTTATCCATTATTTAGATTAATATGTATATATGCATGTTTTAGTCTATTATATTATTTATGTTAGATTAGTATTCTGTTGTGTCAATATTTATTGCATTTAAATATTTTGCCATGTTTTACATTTTTGCCACTAAGATTGCATATGATATATAAATTGTTAATGCGGTGTCCTTTTATCGAGCATAAACGGGGCCAATATCAGGCGTAGTGATAGTGGTTGGGCGTTTATTCTCGGATAACGGGGCCCTTAAAATTTATTCGCAATTATGACCGAATTTTAAAATAATCGTCACTCTAATCCGGAAAATCCAATATTAATAAAGCGGTAATTATTAAAGTACCAATTTTCGGGCGGTGTGGGGGTGCTAATCCTTCCCCATCCGTAACCGACTCCCGAACCCAATCTTTTTGAATCTCTGGTTTTATGGTGTCCGTCCTACCTAAGTGGCCGGTGGCGACTCCATTTTTTAAAATGCGATTTTTTAAAAACCTCACAGAATAAATGTTTTATATCCAAAAAAAATTGCAAACACCTTTCAAAAACAACTTCGAAAAAGCCGCGTTTTATTTAGCGATGAGAAACATAAAAATGGACATCGCTACATGAATATGCCAAATATAATCTCAAAACATCACTTTCATCCATCCCACCACCTTCAGTTAGCATCCGGATATAGTAGTCGGAGGTCCATTCCATGCGGTGTCTGTGGTTATGGTATTAGGTATATCTCCGAAGGATATTTGTGTGAAAAGTGCCCATTCTTCATTCATTTTAGGTGTGTTCAATTCAAACCGAGTCTAAAACATGAGTTGCATCACCATCGTCTGACTCTTTTTCCAATCAAACTCTATTCATTCCTATTAGAACCATGTAACAAATGCAGGAAGGATATTTTTCCTAGGGAAGATTCTGTGCTTAATTATTATTATCGATGTGTGTCATGTGGATTCAATTTTCATCTTCGTTGTTTGATACCATCATCAAGTATTAAACATAAACATCACAGGCATGAACTCAAGCTTACTCATGTTTTTCTTGAGGATTATTCTGACCAATATTACTGTGATGTCTGCGAAGAAGAAAGAAAAGTAACACATGCACATTTGTCGCTCATATTGGTTGTGCTCTCAACCAGATATGTTCGTTTTAGTTGCTTAATAAATTCGAAACTCGATCTTTAGAGAACGTTTACTTCATATGCTTTATAAAAGATTCTTAATAGAATTTGACAATTGAGTTTTGAGTTGTTGCTTTTGGAAAGCCTGAATCTTTAATTTTAAACATATATTTCACATATAGATGTATTTATATTGATTTTAAAACGTCTAATTAGTCTAATCTCAAAATTTATAAAGACTTATTAGCATTGAAAAAAGAAGACAACGTTTCTTTCACCTAATTCTAAAATTGGCAGAGAATTAAGATGTCTTTATATTGTACAAATAGGGTCGAGTCTAATACTTAATTTCAAAACTATTAGGGATTGAAAAGGTAATTAAACCTAAAAACTTGGAGAAACCTTCGTTTCCCTTGTTTCAAGACGGCCGTAGACCTAACATGCTATTTTTCTGTATTTTTCTCAGATTAAAGACGATGTTGAGTCAACCTCTAGCTTGGTGGGTGAGAAAGATTCAATAGGGGAACGAAAGGAGGAGGATGAAATGAAGGAGAGAAATGCAAACTTCTCTGCTCATTTTGAGGCGGGTAATAATTTTAATACACACATTAGGACATCAATTATTTGATAACGAACAACATATAATACATTTTTTAAAATGAAAGAGATCACGTAATTTAAAATATTCATAAATTGATATATTACCAAAACGTTCCCCTCGATCGTCCGATCATAACCCCTAACCTCACTTGCCGATTTGCCTCCTTAATCACCGCCCATATCTAGTTTAAGCCTCGTCGAACCCGAAATCGCCTCCCCTCTATTTTCTTTCGATTCTGGCCGTCTCCGTCATCGTTTTGCATCGCCGTTGGTCCAGTCATGCTCAGCGTGTTGAGGCAAGCAAAACCCCACCGGTCGATCGGCTGATCGACACTAGCAAGGTCTTCATCGGAGCTTCGTTGATTATGGCTATCTCAGTTTCGTTTTAGGTAAGCTTTGGTTAAAATCTGGCTTGTTTTGATGAACTCTGGGTTTGGTTGAATTGTGTGTCTGATGGACTACGTTTTTCTGACAGAGCAGCGACCATTGGAGCCACAAGCGACAATTTCGGTGTACCACCGACGAGTCTACTAAGTTTCGGTAAGTGGGCCTGAACAGGTCTAAAACCTTCTGAACCGGCCTAACCCAGTCTGTACCAAACCCAGACTAAGCCCATTTCATCTAAGCCCAATATATTATCTGACCCGAATCCAACCCGCCTGAGTTCGACTGGATTCGACCCGGTCTATTGACTAATGATGTCAGCTTTGACCTATGACATCAGCGTTGACCTATTTCGTCAGTGTTGACCGATGATGTCAGTGTTGATTTTGACCCAAAAAGTCAAAATTTTTGAAATCCTATTTCTATTTTTTCCACGTCTCTGTTTTGTGAAATTCTAACCCGAAATCCTCCAAATCTGACCTTAAGCCAGAGCATTCATTTGTAATTAATTATCCAGTTAAGAGCAATGTGAATAAGGATTGATCTTGTAATTTGTTTATTTGAAGATATTCGCATTGTATCTGTGATTTTTGAGGGATATCTAATTCAGGTTCGAGAGCGATCGAATAGGGTATCATGGATCAATCGATGTAGCACGGATTTGAGGTAATACATCACTACCTCCTGCATGCTTTACGAAACATGTTGGTATTCGGTTAAAGTATGCATGATTATGATTAAGTGTACTTTCAATTCTACTTAAGTCAATTCGATTACAAAATAAAAGAATGATAATCTGCATAAGACCGAAATACCCTAATAAGAAGGTTAATAAATCGGAAGGATATAGAGTTCAATAAATAATTAATAAGGTAATTAATCTCCAAACCCGATCAATAATGTTAAAGGTTTCAACGTCAAAAATATTTTGATATGAAATTATGAAAATGTCATTGAGGTATAAGAATGACTAAAATACCCATGTTAATGATAGTGATATAGAAATCTACACTATATTTGGTAAAACAACTGATTCATTTGAAAACCTCGAATTACTTGGAAAGTTATGATAACAAGACTTAAACCTTTGAGATTGTAAAGTACTTGGATTTTCTTGAATTCTGAATAAATCTTCGAAGATAAATTACAAAAATCTATTCATATGCTTGAATTAATCAAATTGGCGTAAAGTACTGAATTGATTGAAATGACTAAAAGGATTGGAAATATTGATAAGGCTGAATTGATCGGAATGATCGTAGTGACCAAAAAGACAGAGGTATCATGGGCACCAAAATTTCCAGATTAATTGGAAAGATAGATAAACCATTGAGTTCTAAAATGAATAAATTGTTTGGGAGTACCAAAAGTACATGAATGACTTAACACTATCGAGTACTTAAATGATTGAAATACCTACATGACTTGAGATAAGTGGAAGCTTGGAAAATCTTAAATTTTTTTTATATATCACAAATGACTGTAATGCCCCTATAGGTTTGAAGCCTAACTTATGTAAACCAATAATCCTTAATATTTTTATAATAATGGAAAAATACCGCGCAAATACATGTTCAACCATTCGAGACTCGCTCCAAGATAAGCTGTGACGGTGACCTATTCAACTATACCACACAGCTAGAACTAAATATTAAATACGTGTGAGGTGTATCTATTTGAATGCTTCGAAAGTAATGTATTGATGAGACGTATTTAATAGAATGGACTTGGAAGTCTGACAAGCCGTCAGTAATCTTTAGCACAGCAAATCACCAACTTATATTTGCATGTGCTTACAACATCATTCGGTAGTTCTATATTACTGAGCTTTTCTAAGCTCACGTTGTTTTTACCAACACAGGTTAGAAGAAATCTATCATCGTATAGTTGTCGACATCAGTGTTTAGAGTTCTCTCGGCGTTGCTTTTGGAGTACGGTATTGGCATAATTAGTGGGCATGTATATTGCGTCTTATTTTATGTTAGAGTCTATAATATACTTTTTGGACTTCTATTTTATGATTTTTTATAATGATGTTTTGACAAAGATTTTTATTTTACAGTTTTAAATGTATTAGAAAAAATGAATTTTATTTGGGTTTTACTGTGGCTCGCTTTTGTGACCTTAATGTGATCTCCTAGAATTAGGTGTGTCGCATAGGCGGGTATAGGGGTTAAAGTTTTCTTACATTCCTTTCTGTTTTTGCATGAAATATGATATTGCATGTTAAACGTGTTTCACTGAAATCCAAATATCACATATATTCTTTAACTCTTAGGTTTTGTTAGGTTGGGTGGAAAAGTGGAAGGGAGGAATGAGAGAAGAGAAAATTAGAAAGAAAATAAATTTAATGGTTGCTTAGTAGAGTGGAAAATTGGAAGGATAAAAAATAGGAGGGGAGGTAGTTTTCCTTGCTCCTATACAAATAATTTTCTCTAGGCCTCTAAACGAACACGAACGAGGATATGTCATGTTCGTTCATTTAATTTTAACCGAACAAATGAAACAACACGAACAACTAAACGAACATAATTTCTTGTTCGTGTTCGTTTATGTTCGCTCGTTAAAATAATAAACGAACGTAAACGAACACAAACAAACGAACATAAAAGGACATATGCAAATAAAATTAAACGAACATAAACGAATGAAAATATTTGAATAAATTTAATTTTTTAAGATATAATAATTTGTTATGAAAATAATAAATATAAATAGATATATGTGAATAAATTTAAACGAACATAAACGAATGGATGAACGGACGTTCACAGACGTAAATGAATGAACGCGCCCTTTATTCGTGTTCATTCATTTAATTAAACGAACAAAAATTCTTGTTCATGTTCGTTTGTTTAATAAATAAACGAACTTCCCACCGAACGGTTCATGAACGGTTCGCTGAACGTTTGGTTCGTTTACAACCCTAGTTTTTTCTCCAAAATTCGTAAATCCCTAAGATCTCATCTTCTACTCAAAGTTGCGTTCATTACTCTGGGTTAAGGCGACGAAGGATGATATGTTCTCCAATATAGATGATTCCTGTATGGCTTCAGCCTTAATCGGGGCCCTTGCTCTGCTTGGTCTGCCCCGTCGGTTGGCGTAGTGAAATCCAATGTAGATGGTGCAGCTAAAAATGATGAAGTGGGGGTGCGGTGGAGTGATGCATACTGAAAATAGAGTAATTAGAACATTATTTTCAGGTTCGGTTTCGGTCTTAGGATCATACTATGCAGTAATTAAAATAGCATTGGAGGAGTTCGTCGAGTCTAACTTGGTAAGGAAGGCCGATTTGCTGTTGGAATCTGACTCCAAAGTGACCTTGAATTGGATCCGCAACCCCCTTCAACGTCCGTGGTTATTGCTTATGTACACTAATTTCTTCATTACATGATGTATAACAGTACAGGGCAATGTAGAATCTTGGTTATTGCTTATGGTGTGTGACGTTACAGTATTGATAGTCGTGTGTTCGTTCCGTAGGCGAGTATAGTTGTTACTTCTATATTTTCATTCGAGTGTGCCTAGTCTATAATCATGTCCTAATAACAAATATTGGAAAAAATAATCGTCTAATAACAAGTATTTTAAAAAATTAGGCCTCAAATAACAAGTATTGAAAAAATTAGACCCCTAATAATAAATATTAAAAAAATAAATTTAAGAGTAGACCCCTATTAACAAATATTGAGAAAAATTAAACATCTAATAACAAGTATGAAAAAAATAAACCACAAACAAGTATTGAAAAATAAACCCTTAACAACAAATATTAAAAAAACTAAACTCATTAAAATCTCAATTATAATTCTAAGACTCATTAATGTTTAGACTAAATAAAAATTTTAATTAGTGATTGTGAACTCCATTAATAAATAAACAATTAAAGAATTAAATAGCGGGCCTAAGTAGAAAATGGACCCTGGGCGGGCCCTCTCCTGTCCACCCTCAGGCCGGCCCCGGTAGAAATCACACTGCTCATTCTAAAAAAGAATCCACCTTTGCAGACGTTACAAGTTTCTCGTGGGCTCCAAAGAGGGTGAAGGAGGTGTAGCAAATCTAATCTCCATGAATGATCATGAAAACAAAACCAACTTATGGAAACACAAAAAAATCAATTAAATAATCATCATTTTAAATAGTTATAAAAACACAATTAACTTATTTTTTTTAAAAATAAAATAAAAATTTAAAATCATACATAATAGTAAAACATGATTTAAACCCATGAATGATATTTTGTAAAACTAAAAGACATAAAAAATAAATATCTTACCGTAAATGACATCATCGATTTTTTTAAAAGAGGCGAGAAAGAGAAATAAAAGTTGAAGAAAATGAAAGAAACTAAAATATGATAATTAAAAAATTTAAATTATATATCATGAGATAGTTGGTGATGAAGTAGATGCTTATGGTGATTGTAGTGGGAAGCAAGTGTTTTAAAAAACATAAAACACCTTTTAATTTTCACTTATTATTTTAAAATTACTTTTTATACTATTTTTAGCACTTATTAACGATAAGTAACTTTTTAAGATAAAAAATGGTATTTATTTTTTAATTTTTCAATTATTTTTTCTTAAAACAATTTTACTATTCACAACTCTCTAAATTAAGTGCTCCGAAATTCAAATTATAATTTTTAATAGTAATTTTGTATATAGTTTAATTAACTAAAAAAACAAAGAAGATTATTGTTTTTTCTACAACATTTTTGTAGAGTTTATTATTATTATTTTTTGTACGAGATGGATCTAAAATCAGAGACCCCCTAGCTTTAAGAGAGACAAGAACAACCTTCTGGAGGCGCAGACAAAGAAAGAATCAATCGGAACATAAACCAGAGGATAGGGTTGCTAGGGTTATCCCGGAGAAGGTATTGTTGATGGCGATCATCTCGTAATTTTGTCAAAGTGAGTAGGTGAAAGAATTGGATGATGTTTTACGCAAAGAGGGGATACAAGGGCTATCGTTAATGAGATTAGCAGGGGTGATGGTTTTAATTATGTGTGATTTGATAGAAACAAAAGAGGAGGTGCTTCAATTGGGGAGATTGGGTCAATCGCCTTGAAGCGTGGTCGCCTACGATTTCGATGGCGTCTCGGCGTGTGTGGTTGACCATTACTGGCCTACCGATCCATACATGGTCGCAGAAACCTTTAAAAATATTGCAAACATCTGGGGCACTTTTATCTGTCTTGACAATGATACCCAAAATTTCACATCGTTTGGAGGGGGTAGAATCCAAATATTCACTGATCATCTAGATAATATTGATGAGGTTATAGATTTGCTTGTGGACGGAAATTTGTTCCTTATTCGAGTGCAGGAATCTGAACTTATGTTCAGGCAGTTGGAGCCGAATTATTGAAGCTCGGTCGAACGGACATTAGGGTCGTATGAGGGTGTAACGTCCGTGGTTTTGGAGCCGGGTGTGAGATGGCTCTACCCAAAGATACGAAGATGGAATAGTTTACATAGCTTCATGTGATTGTTTTTGACATTTGGAAAATATCAAATGTGTTGTTTAGAATTATGTTGTACCTTGGTGCTTGGGTGTCTAGTTATACAAACGAGTAAATTTTAAGGGTTCCGTTATTCGAGAATAAGCGAAAGACCACCATTACTACGCTTTGTACTAGCCTAGTTCACTCTCAAATAAAAAGGCACCGCATTAACAATTTATATTCCGAATACAACATAAAAACATATGGCATGGCAAAAGTAATAAACGACAACAAAGCAATATGAATTGAACAAGCACGAATATAAATATGTACATAACACAAAACATATAATAAATATTGAACATATATATTATCAAAAGGTAAACATATATTAACATAAATAAACATGAATAAAACGGGGACTGAAACATAAACGATGCATGAGGGCAAGGAGTAAAACAAGAATAAAACCACTGGTTTTGGACAAAATTAAAACAAAAGCATATTTTCTGGGACCGAAAGGGGATTTGACCATTCGAAAAATAAATTGATTCAGAACAAGGGACGAAATTGAAAGATTTTAAAAAATCACAGGGGCTACAAACGTGATTATCCCTTCGATTTTCAGATGAAAATCAAACAATAAGGATGAAAATGAAAAGCTTGTAAAATTTCCAGGGACCGCGGAGAGGGTTTGAAAATTGGAATGGCCAAAAAAGACTTTCAAAAGTACAGAGTGGTCTAAGAGTGATAAACCCCATTTAAAAGCTTGTAAAATTTTGTAGGGGTTTAGGGTGCAATTTAAAAATACGGAAGCCCTCGTGGTGATATTCACATGGGACGGAGAGATTTATTTTGTAAAAAAATTAAAACTTAGGTCGAATATAAAACATATTTTGAAAACCATTCGACCATTTTTTTCTCATTTTTGAAACCAAATAAAAAAATAAAGCTTCATTCTCTTGAAAAACTCAGATAAATACCGTCGTTGTGTTCTTCAGAATCTGAGGATAAACTAAAATTTCGACGAACCCCGCCGTGTCAACCACCGTTTTCAGTCGTCGGTTGCCGCTCGTCAGCGCTGGGGAACACCTAAAAAACTACCGAAATCAACCCTTTGACCTCCTAAACTCAAATCCAACATCGAATTTTCAAAATACGGCCTCCTTTTTCTTAAATCTTTGAAAAATTGAAACGAAAATCCCGATTGAAAACTTGTTTCCTCACCGGCTCACCATGCATGACCTCGAAGGAGACCAAGGGGCTTATCACCAGCGAGGGACCGCGACGACGCGAAAGGAGCCGAACGACCGCCAAGGTAAAAAAATAAAACTCTAAAACCTTTTTTGTTTTGAATTCAAATTCAAAATATAAAATAAGATCAATGAATACCTCTGAATTTTTTTGTACTGATGCTTGAATGTCCCCCAATGGGTTTACAATCCTTTTTGTTTCGGATTTTATACACCGAAATATTACATGAAATATAAATAACAAAAACTAAAAAAACTCTATTGGTTGCCTTCGTTTCTTGGATGTATTCATGTGTTGCTCTGAAATTCTCTGAAATTGGCTGCTGTTTTTTCTAAAATTTGGCTGAACTTCTTGTGTTTTTGTTTGCATTCATGCCCTTCATATCTGCTATTTTTAATATTTTCTTGTGTTTGCATGCGAGGTGGCTACTAGAATGAAAGAGGGACCAATAAAGGATGATCGACGTTGCGGTGGAAAGGACCAGAGAGAAGCTGGAAAGTCGGGTGTGGCAGTCACTCGCGCGTGTGAAGAAAACCAAGAGTCGGCTTGCAAGCCGCGTGTGGCGCGTGGGCAATGAAAGGGCGCTCCTGGTGCAATCTGGACCGTCAGATCTATTCCAAATCTAATGATGAAAAATGAGTTGCACAAAAGATAAAAAGAGGGATATCAGATTAGAGCTTTTAGGGTTAAATCCTCTTGGTCCTTATTGGGCCCTATCGTATATCCATATGTAAATGGACTGAAATAATTATTTATTTGGGTTGTTATTTGATATTAATATATGTATAATATTTTTTGAATTTTAATAGTAGTAATAATAATATATTGATAGTAATAATAATTACTAATAAAAGCAAATGAATAAAATAAAATAATTATAATAATAAAATAAAATAAAATCTGGATAAAATTAGTGATTACATCTTTCATTTTTATGTGTACCATAAAGTTATATATATCATTCTTTTCTTGCAACAAAAAAGTCAAATATTCTTTTTGTTTATACATTGTTTTTTTGTTTTGTTTTTTTTTTGAACAAATTTATTGTTTTTTATGTATGTTAGGTTGGAAGAGTCATTTCATAATGAATCATTGCAGTACCTAAAAACTAATAAATCAAAAAATATATAATATAAAATAATTATATTTGTTTATGGGTTATAGTTTGATACACAAATTATGTAAAAAAATTACATAACGCTTTATATTTAAACTATAAAATCTAAAACCTAAATTTCTAGCCCTAGCACCCTAACACCTAAACCTTGAACCCTAAACTCTAAATTCTAATTATAAACCTTAAATTCTACACCCTACAACCTAAATCCCTAAACCCTAAACCCTAAATCTATAAACCCTAAAATTTAAAAGCTTGTGTAAACTTATCAAAGTATTTTCTGTTATGGGTTATATTATTTCACTTAAATTATTTTTTGAAAAGAACAAACGAGTACATTACAACTTACAACTTAATTACAGTTTTTTTTTTGTGATAAGCTTAAATGCAAATAATGAAATAAGATGTTATTTTTTGAATGATTTATTCATTGAAATATAAAGGAATAAAGAATAATATTAAACATCTAGGAGAAAAGAGTGTGGACTAAGCGTGCTCTAATCTATGGATATAAGCTCCCCCCATCTCGAAGCTATCTTCCGAAATGTGTCGATGCTCCACGCATGCGCCGGAATGCCAACGCAGGACAACCAAACCCTACACTCTTTCATCCTGAAATTCTCTGATCACTCAGAGAGGCTAACGAACCATTTATTGTACACAATCGATTTCCCAGACTTGAAACTCACCATGGCTTCATAAGAATCAAACATTAACAACATGAATGTTCCAGAGAAGTTCATAACTGTTAGACCAATTATACTTTCATCTTGAAGTTTTTTCATCAAATCTTTGACCTTCATAAAACTTTTACACCTTCCAACAAGACATCTGCGCAACAAGACCTCTTTCTCCTTATCATTCGCACCCTCAATAATGGTAGAAAGTGGATGTTTACCATTGATGTTTTGCAACTCTGAAAATTCTCCCTTCTAATACTAGAGCTACTGTTCCATTGGACTGCTGCTCGATTACAACCTTGAGAGTAAGAACGCACCTTTCTCCAAAATCTTGATCTGCTATCGAACTGAGCAATGTTAACGTGAATACGCCGATCCACAACCCATGCTCCATCGAACATCCCAACGGCTGCTTCAGCTTCACTACGAGATGAAAAACGAACAAAGCCAGATTTTGCTCCATACCTGTTCGTTTTTTGAGGAATAAAGACATCCACCGCACTCCCAAATCTTTGAAATAGTCTCTTCAAATAACTCCAATGAACTTTAGGAGATAGGTTACCAACGAACACTGAAAAGAGCCTAGCACCGGTTGAAGATTGCTCAAATCTACTCCGCCTGTTCATATTCACTGAAAATAGCTTACATCAACATTTCAATAAGAACAAAATAATATTATTGTTCTGTCACGTTTTGATCAATTTGACAAAAAAATAAAAGTTTGTGATAAAAAGTGCAATAAATATATAAGGGATAAAATGATTAAAATCATAGAATTAAGAGGCCAAAAAGTCATTAATTAAATTCAAATTAATTACTCGTTGCTTTATGAATGTAAATATGTATTTTAATCCTAACCTATCATTCTTTATATTATTTAACTAAAAGAAATCATAAGACCTCAAATATTGTTTACTTGTGTGCAACAAAAAGGGGGGAAATAGTTCCTTTCTTGAAACAACTAAATATTCTTTACTAATAATAATCAATTTGCAACATGATGAGGCTTCTTCTTCATTCATAATATGTGCATATATTATTTTCCTCTTTTCATGGTGTTTAGTATAATTATATATATCTATGCACACACACAAACCTCTTCCATCTTCCCTTTCTATCCCCATTTGAGAGGATGAGCCTCAAACCTTTCCTTCATGAACATCACTTGGTTTATGATAAGTATGAGAAACAAGAGGGCTGTTGTGATATATGCAATCAGCACATTGAAGGCTGGGCCTTCACTTGTGAAATCTGCAAGTTTTGGCTACACCATTCATGTGCTGTGCAACAACTACCTCTTAAAATCTCACATCCTCTCCATCCTCAACACCCTCTTAAACTGTTCCAAAAGGAAGCCGGTGATTCTGTCCATTTCTTTTGCAATGGATGTTCCAGTCTCACTCTAAGCTGCTTGTACCAGTGTCGAGATTGCGCCTTCTCTCTTGACCACTTTTGTGCTTCTTCAGCTACTGTTACTACTAGTCATAGATGTAAACAAATCTCCCATTTCTGTCATCGTCTTCATCTATTGACACGGTTCAAGTATCGTAAAGTGAGAAAGTGTCACTATACTTGTTTCTGGTGTCAGAAGCTTCTGTCTGGAGTCTCTTATGGTTGTTTTAGATGTCACATAGCGTCCTTTGTTCATGAAACCTGTTTGGTCAATATGCCCGTTATAATCTCAAAACATCACTTTCATCCTTCCCACCAACTTCAGTTAGCATCCGGATATAGTAGTCGGAGGTCCATTCCATGCGGTGTCTGTGGTTATCGCTTTCGGAATAATCGTGATGGATATTTTTGTCAAAAGTGCCAATTCTGCATTCATTTTAGTTGCGTTAAATTCAAACCTAGTCTAAAACATGAGTTTCATGAGCATCGCCTTACTCTTCTTCCAATAAAACCCGACCTACCTGACTCCGATTTAAAACCATGTAGGAAGTGCTGGGACAAGATTGGTCCTAGCAAAGATTCTGTGTTTAATTATTATTATCGATGTGTGCCATGTGGATTCAATTTCCATCTTTTTTGTTTGATACCATCATCAAGTATTAAACATAAATATCACAGACATGAACTCATGCTCACTGATGTTTTTCTTGAGGATTATTCTGACCAGTATTACTGTGATGCCTGTGAAGAAGAAAGAAAAACAGGGGATCCTGTTTATTGTTGTAACAAATGCACATTTGTTGCTCAACCAGGTATGTTCCTTGTAGGTGTTGATGGTTTAATTACATTTTAAATTATTGATAGTGGTGGAATCATTGATCTCCCAATAAGACTCCTCCGTTTAAAATGTAATAGCATCAATTCCTCTATTTCCCCCTTTTGCTTTAATAGATTGTCAATGTCTTGTTGGATTAAAATCTGTAATAGTGGGCACATATGTATAATGTATATTGCTATTTTAAAGTATGACACAAAATTACGTGACCAATTATGTTAGGCGTGTCATGGGTATCAAAATGTCATGGAAATAAAAGTGTAGATACCGTAAGATATATTTATAATTCAATGAGGGGCAGAGTTATAAATATTTAATAGTTGAATTAATAATCAACTATATAAAGAGGTAGTGGTCCCCAAGAAATAGGTTAACTTGTTTTTCTCTCCTTCCCCGTCAGAGAGTTTTACATCAAGAGAAAACCTATCTTCTTGGAAGATCACAACCACCTTTTAGGCGATCTTCATCAAAAGATTCAAGGTTTTCATCTATCGATTAATTGTGTACGCTTCCGCATTCAGTTTATTGTTCTTGATGATTTGACATGATAGATCCTGGGTTTAAATTTCATATTTAGTTATGGTTTAATTCTAACAAGTGGCATCAGTGCCTTGTCATGTTGAATCATTGAGAATGAACTAAGTTTCTATTTTATATTGATTCGGTTTTAAGGTTTTATGGATTTTAATCTATATTGAAGTTTTAGGTTTTGATTAATTATGGACTCATTATCTTAGGGTTTTATCATATATATTTGTGCGATCGTAAAATATCAAACATCACACTTCTAGGATGTTTATTTCAAGTGGTGTATTCAATCTCTACCGATGAAGAAAAAATCTTTGCCATAAGGTGGAAACAATGAATGCATAGTGTGAACGCACAAACGTTTATGAAGTTAGGTTTATCATGATGCATACGGTGAAACCATTCATGTTTTATATATATATATATATATATATATATATATATATATATATATATATATATATCATCAATACTATAATATATATTTAATTTGATTGGTTCATTTTTGTTGGGATTGATGATCGGTTTGATTAGTTATTTTAGACTTGGATTGATGAAATACTAAACATAATTTTGACCTTGTGATTTATTTTTTTTTTTTCGACATTTATTATTGTTTGCTTTTGATCTTCTTTCCTTCGTTTTTTTTCTTCTTCTTGTGATTCAATTAAGAATCGAGAGAATGAGATGTTTTAGTAATCTGTTCAGGGCTTAGCAAACAAATGGGTATGTCGAAAGTTTATAAGTTAATGTTGAGCTCGGATCTTCGTAATTATTGATATTTATTTGACATTATGCTTAATTATGCCATTAATGTTATCTACGGAATATACTTTTGGTTTTGGTTTTGGAAAGCATGTCATTAATCTTATGAAATTCATATCCTATTTAGTTTGATTAAGAATTTCAATTTTGATCATTAGGTTATTATGGATATAATAAAGTTTAATGTGATCATTTTATGAATTATTCATTTATATATATTTAATTTAAGTTAAAGATTGATTGTTTTGAATTTAAGTTTTATTTTGGCAAATGCATGCTTAAGGAATTTTTTGATTAATTGGTAAAAAAATCAGTTTTTTTTCGATTTTTGATAGCCCCATTCGGACAATCTTATGTTGGGTTATTTTGGAAACTTAAGTGTTATCGTAAATTTCAGTTTTGATTGTTATAAAATTTTAAATTTGAATATCGGTATATTTATATTATATATTTTGAGATAAATTAATTAAAGCATTAAGTCACCAAAGTGACCTCTGTTGTGAAATTATTTTATTTTAATATATAGAAGGTTTTGTGCATGTAAGTCGGATTATGTTAGTATTAATTGGCCCAAAGGAAGGTTAATAATTAACATTATTACATGTGCAAATGTGGTAATAAACATGTGATAATTATTCAGTTTTATATGTGAGCAATAAATCGGCCCAAAGGAAGATTTTTTTGTTTGACATGTTCTTATTGTCAATGTTTGATTCTTGTACCAAGATATCACTTGCAAGTTAATGTTTTGTCCAAAGATAAAATATTAATGGAGTGTCCGGTATCTTGATATGAGGTTTATCTTTATTCAAATTTATTATTATTTTGGTTATCTTTTAATTTGATTGAAAGATAAAATTAAGATAAATATTTTAAAACAATTAAATTCATATTTTGGCTTCGGATGTCTAATATTTTAATGGATTAATTGAAACATAATGTCACCAAAGTGACCACTTTTGTGTAGATTAGTTTATTTAAAATATTAAGATAATTATGGGTTTTTGTAATTCATGCGTTTATTAATTGGCCCAAAGGAAAGTTAATATTTGGCGTAATTACAACGACAATCGTGGCGATAAATGTGTGACAATTATAAGGTATTTTATGTAAGCAATACGTTAGTCCAAAGATTAATCTATTGTTTGACATAGTTTATTGTCAATGTTTGATTGCTACACAACAAGAGTACCGCTTCTGATTAATATTCTTGTCCAAAGACTTGATATTAATGTTGTGCTTGGTATCTTGAGGGGAACTAGCCATTATTTTGAATTTATTTGTTTACTTATGAATATTTATGTGGGCTTGTTTTTATTTTATTTGCTTATTTTGTTCTATATTTAGGTAATTTATTTTTGTTGTTACAATATCTGTTAAATACATTCTACACTCATGTTTAGTGAAACTAGTTTCAAGGAATAGAAAAGACACTTATATAAAGTATTTGGTTGTATGAACATAGACCTTGCACTAAGGAAGAACAACTCGCACCTCTCATGGTGGTAAACACCCTAAAAGGGATTTTGAGAGGTGAGTTCGTTCAAATTGCATGATTTTAATGATCATAAAGTACAACATTCTAGAATTCTTTAGGAGCACAAATCTAAAGATATTACTCATACTAAGGGTTTCCTTGATAAATTTGAGAAACATTTTATTAAAAAATGTTAAGGCTATGACATCACTTTTGACTTACTTGATGTCTATGAAGTATAAAGATCAAGGAAATGTGAGGGAGTATATTATGAAAATATTTAATATTGCTTCAAAACTTAAGGTACATAAGATCGAACTTTCTGACAATTGTTTGTTCTTATGATTTTGGTATCGCTTCCTATACAGTTTAACCAATTCAAAAATAGTTATAGCTGTCAAAAGGAGAAATAGGCTCTAGCTGAGCTCATTTCTCATTGTGTTAAAGAGGAAGAAAAGTTGAAGCATTATAAGGGTAAAAGTACTCACTTGGTTAGTGCTCATTTAGTTAGTGTCTCTAAGAGTAAGGGCAATAAAAGAAAATATTAAATAAAAATAAAAAAAAGGTTGCTAAGGGTCCAACTCAAAAGAAACAACGATAAGTTACAAAGGGCTGATTCTTTTGTAATAAGTTAGGACACATGTGAAGAAATTAAACTTCAAAACCAAGCAACTACTTCAGTTATTTTGAGTGATCCATGTGTTGTAAGTTTTATGATCCCACAATTAGGAATTATTTAAGGAGAGATCTATAATTTTTTTTAGGATGTTGAGTTTGGAGGGAGAAATAAGGTTAGATACATTGATTTTGAGGAGGAATTGGATTATAATTTAATTCCTACTATCACTTTTGACGATGTTTAGGTTTTCGAACCTATCATTAATCAAGAAGTGAATCAAGTACCTCAACAAAACAATGTTGAACAACTCTCATTCAAGATAAGGTAATTGTGTTCAGAAGAACAAACTCAACAACCTCAAAAACAAGTGTCATTAAAGATATCCAAGAGAGGAAGGAGAAATACTATTCTGGATTATTACTTTGTATTTCTTCAAGAAAATAAGGATAATAATGGAATGATAGAAAATGATTCATTCATTTTTTATCAAATCATAAAAGTTCTAACTCTCAAAAGTGAATTGATGTCATTCAAGAAGAGTATAATTTTATGCAAGACAATAAAGTTTAAGAACTTGTCTCATTACATGAAGGTGCAAACCAATTGGTTGTAAATGGATATTTAAAACCAAGAGGGATGCAAATGATAATGCGGACAAGTATAAGGCATGTCTTGTATTTAAAGGATATACTCTAAAAGAAGACATTGATTTTGTGGAGATTTTCTCTCAAGTTTCATTGAAATACTCTTTCAAGATAATCACGACGCTTGTTTCTTATTTTAATCTTGAGCTACATAAGATGGATGTTAGGCTTGTGTTTTTCAATGACGACATTGAAGAAATGAATTATATGGTACAATCATAGATTTGTGTCTAATGATACAAAATCAATGATATGTAAATTAAATAAATTCATCTATGAGCTTAAGTAGGACTCTCATTAATGAAATTATAAATTTCATATTGATTATTTCATTCGGCTTTGAGATAAATTTGGTTGACAATTGTATATACTACAAGTTCAGTGGGAGTAAACCAAGTGATACTCAAATTGCTAAAGAAGACAAATTTAGTCTTACTCAATGCCCTAAAAGTAACCTTGAAATTTAGAAAATACAAAAGATTCCATATGCATAAGCTATTGAGATTCTAATTTATGCTCAAGTATGTATGCGTTTGGATATTGCGTACATTGTTGGAATGTTAGACAAATATTTAAGCAATCATATTATGGATCATTGAATAGCAGCCAATATGGTTATGAAATATCTTTAGAGAACAAAAATTACATGCTCACATATCGAGTTACGGTAAGTTAGAGATCATCAAGTTTACAGACTTGATTCTATTAGAATATTGATGCAAAAAGAATTTTGTCACATGGGCTGCTAATTATAGATTGAATAGAAATTACCACTTGGTTATTTTTTGACAATAAATATGCATTCATTTATTCTATAAACAATAGGAACACTTTAAATTTAAAGCATATAAATATCAAGTTCCTAGTTTTTAAAGAAAATTCAAAGTGGTGGTGTGTCTATAGAGCATGTTGGTACAAACTCCATAATTGCACGCTTATTAAGAAAATGTCACCCTAGGTCTTTCATGAGCACACTACTCATGTGGGTGTAATGTTATTAAGGGTGTTCAGTTTTAGTGGGAGTTTGTAATTTTGAAAATGCTCATTTGGTTTAGACACAATTTTAGTTGCTTCAGTTTAAGGATACTTTAAGATTATTTTCTGCAGAAATAAAGTTCTTTTGGTTTATGCACACTCTGAATTCAGTAAAGTTTGATCTCACTAAGGTTTAGGAGGACCAGTTGGAAATAGACATGTACGGTTCACATTTCATGTAATTTTCCATGCTATGCATCCATGATTGATCTATGTCATTTGAATATATTTGTATATGTGACCATTGATGGGTCTAGTCATGATTGATACGGCAAAGGCTGCTTTGATCCTATATGAGTATAGTTGATGGAGTAGATTGTTATAGAATACCTATTATATAATAGCAACTTTTGAGCTCATAAGGTTGTACATTTGTCAGGAAACATATGTTGCCCAAGTGGGAGATTGTTGGATTAAAATTTGTAATTGTGGGCACATATATAAAATGGATGATGCTATTATAAAGTATGACACAAAATTTAGTGACCAATTATGTTAGGCATATCATATGTATTAAAGTGTCATGGAAATAAAAGTGTAGATACCATAAGATATATTTATAATTCAATGATGGGACAGAGTTATAAATATTTAATAGTTGATTTAATAGCCAACTATATAAAGAGGTAGTGGTCCCCAAGAAATAGGTTAACTTGTATTACTCTTGTCCTCGTCAGAGAGTTTCTACGGCAAGGGTTAACCTATCTTCTTGGAAGATCACAACCACCTTTTAGGCGATCTTTATCAAAAGATTCAAGGTTTTCATCTATCGATTAATTCAGGTACGCTTCTACATCCAGTTTATTGTTCTTGATGATTTAACATGATAGATCATGAGTTTAGATTTTATATCTATTATGCTTGAGGCTTGCACTAGATATTGTCTTTAATGATATTTCCCGGTGAAGCGTACCCTCCAAGATTCAACAAGCACTTTTGTCGAAGCAGGCTATAGAAAGAGCAAAGAATCAAAAATACTCAGCTTTAAAACGTGTTTAAAATGAGAGAGATAAGAAGAAAATATGTAGATAATTTTACTTTGAGATGACGTTTGAAGGCATATGTGCATGGTATTTATAGTATCATGCATGCCCAAAAAAGACATATAAAAATAGCCATTAGTCAATGATAAATCAGTCAAAAATAAAATGAGTGGTTTGCCAATTTTGGGGATTTCATCTAGTTCATTTTTTGATAACTCTACAAGTACCCTTCCTACAATAGACCGTTGAGATTTTCTTTGGTGCAAAGAGGAAGTGTCTGACCTGACTAGTACAACACTTGTATTTTTTTAAATTTACAATTTTATTTTTTGTTGTTCATTTGAACGTTCTAAAACTGTTATCTAGTTATTTTTTGTTTTATTTGTTTATCAATAAAGCTACCTAATTATGTCAAAAAGAATAAAAAAATTGTACGTAAACACATTCAAACGTATGACCTTTTATATATGGCTTATATATCATATTAGTATCTAAAGTATATCAATTTTTTTATTTTTGGTACCTAAAGTATATTAATTTTTTATTTTGGTACCTAAAGTATTTTTTTGTCAAAGTAAGTATAAAATATATTTTTTTGTCAAAATAGGTACTTAAAGTATACATATTTTTTATATAGGTTCCTTAAAATTATCATGTGACGTTAATTAAAAGGACTATTATTCTATACATTGGCGGTGAAAACTTTTTGTTTCCATAATCACCTCAATTATAGGGTTTAGGGTTTTAGTTTAGGGTTTAGAGTTTAGGGGTTTAGAGTTTAGGGTTTATAGTTAAAATTTAGGATTTAGGGTTTAAGGTTAGGTTTTAGGGTAATATGGTAGGGGTTAAAGTTTTAACCTATAAACTCAAAATTTTATCAAAAACCCCCAAATTCAAAACTACTACACTTAAACCCCTAAACTTTAAACCCTAAACGGAGTCCTTAACCACTAAAACTAAGCCGCTTGTGTAAAAAAGTTTCCACAAGCGCTTGTGGATAGAATAATTACCCTAATTAAAAAGTACATTATGTGCCTGTTTTAACGAAAAATATACTTTAGATACTTGAAATATTTTGGTTTGGATGTCTAATATTTTAATGGATTAATTGAAACATAATGTCACTAAAGTGACCATTTTTTGTGTATATTAGTTTATTTAAAATATTAAGATAATTATGGGTTTTGTAATTCATGCGTTTATTAATTGGCCCAAAGGAAAGTTAATATTTACAAGATTACAATTACAACTGTGGCGATAAATGTGTGACAATTATAAGGTATTTTTATGTAAGCAATACGTTAGTCAAAGATTAATCTATTGTTTGACATAGTTTTTTTGTCAATGTTTGATTGCTACAACAAGAGTATTACAATTTAAATTAATATTATTCCAAAGACTTGATATTAATGGAGGTATTTATCTTGTTTATTTATTTTGTTCTATAACAAGATAATTTATCTTTAACTTCACAGTTATATTTTTATTTTACATTCTATAACATGTCACTTATTAAAAACTAATTTCAGTGAATAAAAAAACCATTTTTCAGATAGCTATTTAGTTGTATGAACATAGACTTTAATATTAATAAAGAAATAACATTTACGATATTTTATAAAAAATAACACAAAAAGGAGCTGATCAATTCATGTAATTTGCTTCCAAATTTAATCATTGTTTGACATAGGAAATTGTAAAGTTTTACTTTCTATATCTTTTTTTGCAAAAATCAAATCTTTAAATATGTTAAGGGTCTATCTTTGATAAAATTTTGAAACATTTAAAAATTTGTTTTCATTAATATGACATCACTTTTGACTTCTTTGATGTTTTAGTCAGTTAAAATTCAAGAAATTTGAGGGAGTACATTATGAAAATTTTTAATAATGCTTCAAAATTTAAGGATACATATAAATTTAAAATTTCTAACAATTGTTTGTTCTTATGTTTTTGGCGTCAAACTTCCTATACAATTTAATAATTAAACAATTACTGTAAAAAAAGGACAAATAACTCTATTTGGGCCTATTTAAATTTAAATTAAAGAGGAAAAAAGTTGAAGCATTATAAGTACAAAAGTACTCATTTTGTTAGTGCTTATTTAGTTATACGTCTCTTTAAGAATAAGGGCAAAGAAAAATATTAGAATAAAGTTGCTAAGGGTCCAACTGAAAATAAGCAACAATAACTTACAAAGGGTTGATTTTATTTGTAAAAAGTTAGGACACATGTGAAGTAATTAAACTTCAAAAAATGAGCAACTGCTTTGGTTATTTTGAGTGATCCATGGACTGTAAGTTTTATGATCCCACAATTAGGAATTATTTAATGAAGGATCTATAACATTTTTAGGATGTTGAGTTTGGAGGGAGAAATAAGGTTAGACACATTGCTTCGGAGGAGAAATTGGATTATAATTTAATTTCTAATATCACTTTTGATGATGTTTAGGTTTTAATTATTTTAATCGAATCATTAATCATTAAAGAAACAATGTTGAACAGTTTCACATTCAAAGTTAATTTTTTTCCAAAGAACAAACTCAACAACCTTAAGGTACGTTCAACATGTAGTAAAGATATCACGGATTAATAAGAAATAATATTATAAATAATTATTTTATTTTTTTAAACCGAAATAAGGATCAATAATGGAATGATGAAAATGATTCAATCATTTTATAATATCATAAAAAGTGCAAGCTCAGCAATGGAAAAATCATTCACTAAATATAATTTTAAAACAGGTTTAAGAATTTGTCCAATTATTTGGTGCAAACCAATTGGTTGTAAATGGATATTTAAAACCAAGAGGATGCAAAATGATAATGTGAGATTTTATATAAGGCATTTCTTGTATCTAAAGGATATATTCTAAAGAAGACATTGATTTTGTGGATCTTTTCTCTCAAGTTTCATTGAAATACTCTTTTTCAAGATAAATATTTAATAGTTGAATTAATAATCAACTATATAAAGAGGTAGTGGTCCCCAAGAAATAGGTTAACTTGTTTTTCTCTCCAGAGAGTTTTACATCAAGAGAAAACCTATCTTCTTGGAAGATCACAACCACCTTTTAGGCGATCTTCATCAAAAGATTCAAGGTTTTCATCTATCGATTAATTCAGGTACGCTTCCGCATTCAGTTTATTGTTCTTGATGATTTGACATGATAGATCCTGGGTTTAAATTTCATATTTAGTTATGGTTTAATTCTAACAAGTGGCATCAGTGCCTTGTCATGTTGAATCATTGAGAATGAACTAAGTTTCTATTTTATATTGATTCGGTTTTAAGGTTTTATGGATTTTAATCTATATTGAAGTTTTAGGTTTTGATTAATTATGGACTCATTATCTTAGGGTTTTATCATATATATTTGTGCGATCGTAAAATATCAAACATCACACTTCTAGGGATGTTTATTTCAAGTGGTGTATTCAATCTCTACCGATGAAGAAAACTGTCACTGCCATAAGGTGGAAACAATGAATGCATAGTGTGAACGCACAAACGTTTATGAAGTTAGGTTTATCATGATGCATACGGTGAAACCATTCATGTTTATATATATATATATATATATATATATCATCAATACTATAATATATATTTAATTTGATTGGTTCAGTTTTGTTGGGATTGATGATCGGTTTGATTAGTTATTTTAGACTTGGATTGATGAAATACTAAACATAATTTTGACCTTGTGATTTAATTTTTTTTTTCGACAGTTTATTATTGTTTGCTTTTGATCTTCTTTCCTTCGGTTTTTCTTCTTCTTGTGATTCAATTAAGAATCGAGAGAATGAGATGTTTTAGTAATCTGTTCAGGGCTTAGCAAACAAATGGGTATGTCGAAAGTTTATAAGTTAATGTTCAGAGCTCCAGATCTTCGTAATTATTGATATTTATTTGACATTATGCTTAATTATGCCATTAATGTTATCTACGGAATATACTTTTGGTTTTGGTTTTGGAAAGCATGTCATTAATCTTATGAAATTCATATCCTATTTAGTTTGATTAAGAATTTCAATTTTGATCATTAGGTTATTATGGATATAATAAAGTTTAATGTGATCATTTTATGAATTATTCATTTATATATATTTAATTTAAGTTAAAGATTGATTGTTTTGAATTTAAGTTTTATTTTGGCAAATGCATGCTTAAGGAATTTTTTGATTAATTCAGTAAAAAAAAATCAGTTTTTTTTTCGATTTCTGATAGCCCCATTCAGACAATCTTATGTTGGGTTATTTTGGAAACTTAAGTGTTATCAGAAATTTCAGTTTTGACTGTTATAAAATTTTAAATTTGAATATCGGTATATTTATATTATATATTTTGAGATAAATTAATTAAAGCATTAAGTCACCAAAGTGACCTCTGTTGTGGAAATTATTTTATTTTAATATATAGAAGGTTTTGTGCATGTAAGTCGGATTATGTTAGTATTAATTGGCCCAAAGGAAGGTTAATAATTAACATTATTACATGTGCAAATGTGGTAATAAACATGTGATAATTATTCAGTTTTATATGTGAGCAATAAATCGGCCCAAAGGAAGATTTTTGTTTGACATGTTCTTATTGTCAATGTTTGATTACTGTACCAAGATATCACTTGCAAGTTAATGTTTTGTCCAAAGATAAAATATTAATGGAGTGTCCGGTATCTTGATATGAGGTTTATCTTTATTCAAATTTATTATTATTTTGGTTATCTTTTAATTTGATTGAAAGATAAAATTAAGATAAATATTTTAAAACAATTAAATTCATATTTTGGCTTCGGATGTCTAATATTTTAATGGATTAATTGAAACATAATGTCACCAAAGTGACCACTTTTGTGTAGATTAGTTTATTTAAAATATTAAGATAATTATGGGTTTTTGTAATTCATGCGTTTATTAATTGGCCCAAAGGAAAGTTAATATTTGGCGTAATTACAACGACAAATAATGGCGATAAATGTGTGACAATTATAAGGTATTTTATGTAAGCAATACGTTAGTCCAAAGATTAATCTATTGTTTGACATAGTTTATTGTCAATGTTTGATTGCTACAACAAGAGTACCGCTTTCTGATTAATATTATTGTCCAAAGACTTGATATTAATGTTGTGCTTGGTATCTTGAGGGGAACTAGCCATTATTTTGAATTTATTTGTTTACTTATGAATATTTATGTGGGCTTGTTTTTATTTTATTTGCTTATTTTGTTCTATATTTAGGTAATTTATTTTTGTTGTTACAATATCTGTTAAATACATTCTACACTCATGTTTAGTGAAACTAGTTTCAAGGAATAGAAAAGACACTTATATAAAGTATTTGGTTGTATGAACATAGACCTTGCACTAAGGAAGAACAACTCGCACCTCTCATGGTGGTAAACACCCTAAAAGGGATTTTGAGAGGTGAGTTCGTTCAAATTGCATGATTTTAATGATCATAAAGTACAACATTCTAGAATTCTTTAGGAGCACAAATCTAAAGATATTACTCATACTAAGGGTTTCCTTGATAAATTTGAGAAACATTTTATTAAAAATGTTAAGGCTATGACATCACTTTTGACTTACTTGATGTCTATGAAGTATAAAGATCAAGGAAATGTGAGGAGTATATTATGAAAATATTTAATATTGCTTCAAAACTTAAGGTACATAAGATCGAACTTTTCGACAATTGTTTGTTCTTATGATTTTGGTATCGCTTCCTATACTGATTTAACCAATTCAAAAATAGTTATAGTTGTCAAAAGGAGAAATAGGCTCTAGCTGAGCTCATTTCTCATTGTGTTAAAGAGGAAGAAAAGTTGAAGCATTATAAGGGTAAAAGTACTCACTTGGTTAGTGCTCATTTAGTTAGTGTCTCTAAGAGTAAGGGCAATAAAAGAAAATATTAAATAAAAATAAAAAAAAGGTTGCTAAGGGTCCAACTCAAAAGAAACAACGATAAGTTACAAAGGGCTGATTCTTTTGTAATAAGTTAGGACACATGTGAAGAAATTAAACTTCAAAACCAAGCAACTACTTCAGTTATTTTGAGTGATCCATGTGTTGTAAGTTTTATGATCCCACAATTAGGAATTATTTAAGGAGAGATCTATAATTTTTTTTTAGGATGTTGAGTTTGGAGGGAGAAATAAGGTTAGATACATTGATTTTGAGGAGGAATTGGATTATAATTTAATTCCTACTATCACTTTTTGACGATGTTTAGGTTTTGAACCTATCATTAATCAAGAAGTGAATCAAGTACCTCAACAAAACAATGTTGAACAACTCTCATTCAAGATAAGGTAATTGTGTTCAGAAGAACAAACTCAACAACCTCAAAAAACAAGTGTCATTAAAGATATCCAAGAGAGGAAGGAGAAATACTATTCTCGGATTATTACTTTGTATTTCTTCAAGAAAATAAGGATAATAATGGAATGATAGAAAATGATTCATTCATTTTTATCAAATCATAAAAGTTCTAACTCTCAAAAGTGAATTGATGTCATTCAAGAAGAGTATAATTTTATGCAAGACAATAAAGTTTAAGAACTTGTCTCATTACATGAAGGTGCAAACCAATTGGTTGTAAATGGATATTTAAAACCAAGAGGGATGCAAATGATAATGCGGACAAGTATAAGGCATGTCTTGTATTTAAAGGATATACTCTAAAAGAAGACATTGATTTTGTGGAGATTTTCTCTCAAGTTTCATTGAAATACTCTTTCAAGATAATCACGACGCTTGTTTCTTATTTTAATCTTGAGCTACATAAGATGGATGTTAGGCTTGTGTTTTTCAATGACGACATTGAAGAAATGAATTATATGGTACAATCATAGATTTGTGTCTAATGATACAAAATCAATGATATGTAAATTAAATAAATTCATCTATGAGCTTAAGTAGGACTCTCATTAATGAAATTATAAATTTCATATTGATTATTTCATTCGGCTTTGAGATAAATTTGGTTGACAATTGTATATACTACAAGTTCAGTGGGAGTAAACCAAGTGATACTCAAATTGCTAAAGAAGACAAATTTAGTCTTACTCAATGCCCTAAAAGTAACCTTGAAATTTAGAAAATACAAAAGATTCCATATGCATAAGCTATTGAGATTCTAATTTATGCTCAAGTATGTATGCGTTTGGATATTGCGTACATTGTTGGAATGTTAGACAAATATTTAAGCAATCATATTATGGATCATTGAATAGCAGCCAATATGGTTATGAAATATCTTTAGAGAACAAAAATTACATGCTCACATATCGAGTTCGTAAGTTAGAGATCATCAAGTTTTCTGAGACTTGATTCTATTAGAATATTGATGCAAAAGAATTTTGTCACATGGGCTGCTAATTATAGATTGAATAGAAAGATTACTTCGGTTATTTTGTGACAATAAATATGCATTCATTTATTCTATAAACAATAGGAACACTTTAAATTTGAAGCACATAAATATTAAGTTCCTAGTTGTTAAAGAAAATTCAGAGTGGTTGTGTGTCTATAGAGCATCTTTGGTACAAACTCCATAATTGCGCGCTTATTAAAAAACTGACACCCTAGGTCTTTCATGAGCACACTACTCATGTGGGTGTAATGTTATTTAAGGATATTCAGTTTTAGTGAGAGTTTGTAATTTTGAAAAAATGCTCATTCGTTTTAGACACAATTTCAGTTACTTCAGTTTAAGGATATTTTAAGATTATTTTCTGCAGAAATAAAGTTCTTTTGGTTTATGCACACTCTGAATTCAGTAAAGTTTGATCTCGCTAAGGTTTAGGAGGACCAGTTGGAAATAGACATGTTTGGTTCACATTTCATGTAATTTTCCATGCTACGCATCCATGATTGATCTATGTCATTTGACTATATTTGTATACGTGACCATTGATGGGTCTTGTCATGATTGATACGACAAAGGCTGCTTTGATCCTATATGGATATAGTTGATGGACGAGATTGTTACAGAATACCTATTATATAATAGCAAAATTTTGAGCTCATAAGGTTATACATTTGTCAGGAAACATATGTTGCCCAAGTGGGAGATTGTTGGATTAAAATCTGTAATAGTGGGCACATATGTATAATGTATATTGCTATTTTAAAGTATGACACAAAATTACGTGACCAATTATGTTAGGCGTGTCATGGGTATCAAAATGTCATGGAAATAAAAGTGTAGATACCGTAAGATATATTTATAATTCAATGAGGGGCAGAGTTATAAATATTTAATAGTTGAATTAATAATCAACTATATAAAGAGGTAGTGGTCCCCAAGAAATAGGTTAACTTGTTTTTCTCTCCTTCCCCGTCAGAGAGTTTTACATCAAGAGAAAACCTATCTTCTTGGAAGATCACAACCACCTTTTAGGCGATCTTCATCAAAAGATTCAAGGTTTTCATCTATCGATTAATTCAGGTACGCTTCCGCATTCAGTTTATTGTTCTTGATGATTTGACATGATAGATCCTGGGTTTAAATTTCATATTTAGTTATGGTTTAATTCTAACATGTCTCAGATTAAAGATGGTGTTGAGTCAACCTCTAGCTTAGTGGGTGACAAAGATTCAATAAGAGAACGAAAGGAGAAAGATGAAATGAAGGAGATAAATGCTCATTTTGAGGTGGGTATCAATTGATGTAAGCATTTATGCCGTAATTTTAAGGGTAAAACTTTAATACACAGGCTGTGTAAAACTAATTTTACACAAACCTGTGTATTTACACTATAAAAACTCAAATTTTAAATTCTTAACTTAACCTTAAAAAATTAAACCCTAAACCTTATATACTAAATTCTAAACACTAACCTTAAATTGTCCTCGAAATTAACAGCCTGATCTTGTATGAGGCTGTTGAAAAGAATGAATGGAAAGGTAGATGCTTTGTCTGTCGCCAGGAAATCTCAGATGAAGCTTACGCATGTAAAGGATGCAAATACTACGTACACAAAACATGCAATGGATTGTCCTCGGAAGTGACACATCCTCTTCACCCGCAACATTCTCTCAAGTTGATCCCTTTGTATAAAAATTCTGAGGGCTTTCGAAGCCAAATTGGTTTCACATGCAAAGGATGTCGAGGCGAAAATACCGGGTTTGCTTACGTATGTTATGTGTGTGATTTTGTAGTGGATGTGAAATGTGCTACTTCATGGGTGCCTAAAACTGAGACTCAAAGGCTTAAGGATATGAAAAGAGAATCCAAGCTGTGCCTCTTCAATCAACACCATAAGCTAGACTACACTAATTATTCCTACCGTATACCAGGAATAGTTGTCAATTGCCGTTTTTGTGGTTTAGATGTTTCAGGTCCTACCTACAGATGCTTTCAGTGTGGATATTCACTTCATGAAAGCTGTGTTGGAATTCCAAGGGAGATGCAAATCCAATTTCATCCTCTACACCTCTTTCACCCTCTTTGGAGCCCACCAAAAACCTGTGACGTCTGCAAAGAATCATTTTATGGTCAAATAAGCTATAGTTGCGTGGAGTGTGATCTGTACCTCCATATTCATTGTGCCAAATCCTTGAAACATGTCTTAAAATCTAAGTCTCACATCCATGACCATGATCTCTACTATTTTGGATCCAATACTCATACTCTCTTTTACCTTATGAACAAGGTATGCGGTGAATGCAAAACAGGGTTTTCTGAGATTTCTTTCTGTTTCTGCATTGAATGCGATGTCAAGTTGCATATTGAACATGTTCTGCCAAATTCCCTGAAATCCAAATATCACATCCATCCTTTAACTCTTAAGGATGCTTTCAAAGAAGATGATTCGGAAGAATATTACTGTGACATCTGTGAAGAAGAAAGAGACCTGATGACAGACCATGTCTATCACTGCACACAGTGTCGTGCACCATTCGTTGCTCACCTCAGTTGTGCGCTCAATTCGGTAAGTCCACCTTTCCCCCAATAAGAATATGGAAAGCAGCAAATGTATGACACCAAGATCCATGTTTTAGCAGAAGGAAGAAACAATAGCTTCCTCAAATTTGGTATTGGATTCATGCCCATCTGGGTCTTCGACTGAGGTTGGCTTTACAAATGATTCTGTATGAAGTTGGTTTGAAGATTGTGTTTAAATATGTGAAATTATTGTACTTATCTAGACATTACTTACTGTATGTAATTTAATAAAGTATTCATGCTCCTCTACAAAGTATAAACACCCCTTTATTAAGCTTTTATTTGTTTCTTAAGCATGTTTTACATGATATTCTTAATAAAAAGACGAAATATGTCTAAAATCGGATTCAATTTGAGCGTATAATTTGTGTTTTAATAATTAAAATAAGTTTTCGTTATTTTTCAAATGACATTTAATGCATTGATAGCCTATAATTTCATATATTATCAATAAATTATGTGATATGTCAACATTTGTTTAAAAAATAGTTTTATAATTAAAAAATAAATTAAAAAATATCATATGTTTTTAAATATTTTCTGATTTTTTAGAATCATTTCTTAGAAATATTAGAAAAGGTACCAAAATAAAGTTTTAATTACCATTGTCCATTTGCTTTGCTCCACGAATATTTAAATTAAAAATGATTTAAAATGCTATACTATACATTTTTGAAAGGGGCAACAATCTCTCCCACCTTATATAAGAGTTCGTCTCTGACAAAACTATTAATAGGTTTGTCCCTCTAAAATATTTGTGGTATAATAGTATTTTAGGTCCTTTCTAGGTTAAAATGTTATTATACCAAATATTTTACGCCTGTGAATTCTTTAATGTTTACCAAATTAGGGAATGTGTTATTCCTTTCTTACGATGAGATATTAAACATTCTTTTCGTTTATCCATCTTTTTAAAGGCAATATATGAAATAATTATTTTATGAATCCTTCCCACCACCTCAGCAATGGTCCCGTCCAATGAATTTATTATACATCAATAATTTTTATCATATCATTTTCTGATCTAATCTTTAAATGTTAAATATATCATCATCTTCTCCAACTTACTTATTTTCTTCCCATGTCGCCGTCACCAAAAAATTTGGGAAATATAATCTGATTTGAATAAGAGATTTAAATGGAACAGAAAGCTTCGTTAAGAATTTTAAGCATAATATAATGGCTACTCTAGAAGTACAGTCATTAATGAACGCAAATGATTTTACTCTAAATGTCAAATATACTCTTATTTGCGATTCAACGAACCTACATTATTTTTCATGAATAAAATATATACATTTTATTGGCTAGTTGAATGACGTTTATGTACAATTTGATTAATTAAATATAATATATACCCCTAAAAAAATAAAGTTCATTGTAGTACGTAGTACTAGTTAAAACTTAATGCAAGTTCATGTATGATAAGGAAATCAACCACTATATAAACAACATCAAACATTTCTAATCAGTCAATCCAAATTAAAACGAGCCAACCATGGCTTCACATATTTTAAGATGCAGTAAGGAAAGTTAGAGATGAAATACAACTAAATTTAAATTTTAAGAAGAAGCAAACAACAATAGAATCATATTTTACTAAGTTATCCTAGTTATATTTGTAATTCTATATAATTATTATTTATAATATTAAAGGACCATAAATTATATAACGGTCTTCCAGAAAATTATTATCATATTAATTTATTAAAATTATTAATTTAGACAATAGACCCAAGTCGGGATCAAAAAAATTATTATTTTAAAGAAATTATTAATTTATCAAGTATTAATTTATAGAGGTTCTACTGTATAAAACGAAACAAAACAAAATAGATGTGAATTAAAAATATTTCATTTTGAATGTAAATTTTAAGAATGTATTTGGATGAATAAATAAATCAACATTAATTGTTTACTTTTTTTGGTAAAATTATTTTTAAAAAATTAGTACTTGTCACTTGCTACTAGCATTATTCGACCCTTTACGTTGAGAGTTTTTAGTTTAAAAAAAAATCATTTATTTAAGGTATAATGCCAAAAAATTGTTCATAGTATTATCCGAAATCTGAAATAAACCGAATTGAACCGAAATCGACCCGAAATTTTTTGTTGAATTAAAATGGACCCAAACCGATTTTCACCCAAACCGAAGATAACCAAAATTAAAAGCTGAATCGAATATTGACCCGAATTTAACCCGATAATTAAGGCAAAGCGAATGAATAATTTATATATACTATTATCTATTTTTAACAATATGATAAATAGTAAAATGGTGTATGCTTTATTATTTTTTTTGTATTATATTATGGGAGAGACCGTTGCTCTTCTTAAAATTGTGGTATAATAACATTTTATGTCCTTTTAATTTTAAATATTAGTTAAATAAGGAATTTGTCCTTACTAATTTTTAAATTTAAAAATTTACCATATTCTTATCACTCTCAATATTTGATCTTAACTTTATACATGCCGGTGAGTGTTTTGTGGTTGCTACATTTACAAAAAAAGGTTCAAAAGATTGCATAAAAGAATATATGACTAACTCTATATATAAAAATATATTCAATCGGATTTAATGGTGTTAGAATTCTATTTAATTGGTTAGTTAGTCCATCCAATCTTAATTTAATTGTTGTTTTAATAATAATTAAATAAATTTTTTTGTACGTGTCATGTTACAATGTTGTCAGTTGACATTGTTAGATTTTTTTATCTTATTTAAAAAATCTTTGAAAGTTCTAAACATTATGCATAAAACTTATAAAAAATAATTTTTTGAAAAATCTATAAAAATTCTTTAATAGTGTGTCATGTGGCAATAATATCTTAAGAAAAAAGCGTTAAAATTGGTCAAATGGGTTAATTGATTCAATTTATTGATTTCAGTGGCTAAATTGATTGCAAAAAATAGTTCAAGAGTTTAATTTATTTTTTTTCTAAAAGTTCAAGGGCTTCAAACATCTTTAAGCTTAATTTGTTATACCTTCGCCTTCAAGTCTTCTGCATCCCCCACCAACACAATCTTCGGCATCAACGAAGTCTTTGTGAATCATACCCAACTCAAACCGAATTGACCCGACTTATCATAGACTCGAACTAAACCCAAATCGGACCCGAACTGAATCTAAACCGAATGCAGACAAACCTGAAATGACCCGAACCGAAACCGACCCGATTGCCACCTCTAGGTAGCCATACCAATAAAATTTGGTCGAAACGGTAGTCGCATCGATAAAATTAGCGCTTAAAGGGGATGGTTACGATTACAATTTTTAGTTAAACGGATAACCGAAAAATCAATAAGAAAATTAAAAATTAATTTGATAATGATATTAAATTATTGATTATTACTAATATTTATGCCATTTATAATTTAATATAGCTTAGGTCATACTTAAACCACACAGATTATTAATTTTATAATATTTTTAACTCATTCATTTAACCAAAAAAAGAGAGAAGAAATAGAAATTTTAAGGTTTAGACGTTTAAATTTTATGTGGTTTATTAAATTTAATTTTCTTAAAATTTTTAATTGCTTTAAACTTTGAGGACTTTTCTAATATAAATATTGAATACTTTGAGGACTTATTAAAATCAGTAGTACTAAATATATATTATTTATAATATTGTAAGTAAAAAAGTTTACGATTAACCGAGTAATTATACCGAATAAATTAATTAACCTTTTAGACGGTAACTTGTTTAAATGAGATGATAACTGTTCACCAAAATATCAAACTTGTGATCCGAATAACTGTACTGACAAGTTAACTGCCTGCGAACAGCCCTAATGGATAAACGTTCTCAATTATTTTTCATCTTACTGAAAGTAAAAGGAGAATGGTTATATAAAACAAAACAAAAAATTTAAATGTGAATTAAAAATATTCCATTTTGAATTGTAAATTTTAAGAATGTATTTGGACGAATAAATAAATCAACAATAATTGTTATTACTTTATCCCTTAATTAGTTAGACCCTTCAAGCTAATATTAAGAAGAAGATGAGGAGTGATAAGGTGCAGTCAACATTACTCGTTGGTGCTAAGATTTGGTCAACATTAGATATACGTTTTCCTTGAGCTATATGGACGCGGGATTTTGTATTAGGGGCGGACTTATAAAGTTTCACGGAGGTAAAAATAGATTTTGAATAGAAAAACATAAAAAAATTATAAAAAAAATAAATTATATAGAAATTTTAAAATTTTAAGGAGGACGACTGCCCCCTCCAACCCCTATCGGTCAATTCCTAAATATATGCGAATGAAAATAAAGCCATTAACGTTAAAAAAATTTCAGAAAATAAAAAATATATTATACATTGGATGGAAAATGGTGCATAAGAAGGCATGCACTTTTGAGAATAAGTTAAAAAGTCCATTGTTATACCTCATAAATTTAAAATTAATTTTAAGAAAAGTAGTCATCTAATCAAATCATTGTTTCCTTTTTTTACGAAAAAGAAATAATCAAAGATGAAAAGTATTGCAAGACTAGTTACTCAAATCTTCGTCTATAATAGTCAAGATCTCATCTTGAGGCGTACAAAACGATTATATTTAAAGCTCGACATTTATTTTGAGAATGCAAATAATTTTTTACTTAATTAAAAAAAATAGTCAAGATCTCATCTTGAGGCACACAAAAACGATGATATTCGAAGTTCATAAACCTTGAAAATTTTGTCAAGCTATAAACAAGTTTATTACCTTCCCGAGAAAGATGTATTCAATTTTAACCTCCCAATTATGTTGGAGAAGACAGAAAATATGTTATAAAACCGTGAAGGATACTACACTAAATTCCTTATCATTAATCATACGTACCACTTCAAGATTTTCTACCTCAAACAAAATCTTACGTTCTCCTTGGGAATCTTTTCTCCTAGGATAAACCGAAAAATAAAATAATTAAAATTTAAATGTTGAATTTAAATTATATTTTTTGTCGTTTTGTTTAGAAATTAAATATAAATTTGATGAATGTAAATTTTAAAGGTTAACATAATTAAAAGATAAATTAAAAGTGTCGAGAAAAATGTTCCCTGAGTGATAAGTATGTTCTTAACTACTTAATGCTTTCCGCATTTTTATTGAAAAATTGTAACACATAATTTCATTTTTTATTATCAATTCTTAAAATAATTGAAATCATTAATTTTTAATAATTAAGTTTTTCAATGGATTATCAAACATGTTCCAAGTCATCAATATTATTAGTAATTCTTCTGCCTTAAAATAATACATAAACAAAAAGAATATTTGATATTTTTTGTTAGAAGAAAAGAATGACATTTTTTTCCCTTTTTTTGGTAAACATAAAAGATTTTATAGGTTGTATAAGATTCGATATAACTTCAATTTATATTGGGTATAATTTACTACTAGAATCCATACTTGCCTCGTAAATCATTACATCTACTGTCTTAAAAAAGTGCATAAACGAAAATAATGTTTGATATCTCCTGTCAGAAGAAAGAAATGTCACTTTTTCTGGTTTGGTATGCATAAAAGAATTCATAACATAAAAAATCGATGATAAATTCAACTCAAGTAAAAAAACAATATCACTAAATTCGAGTTATTTTACTTATCATCATTTGTGTTCATTTGTGGAGCAAAGCAAAATGGGCAATGGTGGTGATAAACTGTGACTCTCAAGACCCGATTTAAAAGTTATAATCGAATTTAAAATGTCATCGAACAAATTAAAAAGCTTAGAGTTTATAAAACAATCGATTTATCCTTTAAACCAATTAAACCTCAATTTAACTAATCTTTCATAATTAAATCATCAAATCAAGTTAGAAAACATGTGAAAAAGATCAATAACTTGGGAATTTCAATAAAGAACCTTGTATTAGAGGAGAAGAACGAACCTCACCTCTAATGGCTGGTTTTTCCCTTAATTAGATGAATTGCTGTACGAAAACAATGAGAAACCAAATTGATTTTGTTACGAAATCATTATAATCTCAATTGAAATCAAAAGATTAATTAAAAGAATATTTTACCTGAGAAATTTGAAGAGAAAAGAAGTGTTTGGCTGGAGAGAAAATTCTTTTGTGAAAAGTTAGTTACGTCAATTTTGTTTTAAAGCTTTTTAATTAACCAATTAATTCTCCAACCTACTATATTATTTAAAAATTATTAAAAATATCTAATTAGGAGGAAAAGTTTGATATTAGACTTTAGGGTAAATAGCTCCTTAAGGATTCAAAGTTTTGACCCTTTTTCAAAATAGTCACTAAAATAGTTTTGAAAACTTTACATTTTGGTCACTAACCAAAATGTCCAATTTTGAGACCCCTTTTGTAAAATTGACTTTACCAAAATCATTTCCATATTAAATAATGATTTTTGACTATTTTCCCATAATTTTATTACATCCGAAAATATTTATTCCAAATTAAATCCCGAAATTGGCTCGAATCCTCTAATCCAATCTAACGGACCGTCTAAACCGCATAGAAAACTCCTAGGCCCAAAACCGGGGCGTTACAGGGTCCATAAGGAAATACCAGCACTAAACCTACAGAGACTTCTCATCATAACCCAAAAGCACACCAAATTAACTAGTTAGTAAAGACAAACAGAATAGGAAAACAAAAATCATACATATATTTTCAGAGTACCAGAAATCAGAGAGCATGTTTTTCAGATAAAAAATAGGGGTATATTTTTAGACAGACATGATTCATGATTTAGTCCACCCGTAATAGCCGTTATGAGACAAGTGTTCGTGCGACATTATATGAAGTTTTGTATGGGTTCAAATATCGTATTCTGATCAGTTGGTCTAAGATGTATGATGAGATGACTTTGGATCTAAAGTTAGTTCGAGTGGCTGAGGACATTGCCATATTGATCTGTGACCGTCTGTGAGGGTCGAGAAATAAGCATACTCTGATGGACAAGTTTCAGTAGGTGAATGAATGAAATGACAATTTCTACATTCCTCTGACTCTAGAAAACTTCGAGGACAAAATTTTGTTTAGGGGGAGAGTTGTAACACCCTAAGTTTTTAACTGTAATAATAAAGTAAGGAGGATGAAATATAAAAAAAGGGAAATGAAGGTGCTACCAAAGGCTTTCAAACCCATGCCCCTTGGCAAGACGGCCTGGTAACTTAACCATCAGGGCTATGGCTATTGTTGGTTTTAGTTTATCATGAGTTTCATATAATCCATTATGTTCAGATATACCCAAAAATAATAAACCTTTCACCTACCCATCTAAAAAATCATTTACCTTTTCATTCAATTTTAAAAAAATTCCAAACTCTTCTTTTCTCTCTTTCGACACCCCTTCAACTACCCAGTCGGTCGCCACTTGATCTCTGTCACCGCAACTTCGTGATTATCACCAGCACCGGCGAGACCGCCTCCCTCGCCTAGTCTCACTCATAGCCACCACCCGTGGTAAACGATAGCTATTCACCGTGGGTAGCGGTTCAAAAGTTTCAAGCACCGCCCTTGATTTTACCATTTTTTGGTCGACCTCCCTGTCCGTTGGTCGCGCCCTCGTATTGAGATGAACGAAACCCTACCGACTGATCATCAAACCTATACTAACAAGGGCTTTATCGGAGTTACGCAATTTTCGATTATTTCTTTCATTTTAGGTAAAATCTGATCAATTTTCGTCTTATTTCGTGAAATAGTTGAGTGGGCTGGATTCCTGACTTGAGTATTTTAATTTTGTCTGGCAAAAAAGTGGCCTTATAGGTCACTGACAGCTTCCTGGCGACATTTCTAGTGATCGACCGGTGAGTGTTTTTAGGGTAAGTGAGCCGGTTTAGACCAGCCGTACTAAGTCAACCCAGCCTAAACTGGACCAGTGGCTTGAGCCAGCTGAACTGGCAAAAACCGATACTAGTAGGCTGGGCTTAATTAATAAACCAAGACCTGGGTCAGCCTGTTATGACACAATTAACCGAGCCCATTTCTGTTGACCTGAGTCTGACCCGATCTGTAACCTGACTTGTCTAACCTGCATTCGACCCGACCCATTGAGTCAATTACTGAGTCAACCTACCGAGTCAGTTATCGAGTCAACTCAATGAGTCAACCCATTTGAGTCAACTCAGTGAGTTAACCCTTCCAAGTCAACTCAATGAGTCAACTTGCCCGAGTCAAACCGACTGACCGTTAACCAATTGACTGCTAACGTCAGCATTGACAGCTGATGTCAACGCTGACCGTTGACCTATTGACCACTGACGTCAGCATTGACTGATGACATCAGTGTTGAATTTGACCCAATAAGTCAAATTTTTTCGAAAGCCCTTATTTTATGTTTTTCAATGTCCTGAGTCCATTTTTGAAGTCTGTTTTACGAAATTTAAACTCAAAAGTCTCTAAATTTGACTTTGAATACAAACTCGTGTATGTAATTAATTATTCAGTTTATGTGCTTGGGCAAGAACTGAGTATAAATTATGTTAATTGAAGTTATTCTCACATCTTTGGATTCGAGATGGTTGGAGGACGTCAAATTCATGTTAGAGAGTGATCAAATGGAGCATCAAGGGTCAACCGATATAACACCGATCTGAGGCAATACTTTACTACCTCTTGCATGCTTCATGAAACATGATGGTATCTGGTTGGTACATGCACGACTCTGATTAAGTGTATTGTTATCTCTGGTTGAGTCAAATCTATTATGAAAACATAAGAAGGGTAGTCTGGACAAGATCGATTATTCGAATAAAAAGTTTGATAATCAAGAGGATCTCTGAATTCAGTAAATCATTAATAAATCAGTAAATCTCCAATTTTGATTATTCGTGATAATGGATTTAATGCCTAAAATAATTGGTTATAAAATGACGAAAATGCCCTTAAAATATAAGGATGACAATATACCCATAAGGGAATGATCTGGAATCTACACTTGATCGGATAAAATCAACTACGTGATTTAAAATCCTTGAATTTTTGGGAAAGAATCCTTTATCATAATTCTAATATGTAAGTTAATAAATGTTTTGAACGTATCTCGAAGTCTGGATAAAGCTTTGATGATAAAAATTTCTAGAAGTGCTATGGAATTTAGAATTGATCTAAATGGCCGATTTGATTGAAATTTTCACAAGCACTGAATTTACTAAATTATCTAAAATGATGGATATATCCACGAGTTTTAGAAATAAATAAATTGTTCGAAATGACCAAAAAGGACCAGAGTATCTGTAATGACCAAAATGATCAATATATATATATATATACACACTAAAACACCAAAACTTCTAATGACTAAGACATCCATGACTTCTGGAATAATTAAATTACCCCCACGACTTGGAATAAGTGAATACTCTTGATAAGTCATAATTCAGCTAAAATCTGATAAGTGAATACTCTGGAATAATTAAATCTGAATTGAGGTACTTCTAGGATATGATCTGAAGTCTCTACAGGTTCAGTGCTGGTAATTCCTTATGGACCCAAGGTAGCTCCTTGGGTAGGGTCCAATGCTTCAGCTCGGGTAATTCCTTATGGACCTAAGGCATCCCCTTAGGTTGGCTCCTACGCCCTATGGGCCTAGGTTAAGACCTTATGGATGCAGTTATGGGGAACTGCATATCAGAGCATGGTTGGAGGGTAGTTATGTTGATACTAAATTTCCCTATCTATCTCTTCCCCTTTCAACACTCTTTTGTTGTCTGAAATATTTCATCTATCATTCTTGATCTGTAATTAATGGTGCACACTAACTTTTCTGGCCAAATTCTCATAATTTATATTCTTCTATGATTATCTGAGTTATAGACATCTCTTCTGATAGTAAAGTGCCCAATCAGAAATGACTTTATTACCTCCAAGTGTAACAATAATATGAATTTCATTTCGTATCTGAAACTTGATGATTCGAGCTCACTACATCAGTTCTGATTAACTTTATACTTACTTGACGCATATAGCGTCATCTGGTAGTTCTGTATTATTGAGCTTTTCCAAGCTCACGTTGCTTTTACCATCACAGGTTAAAAAGGATTTGTTCATGTTTTTGCGATCGACATCATTGATGGGAGTTCCCTCGGCTTTGCTTGTGGAGTAATATATCTGTATAAATAGTGGGCATGTATGTCATGTCTTGTTTTATATCAGAGTCTGAAATTTGTATTGTATCTTGAACCATGATTTTTGTTTATTGTTCGAATGATTTTAAAACTTATGTTTTAATTCAGAATTTGTTTTATGGTTTTAAATGTTTAACGATTTGTTTATTTGAAATTTTACTGTGGGTAGCTCTTGTGATCATAATGTAACACCTCATATCGAATCGGATTGGGTAACCCTATCGATCTGAGAGGGTTACATTTAACGCAGCTTTAATCGATTCTAGATGGTTATCGAAGAGGCAAAACGGCGAGTGAGGTTGGGGGTTATGATTAGACGGTTGAGGGGGTTGTTTTGGTGCTGGCGGTGCACGCCACCGACCAGCTATGACGAAGATCGGGGTGGACAGAGCCGAGGAAGACGAAGGGTTTGGGAGAAAGATCTGGATTTTATTTTCAGATTTGAATGTGGTAAAAAGGGGCAAATGGGGTTGGTTCGAGCTTTTATTAGATTTCATTAAAACCGACTCATATAAGGTTAGATATCATTTTAGGTAGCTTAATACCAAGAGTATGCTTAGCTTAGCTGGTTAAGGCTTGGGCTTACCAACGCCTAGGTTGCTGGTTCAAGCCCCCACAGCCACAAATCTTTAATTTTTTATTTTTATCCCTTTTTTCAAGATGTTACATTATTATTCTCACACTTTTTTAAAATTTGTATTTTCTCATTAAAATCGACTCGATTACCAAAGTCTTGACCCGATTTAGGGAAAGATGCGTATTTTTAAAAAATCATGTTTTATCCCTTTACTTTGATATTCATTTTGTTCATTTCTTTGTTTTTTTATTTAATTTTACGCGATTAACATTTATATCTCTTTCATGTATCTTGTTTTTTATTGTTAACTCTTTAATTAAATCTTTAGGTTTCATGTATCTTGTTTTTTATTGTTAACTCTTTAATTAAATCTTTAGGTTAGATGAAAACCCTAGGATTGAGTTCTTTAACTTGAGCTTTAGTTTAGTTTAGAACCTTTAGATTAGATCTCTTTGGAATAGTTTTTTTTTTACCGTAGAATTAATAATCGACACTTAACTAAACTTGAACTTTCAAAGTAAAATTCATTTAGACTCTTTTTATTTGGTTAATATTAACTAAAATAGAATAATAGAAAACTTTAACCCCTAATTAAATAAATTTGTTTCTTTTATGCCGTGCTTAACTCTGAGACATTTAATTTTTAATGCGGTGTCTCACCAAAAGGGGTAAATGGGTTAGCGTCAGAAATGTTGGCAGTGATTATTGTTTATTTCCCAGATGGCAAGGTTGTTAAAATGAATTCATATTCATAAATGAAAGGTAAATCAAATTTTACACAAACTTGAAAATTCTGACATTAAGACAACTTGTAATCGGCTAGATACCAATTTTTGGGCGTTATGGGGGTTCTCACCCTTCCCCACACGTAACCGACTCCCGAACCTGTTTTTTGAGTTTTCACAGGCCAAAATTGTTGTTTTAATAAAATAAAATATTTTTATTAAAATGATATATTTTTAGACGATCTAATAACACTTCAAAAAAAATTGGTGACGACTCCGTTTTTTTTAAGTCGTGCTGAAAAGGCTGCAGTGAATGGTGTAGCCAAAACTTGCAGATTTCACAAGTGAAGGCCCAAGTCCATCAATGTGCATATTGCATTTATCACAACAACCCTTTTGTTTCTCATACTCATCATAAACCAAGTGATGTTTATGAAGGAAAGGTTTGCGGTTCATCTTAAATGGAGATTGAAAGGAAAGATGAGTAGATGGAGAGTAGATGGTTTAAAGATATATAAACATGGAAAGAACAAAAGAATATCATCGCATTGGCAAACAATTATTTCACTAATGTTTATTTTTTACGAACAAAAATTCACTGCCTCTAAGTATGCCTCTTCCTATGCCCAACACTAAAAAATACTAAAAAAATTAAATTCTAAACCATAACAATAAATTCCAAATCCTAAACTCTACACCCTAAAAAATACACCCTACCCCCAATTCCGTATACCCTAACCATTAACCCTAACCCTAGACCTTAAACCTCAAACCCTAAACCTATTTTTTAGTGTGGGCATAGAAAGGGGCATAGTTAGGGCATACGATTTTCATCTATTTTTAGTTTTTTTTTTAATATGAGTGCATTAGTTTTATTAAAGGAGGAAAATACGTAAATACAATGAGAGTTTACAACTTAGGTAAATAAATTTGATTTGGACATATTCCTAAAAACACGAAAACTAACGTCTCTAGATCATAAACATGTCCATACAAAGAAAAAGAAAAAACCCTAACTCAAAGGCTCAAAACAAAAAGATACAAACATCACCAAACCTCGACGATGAAAGGTAAAACCCAACAACAAACAACATTAAAAAATGCATATTACAATAATAAGGCACGTTGACAACACGATTATTATCACAACTCAATTGCGAACAAAAATGGTGACTATGAGCTCGCATCCAAATTCAGTTCGAGGGTCTAATATAGGGAGATCAACAAGACAAACAAAAGTTCACCTTCTTGATCAGTCGTGGCGACGTCTAATCCAACCCTGATACAAAAATGAAAAAGAAGCGGCCAAGGGACCAATTAAGAGACCAAAATGCAGAGTATACGTACCAAAAGATAGAGAAAAGCATGCCACAAGGATAAATTTATTGAATTTAAGAACAAGGAAATATAGAACGAAATAAAGAAAACAGAAAAGATAACGAGCGGTCGGTAACCAGCACTAAGGCGGTTATTTATGCTTGGTTTTGTTTATGTGGTGCTTGGTCTCATATCCCTTCGTGTTTTGTTGGTTAGCTTTGATGGATTAAGCATTTTTTCATGTTGGGTTGTTCTGCAAGGTGTGACTTCGTGATTGTTTAGATTTGACTTAAATATGGTTCGGTGTGTTGGTTTTGGTTGTTGGGTATTTGCTGTGATTTGTTGTTGTTTTTGGGGTTGGGTTTTAAGGGAGCTTTAGTATGTGTTTATGTGTGATATGGTTGGGTTGAGTGTAATATAGGCACCAGCAGTGTGTGTTTCGGGTGTATTTTTGCTTTTGAAGAATAATTTAGGTGAAGTTAGTCATTATTTCTGCTGAGAAGTTTTGGGTTTGTATTATACCTCACTGTCTGTACTCTTTTTCTCCATTTAAATTTAGGGAGGTTTTTAATGAGGCGTACAATTTAGGTTTTGCTTTTATTTTATTATAAATAAAATCTTATTTACGGAACAAAAAAAAGGTCGATGTCGCCACCGGTTTTAAGTTTGTTTTTTTTCTTTTCTTCTAGATGTTTAATATTATCCTTTATTTCTTTATATTTCAATGAATAAATCGTTCAAAAAATAACATCTTGTTTCATTAATTGCATTTAAGCTTATAAAAAAGACAACTCTAATTGAACCCAACAAATGGTCTTAGTGGAAAAGCAGATGATGTTCATCCTAGGAGACCTGAGTTCAATCACTTTATTAGCAAGGTGTTGTGCATTGTTAAAGGGTTAAGAATATGTATGAACAAATATAACTTTGTAACCACCTTTAGACTATTAAAAAAACGAACTCTAATTAGGTTGTAAGTTTTAATGTACTCATTAGTTTTTTTTTAAATGATTTAAGTGAAATAGTATAGTTAAATATAAGTATTTTTTTATAAATATTCTGTATATAATTCATTAGTCAATTAATATGAATTTAGATACTATATAGATTTATTATGAAACAACTCTTCCAATCTAACTTGCATAAACAAAACAAGAAAAACAATGTGTAAACAAAAAGAATATTTGAATTCTCTTGTTGCAAGAAAAGAATGATATATACAACTTTATGGTACACATGATTTTAAGTCGATAATTTTGAATTGGGCCATTTTGGGTTCCGATCATTTTGGGTTATGGTCACTTCATTCGGTGATTCAAGTTCATTTTAACGTATAAATAACTTTAAGTCGATAATATTACATGTAAAGGTATTTTTAATTCTTATTTATATTTTTAATAATTATTTAAAAGTTATTAAAAATTAACGGTGTTCATCGGTTTATTGCGTTAGTGGTGTGCATCGCTCGTTCTAGAATTTTCTTATATGAAATTATACACAATCAATGCATTAAATTATTTTAATTATTAAAAAATAAAATATACCCCTCTAACTAATTTAATCCGATATGTTCAAAAAAAAAACTAACTTAATAAAGGGGTGTTTATAAAGGAGCATGAATAATTTATTAAATTACACAGAGTAAGTATTAAGTAATGTGTGCATAAACACAATAGTTTCACATATTTAAACACAATCTTCAAACCAACTTCATACGGAATCATTTGTAAACCCAACTTCATCTCCTGAAACTTCACCCTCAGATTCATCTCCTGAAACTTCACTCACATCCCCAGACGGGCATGAGTCCAATACCATATTTAAGGATGCTGCAATTTCTTCCTCCTGCTAAACCATGGATCTTGGTAACATACTTCACTAAACTTTTAAATTTATAAAATATAAGATCAAGGTGGACTTACCGAACTGAGTGCACAACCGATGTGAGCAACGAATGGTACTCGACACTCAGAGCAGTGATAGATATGGTCTGTCATCAGATCTCTTTCTTCTTCACAGATGTCACAATAATATTCTCCTGAATCATCCTCTTTGAAACCATTCTTAAGAGTTAAAGGATGGATGTGATATTTGGATTTCAGTGAACGTGGCAAAACACGTTCAATATGCAACTCGATACCGCATTCTATGCAAAAAAAGAAAGCATTTCTAGAAAAAATTCTTTGGCATCCATCGCATACCTTTTCCTTTTGGAAATAGTGAGCCTCAGAATTCGATCCGAAATAGTAGAGATCATGGATGTGAGACTTAGATTTCAAGACATGTTTCAAGGATTTGGCACAATGAACATGGAGATACAGATCACACTGCACACAACTATAGCTTATTTCATAATCTAATGAACCTTTGCAGACGTGACAATCTTGTGGTGGGTTCCAAAGAGGGCGAAAGAGGTGTAGTGGATGAAATTGGATTTGTATCTCCCGCGAAAATCCAACACAGCTTTCATGAATAAAATATTCACACTCAGAGCATATGTAGACCGGGCCTGAAAGCTTTAGATCACAAAAACTACAAGTGTCAAATATTTCTTGTAAATTGTACGGATAATTAGCGTATTCCAACTTATGGTCTTGATTGAAGAGGCACAACTTGGGTTGTGTTTCCATATCCTTTAGCCTTTGAGTCTCATCTTTAGGCACCAATGAAGTAGCACACTTCACGTCGAGTACGAAATCACACGCATAACATGTGTAAGCAAACCCGGCATTAATTATGCCTCGACATCCTTTGCATATGAAATCGGAGACCCAAAATACTGCATTTGTAGGGATCAGCTTGAGAGAATGGTGCAGATGAAGAGGATGTAGCACTTCAGAGGACAATCTACTGCATGTTTTGTGTATGTAGTATTTGCATCCTTCACATGCATAAGCTTCATCTAAGATTTCCACCCAACAGACAGAGCATGTAGCACTCTTTTTATGCTTTTGGATAGCCTCATAAAAGGTCAGGCGATGTCCTTCCTCACAATATTCAATCTGTATTCAGTGAAAATAACCAACTTAATTAATATTCTTGCCAACATGTAATTGATACTTGTTTTTAGTTACCTTTCCTTTTTATCTAATTGAAAGTAAAAGGGGAATGATTATATAAGATAAGGACTATGTTTCGTAAACAGCTTTTTGAACCAAAATTAGAGGTTTGAACAATTTTTAGAGGTTTGAACAGTCAAATCCGCTAATTAGAATATTTGGTGAATAGAGGTTTGTAAGAGTGGATTGGAGTGAAACCTCTAAATTTAAAAAAGCTGCTAATATGAGCTTTTTGAGTTTAGAGATTTTGGCATAAGAGTTGTAAATACTCTTTTATCCTTAACAATTAAAAAACTTCCAAATTAACATATGCTTCAAATAGAATTTAAATTTAATAAATAATTATATTATATATAAAATAATTATATAAATAGTAAAATAATATATAGATCCTTCAAATATGCTTAGTAATGTTATATTAAAAAATAATTTTCATAATCTAATTAATATTAATAGATACAAAATATTGATAACTAATAAACTATTCAAACAAGTATTGGATATAATTATGTCCTTTTATGTTATTTTGTTTGTTCATATAATCAAATAGCTATCAATTATCAGTTAACTTTACCAAACACTTTTATACAATCAGCTAAGACAATCCGATAGTCAAATAAGCTAATGCAATCAGCTATCCTCTAATTGCAAAACAGGAACAAATTCAATTTAAAATGTGAATTAAAAATTCTCATATATTTAGAATTTTTAATTTAAATTTTAAGAGTGTATTTGGATGGGTGAGTTAGAAGAGGAATTCATATTAATATATATCTTTGTTTTTTACCTCAGTAAACAGAGAAAAACCTAATAAATCAAACTTTGGTTTACACCTTTTTGAACTCATCGAATCTCTCCGGTGATAAAAGGTGGCATGTTCTAGATTTGGGTTCAAGCAGTTTAATCTATTACGTGAGTTTATCTAAATTTGAAACAGAATATAGATACTACATTGTAATCATATTAGAATGTTAAAAAATACACTCTTTTACTTTTTGTAATATTTTGAAATAAATTCAATTAAAAATATTATAGTTTTGTATTATATATTATTTTAATTATATGATATTTCACTGCGTTAAATGTTGGTCGTTGTCAAACAATTGATTATTTTATATTAATGTCTTAACATGTGTATTAAAATTATATCAAACATGACATAAATTATTACATCGATTGATACCAACCTTAAAATGAGTAGAGAAGTTTGCACTTCTCTCATTTATTTCTTCTTCCTCTTTCAGTTTCCCTATTGAATCTTTGTCACCCACCAAGCTAGAGGTTAACATATCATCAACGTCGGCATCACCTTTAATCTGGGACAATGGCAATATTAAAGCAAAAGGAAAACAGTTTTATTGGGAGAAACTGTGAAAGAGATTAAATAATCTTTTAATAATGACTTGCTTAATATTGAGATAAACATGGTCTTAACCATAAAATTAAAGAAGTCAGTGTTTAACTTCATTAAGAATAATTAAACTAAAAGAATTGGGGTCAAGGCTTCATTAATTTTAAAACTAATAGGATCATAAACAATAGTTAAACCAATTTTTTTTTCAAAGGAATAATGACTTAATTTTAATGATCCTAAAACTATCGGTGATTTGAAATACAATTAAACTATCAACGCTTCTCTCCTACCTACAAGAAACATACCTGGTTGAGAGCGCATCCGATATGAGCAACAAATGTGCATCTATTACAACAATAAACAGGATTTCCTGGTTTTCTTTCTTCTTCGCAAACATCACAGTAATATTGGTCAGAATAATCCTCAAGAAAAACATCAATGAACACAAGTTCATGTCTGTGGTATTTATGTTTAATACTTGATGATGGTATCAAACAAAAAAGATGGAAATTGAATCCACATGGCACACATCGATAATAATAATTAAACACAGAATCTTTGCTAGGACCAATCTTGTCCCAGCACTTCCTACATGGTTTTAAATCGGAGTCAGGTAGGTCGGGTTTTATTGGAAGAAGAGTGAGACGATGGTGATGCAACTCATGTTTTAGACTAGGATTGAATTCAACGCAACTATAATGAATGTAGAATTGACACTTTAGACAACAATATCCATCACGATTATTCCGAAAGCGATAACCACAGACACCGCATGGAATGGACCTCCGACTGCTATATCCGGATGCTAACTGAAGTTGGTGGGAAGGATGAAAGTGATGTTTTGAGATTATATTTGGCATATTCATCAAACAGGTTTCATGAACAAAGGACTCTATGGAACACTTAAAACAACCATAAGAGACTCCAGACAAAAGCTTGTGACACCAGAAACAAGTATAGTGATACTTGCTCACTTTACGATACTTGAACCCTATCAATAGATGTTCACCATGACAGAAATGGGAGATTTGTTTATATCTATGACTAGTGATCGTAGCAGAAGAAGCACAAACGTGGTCAAGGTTGAAGTTGCAGTCTCGACACCGATACAAGCAGTTTCGAGTAAGACTGGAACATCCATTACAAAAGAAATGGACAGAATCATTGGATTCCTCGTAGTCCAGTTCAAGACGGTGTTGAGGATGGAGAGGATGTGAGATTTCACGAGGCAGTTGCTGCACAGCACATGAATGGTGTAGCCAAAACTTGCAGATTTCACAACTGAAGGCCCAACCTTCAATGTGCAGATTGCATTTATCACAACACGCCTCTTGTTTTTCAAACTTATCATAAACCAAGTGATGTTCATGAAGGAAAGGTTTGAGGCTCATCCTCTCAAATGGAGATCATACAAGGAAAGATGGAGAGTAGATGGTTTAAGGATATATCCAGGAGCTTGGAATATATGCATATATATAACCATGGAAAGAACAAAAGAATCGATCATCACTTCAAGTAAAGAATAACGAAAGTTGATAACCAAGATAAGAATAGATGATAACTTTAAGTAAACAATATTTGAGGTCCTACGAGTTGGTATCCAACTTTGTAGTCCAGTTCAAGAGGGTGTTGAGGATGGAGATCAGGATGTGAGATTTCAAGAGGTAGTTGCTGCACAGCACATGAATGGTGTAGCCAAAACTTGCAGATTTCACAAGTGAAGACCCAACCTTCAATGCGCAGATTGCATTTATCACAACATGCCTCTTGTTTTTCAAACTTATCATAAACCAAGTGATGTTCATGAAGGAAAGGTTTGAGGTTCATCCTCTCTAATGGAGATCATACAAGGAAAGATGGAGAGTAGATGGTTTAAAGATATATATCCAGGAGTTTGGAATATATATATATATATATATATATATATAACCGTGGAAAGAACAAATGAATATCCTCACATTGCAAACAATTATTCTTAGTTCCATAGAATTATCTTTGTTGTTTTCCTTGCATTGTATAACTTCAAGCAAGAATATTTGTGGTCTTACGAGTTGGCTCCCAACTTGGTTTTTAGGGTAAACTAACTATTTAGTACACCATTTATGTCTGTGTCATTGTTTTAGTACTCTAACTAATTTTTTGACAAAATAGTACCAACATTACGTTTCGTTTCTATTTTGGTACATATACCGTTTAAAATTAACAGAAATATTGACGTGGCTTGGTTTAATAGTAGTTTTAGTCCAAAAACTTATACAACCCATCAATTTAGTCTAAAATTCTATCAATTTAAACATCATTTTAAAGTTTTTGGATTAAAAGTATAAATTTCTCATTTTTCTTCTTCCCCTCAGAACTGTTCATTTTCTTCTTCGTCTCTTTCTCTCTCATTTTTTCCTCTCAAATTTCTCTCTTTATGTCTAATCTTAATAAATATTAATGTCTCTCCATTCTCTCGATCATTCGTTGTATCCCTAATTTTGCTTCAATTAGTCTCTCTATTTTTTTAAAATTTTTGACAGATTTTGTTATTTACGGTAACTATTGAATTTTTAGGGTTTTTTGTTACCTAAATTTTGATTAATACGGTTTTGATTAACGAAAGCGTTAAAATTTTTCTCTTTTTTCTATTACTTTTAGGTTGCTTTAACATAAGTAGGTATTCTCTTTGTGGGTGTGATTTTGTTGATGATTATAAGGCACGACAGAGTCAAAACGACCCGGCGTTTTTTCCTTTAATTTTCTTTTTCTTTACGTTTTGAATTTACACACCGTTAAAGATCTTGGTTGGTAATTGTTTTCTGAACATTGGGTATTCGATAATTTGACAAGTTTTTGGAAATTATTGTATGTTTTTAATTTTTAATTTTTTCTCTTTTCTTTTTTTTTGGTTTTTCATAGGTTATGATCAAAGTATAAATTTATTTTGATGGGAAGAAAAAGAAAAAATGAGAAATTTACACTTTTAATCTAAAATTTTAAAATGGTGTTTAAATTAATAGAATTTTAGGCTAAATGGATAGATTGTACAAATTTTTAGACTAAAACTATTACTAAATCAAGTCATATCATCATTCCTGTTAATTTGAAACGGTGGAAGTACCAAAATAAAAACGAAACGTAATGTTAAGTACCATTTTGTCAAAAAAATTAGTTAGTATACAATTTTGGGTTTGAATCCCTTTTCGGGTCGGATTAATTTTAGATTGTGTCATTTTTTATTTATGGTCTTTTCAATTTTTATTAATGAATAAGCTTATTTGGTTAATTGGTTGGTCAAGTTGCTCATTTTTGTCTTCTCATATAATCATATTTTTTTAAGTAGGATTAGAATTTGTTAAAAAAATATTCAAATTTAATTTAATGCATTAATAATTTTCAGTCGGCTAATATTAAATTTAAAGTTATTTGTAATATTTACTCATATATTTATTTTTAACCATTAAAATTATTTGAATCGAATCATACTTTTACAAATAAATTATTATGATTCAACATGTAAATAATTATTTTACGAAAAAATGTTGCCTTTTATTATTAACAAAATCATTGATTCTAAATGATACTGTATGTAATAGTTATGATTATATTATATGTATATAAATTTTTTAACAATGTAATTACATATATTATACGTAATTTACATGTTTATTTTTTATATTCTAATATCTATATTTTAAAATTAACCAAAACTCTAATACCATGACTGACAAGAAATCAATAACAATTAATTTAACTAATTAGGTCGAGAAAATTTGTAACGTATTCACTTGTTATTTTAAAATAATAATATAAGTAAAATAGTATAATTAATTATTAATATTTTTGTTTTCTTCAAATTGCCCGTTTGGCCTTATTAAACATTGTTTTATTTAAATGAAATATTAAATTAACCTATATTCTTTGAGAAAAACGTCTAATACACTCCACATTGCTCATTGGTGCTAAGATTTGGTCAACATTAGATATACGTTTTCCTTGAGCTATATGGACACGAGATTTTGTATTAGGGGCGTATTTATAAAATTTTAAGGAGGCAAAAATAGATTTTGAATAAAAAATATATAGAAAATTTATAAAAAAATAAATCATATACAAATTTCAAAATTTTAAGGGAGACGACTACCCCTCTAGCCCTCCTCGGTCCATCTCTGAGTATATGTGAATAAAAATAAAGCCATTAACGTTAAAAAAAATCAGAAAATAAAAAATATATTATATATTGGATGGAAAATGGTGCATAAGAAGGATGGAAAATAATCAAAGACTAAAAGTACTACAAGACTCTAATTACTCAAATCTTCATCTAGAATAGTCAATATCTCATCTTGAGGTTCACAAAAACGATGATATTCGAAGCCCGATATTTGTCTTAAGAATGTAAACACTTCTCTACTTAATCAAAAAGAAAAAGAATGATCAAGATGAGCACAAAAACGATAATATTCGAAGTCCATAAACCTTGAAAATTTTGTCAAGCTATCAACAAGTTTGTTACCTTCCCAAGAAAGATTTATTCAATCTTAACCTCCCGATTACATTGGAGAAGAAAGAAAATATGTTATAAAACCGTGAAGGATACTACACTGAATTCCTTATCATTAATCATATGTATCACTTCAAGATTTTCTACCTCAAGCAAAATATTACGTTCTCCTTGGGAATCTTTTCTCCTAGGATAAACTGAAAAATTAAATAATTAAAATTTAAATGTTGAATTAAAATTTTTTTTTGGCGTTTTGTTTAGAAATTAAATATAATTAAATTATTTGATGAATGTAAATTTTAAAGGTTAACATAATTAAAAGAAATAAATTAAAAGTGTCGAAAAAAAAATCACTGAGTGATAAGTATGTTTTTAACTACTTAATGCTTTCCACATTTTTATTGAAAAATTGTAACACATAATTTTATTTTTTTATTATCAATTCTTAAAATAATTAATTTTCAATTAATTAAGTTTTTCAATGGATTATCAAACATGTTCCAAGAAATTAATTAAGTTTTTAAAGGTAGTATAAGATTGGATATAACTTCAATTTACATTGGGTATAATTTACTACTAGAATCCATACTTGCCTTGTAAATCATTACATCTCCTGTCTTAAAAAAGTGCTAAACGAAAATAATGTTTGATATCTCTTGTAAGAAGAAAGGAATGTCATTTTCCCTGTTTTGGTATGCATAAAAGAATTCATAAGTTAACATAAAGATTCGATGATAACTTCAACTCAAGTAAAGAACAATATCACTACTTTCGAGTTATTTTACTTATCATTGTTTGTGTTCGTTCGCGGAGCAAAGCAAAATGAGCAATGGTGGTGATAAATTGTGACACTTAAGACCCGATTTAAAAGTTATAATCGAATTCAAAATGTCATCGAACAAATTAAAATGTTTAGAGTTTAGAAAAAAATTGGTTTAACAGTACAAAGAAAATCATTTTAAAGTCTCAGTTCAAAAGATAATAATTTATAAAATATAGTAGTATTTAAAAATTCACAACTGTTTAAAAAATGAGATTGTTCGAATGATGTCACATTCAAACCTAACTTATCAATTGATCTAAAAAATAAAAGAAAATAAAACAAGTAAACGATTGCATCCAAACATTGGGTGCTCCAAAATTGGAAAAATAACTTCAAAAAAAAATCAGGAATTATTATTCAAGTCTATAACGGTGGAATATAGATTAAAGTGCATAAAATAAAATGAAAATTTAAAACTAACCGGTCAAAGCCAACAAAAAATCAACTATCAACATGGATCAACAAAAAGTCAACATTCAACTCTAGTCAACTTTGGTCAACCAAAGTTAACGGTCTATTAACTGGAAGTCAAGACGGTCAACGGGTCCGGGTTTAATACGGGTCAACAGTTTGAGCTATTAGTTCAGACAGTGGGTACGTGTACTGGATCATGTCAGTTGGGTCATGCCAAACTGAGTTGGACCAAAGTCAACCTGATCAAACAGATTGGGCTATGGCAACCTTGGGCATGGGGGCCAGATGTGGATTGGGCCAAGAGCAACTTAAACGGTGGTTGAACCGTCGAAAAACAGAGGGAGAAAGGGACTCAGCGGTCAAAAGGTTAAAAATTGACATTATGGTTCCAAATTGAAAGAAAAGGTAGAATATATATAAATGAGTTATGATCTACTTACACTACGTAAAACTTAATTACTTTTACACTTTTTTGGACCGTCATATGAGAACAATAAACGACTAAGAATATTTTCTTATCTTTTTTTTTCCAAGTGATAATCTTAAAGTATCCTATGGTTAATATCAACCATCCATATACCTTCATCCAATGGTCCAAAAAATGTTTAGTTTTACATAGTGTAAGAGGATCCTATCTCTCTCTCTCTCTTTCTCTCTCTCTCTCTCTCTCTCTCTCTATATATATATATATATATATATTTATAGGGTTAAAATTTACTTACACTATGTAAAACTCAATTAGTTTTACATCTTTTTTGGACTATTGGATGACGGTAATAAATGACTAAGATTATTTCCTCATCTTTTCTTTTATGTGATAATTTTCACATTTTTTACTATTAATCTCATCCATTTACTTTCATTAAATGGTCCAAAAAAGTGTAAAACTTTTAAATTTTAAATAGCGCAAGAGGATTATATATATATATATATATATATTGGGAAAATTGCAATGTGTGACCCTGTAATTTCTAGGGTTTGTGAAACAGACTCCAAATTTCTTTCTGAATTCAAAACGGTCCCTAAATTACTAAATCCCTCAATTAACCACCAAATTTTGGTTTCACTCAATTTAATCCAAGACTTTTTCAACATATCCCACTATAGTGCTGAAAATTTCACAAGTTCTCGATTCATCCAGCCCTGAATTCGGAGTGTGACACAAACGACGGTGTGAAGGTTGAATTGTAGAGGGGAGAAGAGAAATAGAAAATAGGTTATAGTACTAATTAAATTAGTATGATATTTAAAATTTTGATGTTTAAACTTTTAGAATTAGGATAAATTATAACAATGGTTTATACTCATAGTTTTCATGTATATATCTTTTGAGAATGGTTGTTTAGTGTAACATTCTCGAATGATAATTTTATCTTCGGAGATTTTCTTTTCTTTATTAATAAAAATTTACCCGACTTTGTGGGAGGAAAGGATAAAAATTGTTTGTCCCTAACTATGATCCTTTTTATACCTCATACTAAAAATTATATTTAGGGTTTTGGGTTTAGGGTCTAGGGTTAGAGTTATTAGTTAGGGTATAGGAAATTGGGGACATGGTATATTTTTTAGGGTGTAGAGTTTAAGGTTTAAATTTTGGAATTTAGGGTTAGAATTTAAAATTTAATTTTTAGTGCTTTTTAGTGTTGAGGCATAGGAACGAGTACATTTAAGGGGAGAGGATTTTTTTTAAAAAAAATGGTCATTTGATATGCTTTTATTGACGGAGCACCTCTCAGCACGTCGATTATTCTTTATCGGCTGGTAAGGAATACTTGTCCTCATTTCCTGTGGATCCTTCATTTGCTATTTACTTGGCCTTCAATTAATATTTTGATGTTTGGGTGATTTTTTTATATTAATGGGTAAACTATTGTAATGGTCACCTCTGTTTCATAAGTGTTTACTTTTGCTCGTCGAATTTTCAAAAGTAATGTTTTGGTCACTTATATTATCGTTTTATAACGTTTTGATCACTTATGTTATCGTTTATAACGTTTTGGTCATTGAGACGTTAAATGTCATTAGTTTATGACATGGTATGTTAGTAAATGGTTAATTTTAAATTTGACCATTGAAATTTAGATAAATACTAATTTTATCCCTAAATTTTATATAAAATATCAAATTGACCCATGAACTTTAGATAAAAATCAACTTAACCGTAGTAAAATATCAATTAATATTCTAAACAAGAAAAAAAATTATGACACAATAATATTGTAAACAAAATATTTATGGATTTGATTATGATATAGACTTAGATTTTCGGTGCCATTATTTTTAATTTTAAAGGAAATCGAATGGTTCTAGGCTATATTTCTGGAGTTCAAAGTACTTTTCAATGAAATAGACAACAATTTCACATTCAAGAGTTCACAAAGAAGTGAAATGGAAATTTTAGGATCCAGTGGTCGACGATGACTGACGACTGATGGTAACTAGTAATGGTGATGAGTAACAGTCAACGACATGTGACTTTGGTCTATTTTCCTAAACTCCAAGGGTCAAATTAATATTTTATCTAAAGTTAAAGAGCAAAAATAAAAATAACCTTTTACTAAATGTCATGTCATCGAACTAACGATATTTAATGTTTCAGTGACGAAAACGTTATAAACGATAACATAAGTGACTAAAACGTTATAAAGTGTGTTATATTAGAAACAAACGATAACGACGAAACAAAGAAGTTAATCGCAAACAAAGCAAGAAAATAAAGAACACCAAGATTTACATGGAAATCCAAACGAGAAAACCCACAGGCAAATGATGAGATATTTTATTATATCGGAGAAACAGATTACAAGAGTGGGTTGTAGTGATGCAATTTGTATATTGTACTATGACTTTAATTCACTACAATTACAATGTGTAAAACCCTAATCCCTAAGTCTCTACTTATAAGGATGTGTTGCTTGTTTACAAAGGAAATATGCATAAAAAGTAATTCTACTCAACATAGGTTTCTTACTCTTTGTCAAACATGCAAAAGTGGGAAGCAGAGTTTCACTCGGTCTTGAATTCCTTCGTACCCACGGAGGACCTTACTATATGGAGGATACCATAGTGAAGGATACCAATTTGATGGACACCAGCTAGTCGAGAACATATATCTCTTCCGAAATAGAATTTGGGTCACAACTCTAACAAAATGATGACTTAAGTGACCAAAACATTACTTCTTTGAATTTGGTGAGCAAAAGTAAATATTTATGAAGCGAAAGTGACCATTGTTGGATTAAAATCCACAATTGTGGGCACATATGTAAAATGTATGATGCTATTATAAAGTATGACACAAAATCAAGTGACCAATTATGTTAGGCGTGTCATAAGTATTAAAGTGTCATGGAAATAAAAGTGTAGATACCGTAAGATATATTTATAATTCAATGAGGGGTGGAGTTATAAATATCTAATAGTTGATTTAATAATCAAGTATATAAAGAGGTAGTGGTCCCCAAAAAATAGGTTAACTTGTTTTTCTCTCCTTCCCCGTCAGAGAGTTTTACGTCAAGAGAAAACCTATCTTCTTGGAAGATCAATACCAAAGATATAGTCTTTCAACATCAAGATTCAAAGTTTTCTATCGATTAATTCAGGTACGCTTCCGCATTCAGTTTATTGTTCTTTATGATTTGACATGATAGATCCTGGGTTTAGATTTTATATCTATTACGGTTTGATTCTAACAAGTGGTATCAGAGCCTCGTCATGTTGAATCATTAAGAATGAATGAATTTTCTTTTATGGATTCGTCTTAAGGCTCTATGAATTTATATTCATATTGAAATTTTAGGTTTTGTTTTAATTATGGTTACAATTTTAGGGTTTTACTGCAATAAGGCATAAATCTATTATGGTATTAAGATCTATTCGTTTTTAAAATTTAATATTCAATTTTTAGGGTTTTTATGTCTATCGCTGCTTTGTTTTATGATATGGGTTACCATACTAAGAATTGCGTACAGTGAAAGTGAAATTTTTGCTGACGTTTGAATTTTGACCGATAGCAAACTAGCGGTGATTTGCATTCAATTGATTTTTTTTAATACGGTTCAAATAAGAAAAAAACGAAAGAAAATTGAATATTATATGGTTTAGTTGTTGCCAATTCGTGAAAACCTTATCTAAGTTGTAACTTCTGCGGTTTAACGATTTATTTTTGTACTAATTATGATGTATGCATGTCCATACTCGTACATATCAAAGTATGCTATTACAGTTACACCAAATCTGTGCTACGCTTGGTGTTTGACTTGGATCTCAAGTTCATGTGGTTAGTGATTCCAAAGCAAAATGGGCAATGGTGGTAATAAAGTGTGACACTCTAGACCCGATTTAAAAATTATAATCGAATTTAAAATGTCATCGAACAAATTTAAAAGCTTAAAATATAAAAATAGCCGGTTTAACAATACTGAAAAAATTATTTTAAAGTCTCTGTTCAAAAGACAATAATTTATGAAGTATAGTAGTACTTAAAAATTCGTAACTGTTCAGAACATAAGATTGTTCGAATGATGTCACATTTGAACCTAACTTATTAATTGATCTAAAAAAATATAAGAAAATAAAACAAGTAAACGATTGCATCCAAACATTGGGTGCTCCAAAATTGGAAAAATAACTTCAAAAAAATCAGGAATTATTATTCAAGTCTATAACGGTGGAATATAGATTAAAGTGCATAAAATAAAATGAAAATTCAAAATTAACCGGTCAAAGTCAACAAAAATCAACTATCAACATCGATCAACAAAAAGTAAACATTCAACTCTAGTCAACCAATGGTCAACTTTTGTCAACCAAAGTTAACGGTCTATTAACTGGAAGTCAAGACGGTCAACGGGTCCGGGGTTAATACGGGTCAACAGTTTGAGCTATTAGTTCAGACCAGGTTCAGACAGTGGGTACGTGTACTGGATCATGTCAGTTGGGTCATGCCAAACTGAGTTGGACTAAAGTGGACCTGATCAAAACAGTTTGGGCTATGGCAACCTTGGGCATTGGGGCCCGATGTGGATTGGGCCAAGAGCAACTGAAACGGTGGCTGAACCGTCGAAGACAAAAACAGAGGGAGAAAAGGACTCAGCGGTCAAAAGGTTAAAAATTGACATTAGGGTTCCAAATTGAAAGAAAAGGTAAAATATATATAAATGGGTTAGGATCCACTTACACTAGGTAAAATTTAATTACTTTTACACTCTTTTAGAGTTAGGGTTATTGGTTAGGGTATAGTGAATTGGGGGTAGAGTTTAAGGTTTAAATTTTAGAATTTAAGGTTAAATTTTAATTTTTTAGTGTTTTTTAGTGCTGGGCATAGGAACGAGTATATTTAAGAGGCAAAGGTTTTTTATTTAAAAAAAGCGGTCATTTGATATGCTTTTTATTGACGGAGCACCTCTCAGCACGACGATTATCCTTTGTCGGCTGGTAAGGAATACTTGTCCTCATTTCCTGTGATTCCTTTATTTTGGTGCTATTTACTTAGCCTTCAAGTAACTTTTTGATGTTTGTGTGATTTTTTTATATTAATGGGTAAACTATTGTAATGGCACTTTCGTTTTATAAGTGTATACTTTTGCTCACTGAATATTCAAAAGTAACGTTTTGGTCACTTATATTACCATTTTATAACGTTTTGATCGCTTATGTTATCGTTTGTAACGTTTTGTTTATTGAGACGTTAAATGTCATTAGTTTGATGATGTGGCATGTTAGTAACAGGTTGATTTTAAATTTGTCCCTTGAAATTTAGATAAATACTAATTTTATCCTTAAATTTTATATAAATATCAAATTGACCCTTGAACTTTAGATAAAAATTAACTTAACCGTAATAAAATATCAATTAATATTCTAAACAAGAAAAAAATTATGACATAATAATATTCTAAACAAAATATTTGTGGATTTGATTATGATATAGACTTAGAATTTCGGTGTCCTTGTTTTTAATTTTAAAGGAAATGAAGGGTTCTAGGCTATATTTTTGGAGTTCAAGGTACTTTTCAATGAAATAGACAACAAATTCACATTCAAGAGGTTAAAAAGAAGTGAAATGGAAATTTTAGGATCCAATGGTCGACGACGACTGACGACTGATGGTAGCTGGTGATGGTGATGAGTAATAGTCAATGACTTGTGACTTTGGTCAAATCTAGGGGTTAAATTGACATTTTACTAAACTTCAAGGGTCAAATTGATAATTTATCTAAATTTCAATGGCAAAATTAAAAATAACCTTTTACTAACATGTCATGTCATCGAACTAACGATATTTAATGTCTTAGTGACGAAAACTTTATAAACAATAACATATGTGACGAAAACGTTATAAAACGTGTTATATTAGAGACAAACGATAACAACGAAACAAATAAGAAGTTAATCGCAAACAAAGTAAGAAAATAAAGAACACCAAGATTTACATGAAAATCCAAAAGGGAAAATCCACATGCAAATGATGAGATATTTCATTATGTCGGAGAAACAGATTACAAGAGTGGGCTGCAATGATGCAATTTGTATATTGTACTATGCCTTTAATTCACTACAATTACAATGTGTAAAAACCTTAATCCCTAAGTCTCTACGTATAGGGATGTGTTGCTTGTTTACAAAAGAAACATCCATAGAAAGTAATTCTACACAACATATGTTTCCTACTCTTTTTCGAACATGCAAAAGTGGGAACACTATAGCAAAACAGGTTTTTAGCGGCGTTTTTTAACCCTATAGCGGCGTTTTTAAGCACCGCGAAGTGCCACTGAATTGAGCGCCACAACAGTTAGCGGCGTTTGTGAACAAAAAACGCCGCAAAAGGTCGATATCTATAGTGGCGTTTGATATTTAAAACGCCGGTATATGTTTTGGGATAGCGGCGTTTTACAAAAGCGCCGCTAATACCTTGTCTTTAGTGGCGTTTTCTCCGAAAACGCCGCTATATGTTAGTGACTTTTAGTGGCGTTTTATTGACAAACGCCGCAATAGCCTAACTTTTAGTAACATTTTATTTTTCAAACGCCGCTAATCTTGATTGTAAGGGAAAAAATTATAATAAAAATTAATTTTTCCTTGTTTCTATTTTGTCAAAAAAATATAAATTACAGATTCAAAATATTTGTTAAATAAAATATTTATTTCGTTCAAAAAATTATTGTCACAATTAACTTAAAATATTTGTTAAACAAAATATTTATTTCATTACAAAAAGTACAATTTGTCACAATTTAATCCCCATTACGTATTTAGTTCCTAAGCCTCTCTTCTCCGATTCACTATCTCTCGGTCACCACTACCACTGACTACCATCCCGAATCCTTGTACCAAAAAAAGTTATATACGAGAAGTTAATAGCAATTTCAAAATATGTGTATATTACTCGTACTCATAAACAAAATATATGTCATTCAATAATGAATGAGAATCTGCATTATAAATTTCTCTATGGTTGGTATATCAAAACAACCAGCTGCAGCATCAAAATTAGGTGCAGTTTGATACGTGCAAAATAACAAAAAAAAATGCAGTTTCAATTTCATAGGCCAATAAGCAGACACCTAGATAGTAAAGTACACTCACCGACAGGGTTTGGCAATTGCAAGTCCTCAGATGGCTGCATTAATATGAACAGGAATTAACAGAGAATATACATATTAGAAGCAAATAGACTAAAACATGAAGCACTGAAATAAGGAGATCCAATGGAGATATGGATCAATTATGGAAATTAAAGCAACAAATTGAGGGGGTTCACATTCTTTAAATCTATAGAATTTGGAAGTTTAACTTACGGATTGCATTTCAGTGAACTCTTTAGCATCACTGCTTCCTCTGTATTCCCCAAGCAAATCATCTTGGATCCTATATTATAAATGCCTGAATCAAAAAATATGAAAAAACATACACTTATTTGGTGTCCAGGTAACAAATGCTTATAGTAATTACTTCAAATACTGCCTTACAACATAGAAACAGAATAAAATCAGCAAATACATATAATTTTGGCATGTCTAAAGGAAAAAGATAAAACACCTGCTCTAATTGCCGGATATGGGGAAACTTCTAGAAGGAAGCTCAGATGCCAGCTGTCTAGCACCAATGGTTTCTGGGGAAGGTGTATCCTACAAATCACAAAATAGGAGTAAATACATGCATAAACAAAAAGTCCTAAAGCCCTCAACTCCTCACCAAATAATTAGAGCTCCTTCAGCATTCAAAATCCATAAACATTTTCACAACATCCTAGCACGCTCAATCTCCCATTGTTGTCAACAATTAAATTAAGTTTTACTTTGTCTAAGCTATAAATAAAGAATACATGACAAGAATATGAAATGCATTTGTGCCTTCACCAGTAATGTCACTTATGATCCACTTCAGTAAGCTTTTCAAATTGTGCAATATTAGCGGCGTTTACTCCTAAAACGCCGCTAAAAATGCCGCTATATACCAGACTTGGTGTAGTGGAAGTAGAATTTCAGTCGGTCTTGAGTTCCTTCATACCCACGGAGGACCTTATATGGAGGATACCACAGCGGAGGACACCAATTCGATGGACACCAGCTAGTGGAGAACATATATCTCTTCCAAAATAGAATTTGGGTCACAACTCTAACAAAATGATGACTTAAGTGACCAAAACGTTACTTTTTTGAATTTAGTGAGCAAAAGTGACCATTGCGGTACTTTATCCTATATTAATACTTTAGTTGAGTTAAAGGGCTTGATGATGGCTTGATTGTGTGATGCTATAGTCTTTTTCGAGTGTTAAGGCCCGGTGTGTTTTTCTTTTGATTAACTTTTTGTTTCGGTCTGAATTATGTTTCTGGTGATGATCTCAGATAATATTATATTTTTCTTCTATATCCCACCTTGTGGTGGATTATTATTAATATTAATAAAAAATTGTTTTGCGAAAAAAATATAATAACTTAACCAAAACACGATGTTTAATACCAATACTTGGATTTAGATGACATGAAAGTTCAAACTAAATCCATGTACATGAAAGAACAAATTTGAATAAATTTAGGTGATACCCTTCCAAAATAGTTACACGTGAAAATCGGTTGTCTACCAAAAAATCATATACCATATAACTCCCAAAATACTCTCTCGTCTCTCTCAAATTTTTTTCATACTTTGATTTTTTTTCGTGCGGCTAGCTGCCTATGTTGCACCGATACAAATACGGGGAATGGGACGAAAAAAGATAATTTCTAAAACTATAAGGTACGGGTACGACAAGGGTGTGGAAAATATAAAATAAATTTCAATATATATATATATATATTTAATCATAAAAAATCATTAAAATCCTTAGTAAATTAGAAAATCTAATTATTTTCTTGGATTAAAATGAAGTTCAACACCATATTCTCATTAGTTGAGGTGATTTTCCTGGATTAAAATCTAATTATTTTATGGTTTCTTTACTTTGAGGTTAATTCGTAAATTTTAAAAATTTTAGGTCATTCTTATGAACTTCAAATTAATAAAAGGCTTAACTCCTAATTTTCTCCATTAAATTAAACCTAAAAAAGAGGGCCCATGCATTTGTTTTATTTTTAAACAATGTTGATCTTTTATTAAAGTAATAGAGGGAGGCTTACAGCTGACTAACTTTTAAAACTGGGCTATTCAAAGTAAGTCTAGATAAAAGGTTTATCATTTGTTGGTACCCAAAATGAAAGAGCATAAATGGATAAATAAAATAAAGCAAAAAACAAATGGATAAATAACAGCTGAATGAAATCCTAATTTGGTCAAAAGTACAAATTTGAAACCATCTTTTTCACTTTAAAATACTTTTATACGTATATGATTTTGTCCAATTAAAAATTAGTGATGCATATTAATGTGTAACATTCATTGTCCATTTAAAAATACTTCTATATGTATATTATTATTATTTTATTTTTAAGTAAAATCATTTTTCCTTTTGTCCATGTTGCTCCCTTTTGCATTTAGTCAAATTTTTAATTTATCAAGTACACCTTCGCTGCTCCCTTTTTCTTGAGAGGATGTTGTGGGTGAAGAGGGCGTAGTACTTCACAGGGCAATTTGGAAGCTATCTCAGAATGCAAGCAGTGGATATCAAGCTTCGCTTTGGCTTTGGCTTCGTCCAATAAACCTAACAAAACCACTATCCGGTTTTAGCCGTCTATAAAGATTGGCTATCTCACGAATACTAATAACGATTAGAGTATGAATTGAGAGCAACTTTTAGATAAACAATATTAACCGAAGTATCGACAATGATTTATGATCTGTAGAGTACCATCTAGTAGCGGAGAAAGGGCTGATCCCCTTAGATTTGGAGAGACAAACCTCTCCAATGTTAGAATTCAAATCCAACTTGAAGATAATATGTGGCAACATTGAAAGATCCTTATTAATTAAGGATGGAAATTAGAAACAAAGTTTGAATTCAAAAATTGTGTAGAAGCTTCATGACATGTGAAGAAATTGGAAACCAAGTGTTGGCAACATTTTGAAGTTTGGAAGATTCAAGATAAGCTTAGCAAAGTGGTGATCGGCAACATGTGGCAGCATCTCATGAAGATCGAGACTACAAGTTTACATGAAGATTATGGCGGGAGCTCGAAGATTCAAGAGCTCCTTAGTACTTAAGCAATGGGTAAGGGACGGCAACAAGTGGCATCATTCCTATAAAGATCTAGAACCATACGACATTCACTAGAAATGTCTAGGATTAACTATATTATTTTATTAGTTCTTAGAAACTTCATTATGTCGGTTTAAGAACACTATAAATAGTAGGATTACAAGTTTGTGTGGGGGGGCAAGTATAAGTACAAGTATGAATGAGTGAGTGTGTGCATAAAACTTGCAGCAGCAAGTAATTATTGAGTGAAGCTTAGCAAAGCTTTGTGAGATATAAGTTTTTGACACAACACTAGCCGCAGCTAGTGTTGTGTCAAAAATACTTGTACTTGTATATTGATTTGTATTAAAAATATCGTGAGTTATAAAATTTATCGAGTGCCCACCAACGCACATCCACATTCCGAAACTATAACAAGCTCGTGTACACATTAACTTGAATAATGACTTAATTTTAATGATTTAAAAACTGTCAGTAGCTTAAAATGCAATTAAACCATCAGGAAATCGGCTATTTCAAGAGAAGCATGAATATTTTATTAAATTACAAACAATAAGTAATGTCTGAATAAACATAACGCAGCTACAAAAGAGGCATGAAAGACGCTTAAATTGGGAAAGAGGATTGGTATGAAGATTGTAGGAAATGAACAAGAGGTCGTGGATGAATTAACAAATTTGGTGCTACAGTAGTGGAAGGGGGAAGGTACAAGTCTGTGCTGAAGCTGGAATGAGCGGACTTGATGTGGCAATGAAGCTGCTTACATGGAATGTGCAAGGTTTAGGGGCTGAACTTAAAGCATCAGAGGTGGATTGACTGATAAAAAGACACAGATTTGATATGGTACTCTTGCAAGTGACAATGAAGGAAAGCATTGTAGAAGAGGAGATTCGAAGACTATGGTATGATGATGAAGTCAGTTTTAGCTTCTCAGCTGCGGATAGACGGTCAGGAGGGATTTTATCCATTTGGGACAAGACAAAATTCAGGTTAGATAATTCTACACTAACTCACAGGTTTATTGTTTTAAAGGGGGATTGGGTAGAGGACAATACACCCTCTGTAATTTTTAATATTTATGCACCGTCTGTTGTGGGTGACCAATTAGAGGTTTGGAAAGATCTGTGTTGTCTGCGAAATGGGGATACTTAGAAATGGATTGTGGGAGGCAACTTCAACGCGGTGAGATGCCGAAGCGAAAGAGGTGTATGTGTGGCGCTGTAGAGAGGGTCTGATGAATTTAACTCTTTCATCTCTAACGGTAAGCTTGTGGATTTACCGATGTGGAATAATTGGAACGAGGACACAAGTAAATGGATGAATTTTGAAGCTTTTAGGTGGCAATCGGGTGATGGTAAAACTGCCTTATTTTGGGAGGATGTATGGGTTGGAGAGAAACCTGTACGAACTCTATTTCCTAGAGTGTATAGACTTGCTAAGTTCAAAGGATGTGCAGTGGCTGATATGGTGGGGAATCTGAATCAGATGAAGTGGAATTTTGAATTTATAAGACCGTTGATGGATCGAGAAAAGAAGATGCTAGGAGACCTTAAGAAGAACATATTAGATATCAAAATAGTGGTGGATGTCACGGATAAACTTTTACGGATACATGACAAGATGGGATCTTTCTCGATTAAAAAATTATCGCAATTAATGGTTAATGCGGAGATTGAAGAACCGGACTTTGTTTTTGGAAGAATTTGGAAACTTAAAGTTCCACCGAAGGTTAAAAGTTTTTTGTGGATGTTAAAGCTGGATCGTATTCCAACCAAAGACTTCTTCAGGAAAAGAGGAGTGAAGGTATCCGATGCACAGTGTTATTGGTGTGAATCAGCAACGGAGGGTGCAAATCATTTGTTTGTAGGGTGTAAACTTATTGGCTGCTTTTGGGATAAGTTTAGCCAGTGGTTGAAGTTGCAGCAGCGATTTGGAGCATATGGATGGCTCGTAATGACAAGGTGTTCAACAAGAAGACGGTAACCTTAGAGGATCTCCGTGTCAATTCAAAATTAAGGGCATTAATCTGGGTGAAAGCTGCTAATAATGAAATGGTAACATATTCTGATGAGTGGTGGGAGAACCCTTTGAAGTGTTTGCTTGATAAGTGGAAATCTAAATCACAACAGACCACCTTTGCTGGATGGGATTGTGAAATTCTATGTAAATAGATGTGTAGCAAATGGATTAATTGGTTTTGGTGGTGTTCTATGGACGGTCGTGGGGATAATCCGAGCGATGTTCTCGGGAAAAGAGAATGGTGTGGGTGCTGAATTGTCCGAAATAACTGCGATAAAAAATGCTCTTGAAGTTTTTTTTTCTTGAAGCTGGATGGAGTGGGAGAGCTGGACTAATCATAGAATTTAGTTCGATTGTTGTGATTAATTGGGTGAACAATCCCTCTATGAGATCGTGGAGATGGTAGTCGATGTTTGTAGAAATAGATACTCTATGCAGCAAGATTGGTTTGGTCCAGTTTGTTCATGGTTATAGCAGCTCGAAAGGAATGGCGGACTGGTTTGCTAAGGAAGGGTTAAGCAGACAGGAAGTATTCAAAGCTTGGTGGTGAGTGGACAGAGGGCATGTGACATTGTCCTACCTTGGGATTTGGTAGTGAAGTGCAGCATGGGATGATGGTGTAGGAAAAGTGGTGATTCCAGTTTACTTGGAGTATACTGTTGCTTAAGTGAGTTGTGTTTTATGCATATCACAGTGGTGTCATAGTTTTGTTTATCCTGCATGTGTAGTACTCTTTTTCCCCATTTAGGTTTAGGGGGTTTTTAATGAGACTCACATGTCAGGTTATAATTTATCAATAAGATAATTTTGCCAAGCAAAAAAAAAAAAAAATAGTTTCACATATTTACACACAATCTTCAACGTCTGTCTCCTAACATCAACTTAATTATTCATGCGGAATTATTTGTAAAGCCAGCTTCACTTTGGGATTCATCTCCTGAAACCTCCTTACTTTCATCCCCAGACGGGCATGAATCCAATGCCAAATTTGAGGAACCTGCAATTTCCTCCTCCTGCTAAACCATGGATCTTGGTGTCAGACTTGATTAAACTTCATAGAAAAGGAATTGAAAATGTATTAAACTGAATGGCCTGCTCAACTCAATGCATTTGCTGGTTTCCATAGTCTTAATGGGGAAAGGGTAAGAGCAAGGTAGACTTACCGAATTGAGCGCACAACTGAGGTGAGCAATGATTGGTACTCGACATTCTGTGCAGCGATAGACATGGTCTGTCAGATATCTTTCTTCTTCACAGATGTCACAGTAATATTCTTCTGAATCATCTTCTTTGAAACCAACCTCAAGAGTTAAAGGATGTATGTGATATTTGGATTTCAGTGAACTTGGCAAAACACGTTCAATATGCAACTTGGTATCGCATTCCATGCAGAAACAAAAAGGAGTCCTAGAAAACTCTCTTTTGCATTCATCGCATTCTTTTCTCGTTCTGTAATAGTTAGCCTGGGTATTCGATCCGAAATAGTAGAGATCATGAATGTGAGACTTAGATTTCAAGACATGTTTCAAGGATTTGGCACAATGGACGTGGAGATAGAGATCACACTGCACGCAACTATAGCTTATGTCATCATCAAATCCATGTTTGCAGACGCGACAATCTTGTGGTGGTTTAGGAAGAGGGTGAAGTAGGTGTAGCGGATGAAATTGGACTTGCATCTCCCATGGAAATCCAACACAGCTTTCATGAAGTAAATATCTACACTGAAAGCATCTGTAGGCCGGACCCGAAAGTTCTACACCACAAAAACCACAACGGAAAGCTCCTAGTAAATCGAACAAAATAGCATAGTACTCTAATTTATGGTCCTGACTGAAGAGGCACAACTTGGATTCTCTTTCCATATCCTTTAAGCTTTGAGTCTCATTTTTAGGCTCCCATGAAGTAGCACATTTCAAATCGAGTGGGAAATCACACTCATAGCATACGTAAGCAAGCCCGAAATTTATGCCTCGGCATCCTTTGCATGTGAAACTAATGCCAGAAAATTCTTCATACCAAGTGGTGAACTTGAGAGAATGTTGCGGGTGAAGAGGATGTGTCACTTCAGAAGGCCATCTATTGCATGTTTTGTGCACGTAAAATTTGCATATTTTACATGCATAAGCTTCATCCGAGATTTCCAACAGACAGACAATGCATAAATCACCCCTTTTATTCTCTACTGCCTCATACAAGATCAGGGGATGTCCTTTTTCACAATAATTAATCTGTATTCAGTAAAAAAAAATCAACGTAATCAATATTCTTACGAGGATGTAATCCAAGGGCGGACCCTTATGAGAGTTGGTGCCCCTAAAATTTGACAAATTAACTTTTATTCCTTTGAAAATTTTAAAAAAAATTAATAGTTTTAATTAAGTTTTCTCCTAAAATTTTTAAAATCGCACATTAAGTCTCAAAATATTTTAAAATTTCTAACTAAACCCCTAAATTTTTAGTAAAAGTTTAAATAAACATTTATTGTCAAGATCCGCCCCTGATGATTGATACTTGTTCGTAATTACATTTCCCTTTTATTTTATTGAAAGTAAAAGGGGAATGATACTATATAAGATAAAAATATATTTTAAATGTGAATTAAAAATTCTCATATATTTAGATTTTTTAATATAAATATTAAGAGTGTATTTGGATGAGTAAGTTCGAAGAGGAATTCATTTTAATATATATAATTTTTTTGACATAATTAATATATATAATTTTGTACCTTAATAAAAGAGAAACACCTAATAAATCAAACTTTGAAAATTACACTTTTATTTTTGAAAAACACCTAATAAATCAAACTTTGAAAATTACACTTTTATTTTTGAAATAAATTCAGTTAAAAATAAAAAACATAATAACTTTATATTATATACTCTCTCTATCTCACTAAAACTATCACATATTGACATCTTTTGGTCAAAATTTCTTTAACATTGAATTCTTATAATTTAAAATTTATTATTGATAAAAATAATTTTAAAAACCTTCAATCAATTAATTTTTAAATATATATTTTACAAATATTAATTAGTTAAAATATTTAAATAAATTATAGTAAAAGTTGAAATTTTTGTCAAAAAAATGTCAATATGTGACAGTTTTAGTGGGACAGAATGAGTAACTCTTTGTAAATTAATGTCTTAACATTTAACATGTGCATTAAACGTATAATACGTGTACCAAACATGATTTAAACTTCAATTGCTACCAACCTCAATATGAGCAGAGAAATTTGAATTTCTCTCGCTTATTTCATCTTCCTCCTTTAGTTTCCCTATTGAATCTTTGTCACCCACCAAGCTATCATCGTCAACGTTGGCATAACTTTTAATCTGGGAATATTAAATCAAAAGGGAAAAAAATGGAGGAATTAATGGTACTACATTTTAAATGGAAGATTTTTACGGGTAGAAATTGTGAAAGATATTAAATAAGATTTTAACAACATACCCAACGACTGATCCAGGATTGAAATTGGACCACGAGGGGGACAAATTGTTTATCTTTGAAAGAAACAAGGTCCTAACAAGTAATTAAACATAAAAAATAAGAGAGTTAGAGTTTAATTTCACTAATTTTGAAACTAATAGAATCAGTAGCTTAAAATGCAATTAAAGTGCATACCTGATTGAGAGCGCATCCGATATGAGCAGCAAATGCGCATTTGTTACAACAATAAACAGGATCTTGTGGTTTTCTTTCCTCTTCGCAAACATCACAGTAATATTGGTCAGAAAAATCCTCAAGAAAAACATGAGTAAGCATGAGTTCATGTCTGTGATGTTTATGTTCAACACTCTCTGGTATCAAACAACGAAGGTGAAAGTTGAAATCACATGGCACACATCGATAATAATAATTCAACACAGAATCTCCTCTAGGACGAATCTCCTTCCAGCACTTGTTACATGGTTTTAAATAGAAGTCATTTGAGTCGGGTTTGATTGGAACAAGACGATGCTTATGTACCTCATGTTTTAGACTAGGTTTGAATTTAACGCAACTATAATGAATGAGGAATTGGCATTTTGCACAGAAATACCCATGACGAGGATTCCGAATGCGGTAACCACAAACACCGCATGGAAAGGACCTAAGACTATTTCCGACTCCTAACTGAAGCTGGTGGGATGGATGAGAGTGATGTTTTGAGATTATATTAGGCATATTGACTAAACAGGTTTCATGAACAAAGAACTTTGTCTGACATCTAAAACAACCATAAGAGACTCCAGACAAAAGCTTTTGACACCAAAAACAACTGTAGTGATACTTGCTCACTTTACGATACTTGAACCGTGTCAATGGATGAGGATGACAGAAATGACGGATTTGTTTAAGCTTATGACTAGTGCTCGTAGTAGCTGAAGAAGCACATATGTGATCAAGGTTGAAGTCGCAATCTCGACACCGGTACAAGCAGTTTCGAGTAAGACCGGAACACCCATTGCAAAAGAAATGAGAATAAGCATAGTCTTTGTAGACCAGTTCAAGAGGGTGTTGAGAATGGAGAGGATGTAAGATTTCAAGAGGTAGTTGTTGTACAGCACACGATTCGTGTAGCCAAAACTTGCAAATTTCACAAGTGAAGGCCCAACCATCAATGTGCAGATTGCATTTATCACAACACACCTTTTGTTTTTCATACTTATCATAAACTAAGTGATGTTCATGAAGGAAAGGTTTGAGGCTCATCCTCTCTAATGGAGATTGAAAGAAAAGATGGGTAGATGGAGAGAAGATGGTTTAAAGATATATCCAGGAGCTTGGAATATATAAATAACCATGGAAAGAACAAAAGAATATCCTCACATTGCAAACAACTATTTCACTAATGTTTATTTTTCTCTTTTCTTATAGATGTTTAATATTATTCTTTATTCCTTTATATTTCAATGAATAAATCATTCAAAAAAAATCGATACACAGGTCGTGTAAATTTTAGTTTACACGTGCTTTTTATTTTTAGGGGGTTAGAGTTTTAGTTTAAGGTTTAAAGTTTAGGTGTTTAGGTTGTAGGATTTAGAATTTAAGGTTAGTGTTTAGAATTTAGGGTATAAGGTTTAGGGTTAAAAATTTAGGATTTGAGTTTTATAGTGTAAATATATAGGCTTGAGTAAAATTAGTTTTACACAAATTTTACCATTAAAAAAAGGGTAAACTACACCACTTACCAATCAACTATGGTCTCTGACTCGAAATGCCACCAAACTTTAAAAAAAATCAAAACTAACAATGAACTTTAATATGTGACTCGAAAATACCACTCAGCCGTTAACTCTTAACATTCCGTTAAGCCAAAATGACGTCGTTTTTGTGCAGCTATTTTGAAGTCTAATTTAGCCCAAAACGACGTCGTTTTGCTGGAGGAAAAATATTAAAACCATGCAGTAGTGGGGTTTTGAACCCAAGACCTTTAGAAAAAAGCTAAGCTTTAACCACTGAACCAAAATAATTTTACATAATATTTTACCACAAATATTATATATCTCAAACTACTTGAGATTAATTCAAATTATTTTATGAAATAAATAATACTAAATAATAAAAATATATTATTTGTATATATAATAATATATATAAATAAAAGTGTATTGTTTTTATTTTTATATAATATTTATAATATAAATATATTATTTTTAAAAAACCACAAAACATTCATAAAAATAATATATTTATATTATAAATAATATATAAAAACTCTAAACCCTAAATCTTAAACTATAAAACCCAAACCTTAAACCCCTATGGTTTAATGTTTGGGGTTTATGATTTTTATATATATTATTTATAATATAAATATATTATTTTTATGAACATTTTTTTAAATAATATATAAAAATAATATATTTTATTTATATATGTGTAAATAATATATTTTATGTTATTTATATATTAAAATTATTTATAGTACTATTTTTTATAAAATAATTTGGTTGAACCAAATGGATAAGTTTATATAATTTAAATAAAAATATTTTTTATAATATAAATATATTATTTTAAAAAAGCACAAAATATTCATAAAATTAATATATAAAAAAACCCTTAAAACTTAAATATTTTTTATAGTTTAAGTTCGAGGGATGGATTTGTGGATTAACAATTTAGGGTTTATGGTTATTTATATATTATTAATAGTATAAATATATTATTTAATAATATATAAAAATCTAAAAAATAATATATTTTTATTTATATATATTGATATATATATATATGCAAATAATATATATTTATATTTTTATATATTAATATTATTTATAGTATTATTTATTTCATAAAATAATTTGAATTAATCTTAGCTAGTTTGAGATATATAATATTTATGGCAATTCATTATATAATGTTATGTTGGTTTAGTGGTTAAGACTTAGTATTTGTATTTGGAGGCCTAGGATTCAAAACCTTCTAAGCGCATGGTTTAATATTTTTCCTCCAGCAAAACAACGTCATTTTGGGCTAAATTAGGCTTCAAAAAAGCCAAACCAAAACGACGTCATTTTGACTTAACGGGGGAGTTAAGAGTTAACGGTGAAGTGATATTTTCGAGTCACATATTAAAGTTCAGTGTTAGTTTTAAACTTTTTTAAAGTTTGTTGGCATTTTCGAGTTAAGGGCCATAGTTGAGTGGTATGTGATGTAGTTTACCCTTAAAATACTATCATTTAAGCTTAGAATAAAAATCATCTTATCTCTTTTTTGTGTCCCTATATATGTAAATTAATGATTTTATGCCACGCGTATTATCAATAAAACAAAACAATTATTAAAGCAATGAAAAATAGTTAAATATAAGTATTTTTATAATTATTCGGTATCTGATTCATTATTCAACTAATCTGAATTTAGAAACTGAATAGATTCATTATGGAATGACTTGCATAAATAAATAAAAAACAATGTATAAACAAAAAAATATAGTACCAAGACTTTAAAAATTACTTACAATGGATTTAACCAATTAAACCGATACAATTTTAAAAATTTCATTAAAAAGTCATTTTCTATTTCATTAATAGCAATTGAGCTTATCAAACCAAAAACAGCTTTAATTGAGTTGTAATGTATACTTTTCAAGGAATGGCATTCCATGTGTAACATAAGATTCGATGATAACTTCAATGTAAGAAAAGAATATTTAAAATTTCACGAATTGCGTATAATTTACTTTAGAATTAGAATCCATACTTGCTTACCTCCTAAAACATTGTGTGAGAGCATCTACTGTCTTTAAAAATGTGCATAAACGAAAAGAATATATGATATCTCTTGTTAGAAGGAATGAATGACACTTTTCAGAATTCATAGGTAGCAAACATTTGAATTTGACCTTTCAAATGGGCAGGTTGAGTCGGGTTTAGATTATATTTGTACGTGTTTAACTTTTTAAAGTTGATTTTGGATCGGATTAATTTCGGTTATATCTCATAATTTTGATTAGTTTCAAGAAATGTGGTTATCTAATAAAATCATTACTTTTTTCTCCATTTTAAGTTACTGTTAGGCAGACCGAAAACATAAATAATAAAAAAAATTAGTGTTGAATTTAAATCATAAACTTATTGGTATTTTACTTTAAATTAAATATTATATATAATTAGATTTTTGATAAATGTAAATTTTAATGTATAATATAGATAAAACAAATATTTGGTATTTTATAGGCGATATAAAAGGACCTCTAGAGTCTTTCCTTCCCCTTCCCTATAGGTAGGATTATGATTAAAATTTATCAAAAAAAATGTGATTTTTGCATTTCAGTGAACGTGGCAAAACACGTTCAACATGCAATATCACATTTCATGCAAAAACAGAAAGGAATGTGAGAAAACTCTCTTTTGCATTCACCACATTCCTTTCTTACATTGTAATTGAAAGTCTCATTATTCGATCAGAAATAGTAAAGGCCATAACTGTGAGACTTACATTTTATGACCCGCATCAAGGATTTCGCACAATGAGGATGAAGCTAGATATGGATATACCCTCGAATTGGGGCAGCATCCATGATTGTTATTAATAAGAAGGAAGGAGAATAGTTAAGATTTAAATGTTCATGTGTATCGGTACGACCAAGTTTGTACCTGTACGACATTTAGATACTGGAAAATTTGTAAACTTGGGGAACAAATAGCGTATCGGTACAAAGCAAATGGGTACCAGTATGACTGTCGGGCTATCGAGACCGAGAAAAGGGTACCGGTACTCAAAGCCTATTTTTGACACTTGAGTTATTTTGAAGGCATTTAAACATGTCAAAAGCACATTGAAAACCTTTCAAACATATTTTTTAAGTTATATCAAAATCAATATCTCAACGTTTTTTAAATTTTATATCTAATATCTATCTGACACATAAACATGACAATACACAATGGGAACCGGAGGGTCATAACTTCCCAAAACTTAGAAAATTTATTAACAGACCTCTTGGAATTTAAAAAAATATTTGGTCCATAAAAATATTTGAAAATTTGTTTTGCTCTCTTAAAATTTTGATATATTACACATCAATATATATTTAGGTAAACTACACTGGTAGTCCTCAAAATTTTTAAGCGCTTTCAATACGGTCACTAAATTTTTTAAACTTCCATTGTAGTCACTCAACTTTAAAATCACTTTTAGTATGGTCGTTGTCGTAACTTTTTTTGCTCAAAAATAGTATAATTTTATTAATGAAAGAATCATACGAGCCCTCAAAACCATAAGCCTCATTAAAAACCTCCCTACACCTAAATGGAGGAAAAAAGAACTTATGGTAATGAGATAAATACTCAAAAATTATATCCCAAATAGGCAACTAAGACAAACATGGGATCCGCGACAAATCAGACAAATTATATCCCAAATCATAGGAACTACGGGGGCAGGAGCTTCTACTAGGGCAAGTGGATCAACTGTCGGATCATCTATCGAGTCGACAAATCTGATGGTTTGACCTCGCCCACGGTTCAGTCGATGACCTCTTATGGTGCTCATGTCAAAGAATCTCTACAATGAGGTAGAACCTAAGGTCAGTTTTATGGCAAGGGAGAATCGAACACAAATAAACATATAAAATTTGGTGACATGACCCCTTTTTATAACACTTTTATAAAACATTTCAAAACAATACTTCAAATAGGACTCATCCACAGTCCAATGTTATGAAACCAAATGCTCTGATACCAACCAAATATAACCCCTTAGACCTGCCTGTGTGAAATGACCAAATCTAACAGGGCACATCATAAATTTAAAATCCAAGTAGAAAATGTTAGAAACTCAAATGTCTATTTCGAAAACATAGTTCGTAAATCGATAAAGTACGACGAAACCATATATATATACATATTAGATAATAGTTACAAAATAAGTAATGTCAAGTATGGCAGCAAAATACTCGTAACATAAACTCCATACATCCCTAAAATATAGGCACATGTTACCTTGAGAAAACAAAATGGTGGATAGAAACATTACAAACTAGTATAAAGTACTGAATGTGTCGATCATCCGAATGTCAGGTACAGGGTAGCCTATCACAAAATATCTTAAAGGAAGAAAATTTGGGGAGTGAGCTAGGGAGCTTAGTGCGTTCCATTAAGTGCAGAATAAAACATTCAAATAGTTCAGACATATATTTAGATCATATCAGTAAAACATGTTATAAAGGCAACCAAAGTTTTCATGTAGAACCTAGCTACTCTCCAACCAAACTCCAGTATATAATTCCCCAGAACTACATCTATAAAGGCGTTAACCCAGACCCATTGGGCATAGGTGTCATCCTAAGTGGATACCTTAAAAATACTTTTATACATATATTATTATTATTATTATCTATTTTTAAGTAAAATCATTTTTCCTTTTGTCCATGTTGCTCCCTTTTGAATTTAGTCAAATTTTCAATTTAGCAAGTACACCGTCGCTGCTCCCTTTTTTCTTGAGAGGATGTTGTGGGTGAAGAAGGTGTACTACTTCAAAGGGCAATTTGGAAGCTGTCTGAGAATGCAAGCAGTGGATATCAAGCTTGGCTTTGCCTTCGTCCAATACACCTAACAAAACCACCATCCGATTTTAGCCGTCTATAAAGATCGACTATCTCACGAATACTAATAACAAGTAGAGTATGAATTGAGAGCAACTTTAGATAAACAATATTAATCGAAGTATCGAGAATAATTTATGACCTGTCGAGTACCATCCAGTAGTGGTGAAAAGGCTGATCGCCTTGGATCACATCCCGAAACTGTGACAAGCTCGAGTACACATTAGCTTGAATAAAGTCTTAATTTCAATGATTTAAAAACTATTAGCAGTTTAAAATGCAATTAAACCATCAGGAAATGGCTATCTCAAGAGAAGCATGAATACTTTATTAAATTACAAACAATAAGATATGTCTGAATAAACATAATAGTTTCACATATTTAAACATAATCTTCAACGTATGTCTCCTAACATCAACTTAACTATTCATACGGAATTACTTCTAAAGCCAGCTTCACTCTGGGATTCATCTCTTGAAACTTCACTTCCATTCCATCCCAGACGGGCATGAATCCAATGCCAAATTTGAGGAAGCAGTAATATCCTCCTCCTGCTAAACCATGGATCTTGGTGTCATACTTGATTAAACTTTATAAAAAATAATTTGAAAATGTATTAAACCGAATGGCCTGCTCAACTCAATACATTTGCTGGTTTTCATATTCTTACTGGGGCACAAGGATAAGGTGGACTTACAGAATTGAGCGCACAACTGAGGTGAGCAACGAATGGTCCTCCACACTCTGTGCAGTGATAAACATGGTCTGTCATCATATCTCTTTTTTCTTCACAGATGTCGCGGTAATATTCACCTGAATCATCTTCTTTGAAACCATCCTTGAGAGTTAAAAGGATGGATGTGATATTTGGGTTTCAATGAACGTGGCAAAACATATCCAATATGCAACTCGATTTCACATTCCATGCAGAAACAGAAAGGAGTGTAAGAAAACTCTCTTCTGCATTCACCGCATACCTTTTTCAATTGGTTATAGGAAGCTTCAGAATTCAATCCGAAATAGTAAAGATTGTGAATGTGAGACTTAGATTTTAAGACATGTTTCAAGGATTTGGCACAATGAACATGGAGATAGAGATCACACTGTCCGAAACTATAGCTTATTTCACTATAGATTGGAAATTTGTAGACGTGACAATGCTGTGGTGGATAGAGAAGAGGGCGAAGGAGGTGTACCGCATGAAATTAGATTTGCATCACCCTTGGAATTCCAACACAGCTTTCCTGAAGTGAGTATCCATACTGAAAGCATCTGTAGGTTGGACCAGATAGATATAAATCACAAAAACTACAATTGCCAACTAGTCCTGGTATATGGTAGGAATAATTAGTGTAGTCTAACTTATGGTGTTGATTGAAGAGGCACAACTTGGATTGTATCTCCATATCTTTTAGCCTTTGAGTCTCATTTTTAGGCACCCATGAAGTAACACATTTCACATTCAGTACGAAATCACACGCATAAAATACGTAAGCAAACCCCCCAGAATTTATAGCTGCACATTCTTGGCATTTGTACCAAGAGTTCGTATAACCTACATACAAAGAGAATGGTGCGGGTGAAGAGGATGCGTCACTTCAGAGGACAATCCATTGCATGTTTTGTGTATGTAGCAGTTGCATTTTATACATGCATAAGCTTCATCTGATATTTTCAGACAACAAACAATGCATTTGACATTCCATTCATTATTTCCAACAGCCTCATAAAAGGTCAGGTGACGTCCTTCATAACAAAATTTAATCTGTATTAAGTAAACAAAACACCAAATTGATTATTCGTGATCAAAGAGTTGATCATTTTAAATTGATGTCTAAATATCTGTATTAAAAATATAATATTTGTACCAACCATTACATATTTTATTACACCTATATTAATGGAGTAATTGATACCAACCTCGAAATGAGTAGAGAAATTTACATTTCTCTCGTTTATTTCATCTTCCTTCTTCAGTTTCCCTATTTCATCCACCAAACTAGAGGTTGACTCAGCGTGAACGTTGGCATCACCTTTAATCTGAGACAATGACAGTATTAAAGCAGAAATGATTTTAAAAAAATGGAGGAATTGATGGTATTGCACTGTGAAAGAGGTCTAATAAGCTTTTGGCTTAAGTGTTAAATAAGTGTCTAAACTATACTTTTTTTTCCAGATAGGTGCCCACGCTTTTAAAGTTTCCATTTAGGTGTCTTGCTGTTAACCGCCGTTAAAAGCACTTGTTACATGGTTCTAATTCGTAGCTAGATGAGAAACCGGGTTTGATTGGAAGAAGAGTAAGACGATGCTCATGCAACTCATGTTTTAGACCAGGTTTGAATTTAACACATCTAAAATCGTTGTAGAATTGGCACTTTTCACACAAATATCCATCACGATATTTCTCAATGCGATAACCACAGACACAGCATGTAAAGGACCTCCGACTATATCTGGATGCTATCTGAAGTTGGTGGGATGGATGAAAGTGGTGTTTTGAGATTACATTTGGCATATTCATCAAACAGGTTTCATGAACAAAGGACTGTTTCATGAACAGGTTTCATATTCATCCAACTTTAGTGATACTTTCTCACTTTACGATACTTGAACCCATTCAATGGATGATCAATAAAAATATGACAAAAATGGGGGCTTTGTTTGTCTATGACAACAAGTGTTAATGGCTGAAGAAGCACAAATGTGATCAAGGTTGAAGTCGCAATCTCGACATCGGTACAAGCAGTTTCAATTAAGACTGGAACATCTATTACAAAAGAAATGGACAGAATCATTGGATTCCTTGTACAACAGTTTAAGAGGGTGTTGAGGATGTGAGATTTCTAGAGGTAGTTGTTGCACAGCAAATGAATGGTTTAGCCAAAACTTGCAGCTTTCACAAGTGAAGGCCCAACCTTCAATGTGCAGATTGCATTTATCACAACACGCCTCTTGTTTCTCATACTCATCATAAACCAAGTGATGTTCATGAAGGAAAGGTTTGAGGCTCATCCTCTCTAATGGAGAATACCAAAAGTTGATAACCAAGATAAGAATCGATGATAACTTCAAGTAAAGAATATTTGAGGTCCTACGAGTTGGTATCCGACTTTTTTTTAGTATTGAAGTAAAGAATATTCGGATTAGACCTATCAAATGGATAGTTTGGGTTAATTCATCAAGGGTTTAAATTTTTTAGGTCGGGTCAATATTGGGTGGGGTCATTTTCGACTTATGTTCTTATCATGTTCAGTGATTTGAATGTGATTTAACTCATTAACTATTTTTAGTCGGCTAATGTTAAATTTGAAGTTATTTCTAATATTTTCCCGTATATTTTTGGTTTGATCGTTGAAGTTACTTGAAGCGAATCATACTTTTACATATAAATTATTATGATTTAACATGTAAATAATTATTTTACACAAAATCATTGATTTTAAATTATATGTAATATTTGTGATTACATTATATGAATAGAAATTTTATAAATATGTAATTATATATACAAGTGCGCATTTATATTTTATATTCTAAGCCCTAAATATTAAATTCTTAATTCTAAATTCTAATATCTATATTTTAAAGTTAACCAAAAATCTAATGCCATGACTGAAAAAAAACAATTGCAATTGATTTAACCAATTGGATCAAGAAAATTTGTAATGTATTTATTTGTTATTTAAAAAGAATGATATTAGTGAAATAGTACAATTTTTGAAGGGATGTGAAATAGTATAATTATTATTAATAATTTTGTTTACATTTGGTTTTTTAAATGAAATTAAATTGACCTATATTCTTTGAGAAAAACTTATAATATTCTCCACATCACTTATTGGTGCTAAGTAGAGGTGGCAATCGGGTCGTTCGGGTCGGGTCACTTCGGGTCGGGTTGCTTTTCGATACGAGTTATTTTCAATTTAGGTTCGATTCGGGTTAGACCGAGTCTGCTTTCAATTTGAGTCAATATATGAGGATGATCTTGTAAAGGAGAAAAATAATATTAAACTATTACTAAAGGTAGTTGTTAATTAGTAATATAATACAAAATGAGAATAAAACATACATATTTGAGGAAATTAAATTCGGGTTGCTTTCGGTTTGGGTTGATTTTTGGTTCATGTTGCTTTCGGTTCGATTAAATTTCGGTTCTGGTAAAACAACTGATTCATCTGAAAACCTCGAATTACTTGGAAAGTTATTGTAACAAGACTTAAACCTTCGAGATTGTAAAATACTTGGGTTTGCTAGATTCTGAATAAATCTCCAAAGATAAATTTATAGAAAAATATTCGTATATCTGAACTAATCAAAGTGGCATAAAATACTGAACTGACTGAAATGACCAAAAATGATTGAAAATACTGATAAGGCTTATTGATCAGAATGTTCGAAATGACCAAAAAGACTGAAGTATCCTCGGACACCAGAAATTTCCAAATTTACTAGAATGATGGATATACACTTGAGTTCTAAAATAAATGAATTGTTTAGAAGTACCGAAAGTACGTAAATGACTGAAACACCATCGAGTACCTAAATGATTGAAATACCTATATGACTTGAGATAAGTGGAAGCTTGGAAAATTCTAAAATTTCTGATAGATAGCAAATGACTAATGCCCCTGTGGGTTTGAAGTCTGGTTTATATGTAAATCAATCATTCTTGATACAGTTACAATAATGGAAGAATATTGTACAAATACATGTTTAACCATTCGAGGCTCTTCCTAAGATAATTTGTGACAGTGACTGGTTTCCAATGTAATGTTTCCGCTGTTGCATGAACATTTAAGAAGTTAATAATTTGCATCTAGACAAGATAAATGAAAAAAAAAAGATTGAATCAGTTTAGGTTATTTAGCTCGGGTTTACTTCGACAAACCTAATGTGATCTTTTTAGTTCAGTTTCATCTAGGTCGGGCTAAGGGGGTTACATAAGGTCCTGTTTTGGCATGATCTTTGGTGTTCATCGGAACCACTGTGGATGTAACTTCTTAGGTTGTTTCAGATTGCTGGTTCTAAACTTGCTTTAGTTTCAGATTATAGTGAGGATAGGAGTTTTACACATGATCACTGGACTGATTTTTCCAGTCGTGTATTAAAAGGCTTTGAGCAAAATCAACTACATGAGTTGATTTCCATGGTGGATCAACAGTCCTTGCTCTTGAAAATGGTTGATAAGTTAATGTGGAGTCCAAATGTCAATGGAGTGTTTTCGGTGGGTGAGCTAACGAGACTAATGTGCTCTTTTGGGATTACGAATAAGGAATTTGACGCGTTTTCGATTTGGGGAGTAGAAATGCCACCCAAGGTCCAATGTTTTTTATGGTTTATCTCTATGAAGCGATTGCAGTCGATTTGTTTTCTTTTGGAGCGTGGTATTTCGTTTGATAATATGGAGGATGGTTGTTTATGGTGTGATGAGGGAAAAGATGAACTTGACCATATTTTGTTTTCTTGCGCGGTAATTCAAAACGTATGGTGTTTATTCTTTGCGTGGTGGGGTGTGGATTTGGTCTTGCCACGAACATTGGATGAGTTTTTGGTGCAAGGTGTTGGTTTGTTCTTGGATATGTTACGTAAGTGGTGGATCGCTGGTTGTGTCGCGGTTCTTTGGTTGGCTTGGCTGACGTGTTGATTGTGGAGCCTAGTGGTGGGATAGTCTTAGCTTATTTTATGTGTCGAGGGTGAGTTTGGTAGTCGTCCACAAGTTGTGTGGCAACCGCCAGTGCTGAGAGAATTGAAGTTCAACGTGAATGGATCCGCACGAGGTAAGCCAGGGATGGCAGGGTGTGGAGGGGTGTTATGCGATTCTTCGGGGTGTGTATTAGCTATGTTATCGGGTCTTTTAGGTTTTTCCTAGTCCAATGAAGTGGAGGCGAGAGCCATTATGGTTGTATTAGAAATGGTGGTGGCCTCAAAATAGGGCGAGACATATCCGATTGTGATTGAATCTGATTCCCGTGTTGCTGTCGCATAGGTCTTACACGTTAAGCGTCGTCCGTGGCGTTTGTGGCAGTGTTTTCACTTTTTTGATGATGCATGTGCACGTTTATATGCTGTGAGTTTTGTTCACGTGTTTAGGGAAGCGAATGGATTGGCGATGCGTTAGCCAAGGGAGGAGTTGAGCGCTCGACATGGTTTCGAGTAGTAAAGTGAGGGGCGAACGCGAGGGGAAACTTTTTGGTTTGTTGCCGTGTCGATTACCTTTGGTGGATTTTAAGAATTGTGATTTATTGAGCAAGGAAGTGTTCGGCTGCGTTGAGGATGGAGGGAGGTGACCTTGGTGTCTTTATTGAGTTTGTGGTGGTGTTAATTACCTTTTGTTTCGTATGTGTTGTGGTGGACATTTTTTTGGGTGATTTTTGTTATGTTTCGTTTCGTTTTTAATCGTTCGGATGTAGTCTTTTCCTCCATTCTAAGTTAGGGAAGTTTCTAATAAGGGATTCGAATGATTCTTGTATGATTTTTTCTTCTAATGAAATCATACATTTTCGGATAAAAAAAGAGTTTAAAAAATATTTGCAATGGATTTAACAATTAAATCGAGACATTTTAAAATATTCATTAAAAAGTCATATTTTATTTCATTAATAGCAATTGAGCTTGTCTAACCAAAAAAACAGCTCTAATTAAGTTGTAATGTATACTTTTTAAGGTATAGTAAAATAATATAATTAATTATTGATTTTTTCCTTTTTTTCTAAAAATGAAATAATAAATGGATTCATATTCTTTGATGAAAATCATTTTCTCATAAAATTTCTAATATTCTCACTTAAAACAAGCACATAAAAAAAGAATATTTGTTATTTCTGGTTAGAAGAAATGAATGACATTTTTCCTTTTTTGATAAACAGAATTCATAGGTAACATAAGATTCGATGATAACTTCAATGTAAGTAAATAAAATTTCACTTTTCAGAATTCATAGGTAGTAAAAATTCGAATTCGACCTATCAAATGGGCGAGTTGAGTCGGGTTTAGATTATGTATGTACGAGTTTACATTTTTGAAGTTGAATTTGGGTCGGATCAATTTCGGTTATATCTCGTAATTTTGATTAATTTCATGAAAACTAGTTAACTAATAAAATCATTTTTTTGTAAGTTACTGTTCGGTAGACCGAAAACATAAATAATAAGAAAATAAGTGTTGAATATAAACCTATTGCTATTTTACTTAAAATTAAATATTAAATATAATTAGATTGTTTGATAAATGTAAAACATAAGGGATGATATAGGTAAAAAAAATAATTGGTATTTCATAGGCAAGATAAAATTCCATAATAACTTCAATTAAGTAAAGAATGTTTGGGGGTCTTATGGTCTGTTGTGTTTCTTACTTCCTCGCAAATGTGATAATAATATTTTTCCGAATTATGTTCTTTAAAATCAATCTTAAAAGTTAAAAGGATGGATGTGATATTTAAATTTTAGTGAACGTGACAAAATACGTTCGACACGAATATCACATTTCATCCAAAAAAAAACATAAAGGAATGTTAGAAAACTCTCTTTTTGCATTCACTACATTTCTTTCTTACATTGTAATAGGAAGTATCAGTATTCGATCCGAAATAAAAAAAAAGGTGGGTAACTATGTTGTAATTTTCGATAACTCGAGTGATTAATTTGTAGCATTTTATACTTGAATGATCTAGCTAGAATGTATTTTTTAATCAAGAGATTATTTGCGTAATTTATCCAAATTTTAATTATAAGTAAATTGTATCTCTAATGTCTACTTGTCTAACACATAAACATGACAATACACAACGGGAACTAGAGGGTCATAACCTCCCAAAACTTAGAAAAATTATTAATAGGCCTCTTGGAATTTAAAAAAAAAATATTTGGTCCCTCAAAATATTTGAAAATTTGTATTGTTCTCTTATTTTTTTTTACATTACACATCAATATATATATATATATTTATAAATTAAACTAAATTAGTATTGTTAAAATATAAATTTTATATATACAATTTAAATTCTCATAAACAGAAGTCAAATATGTGAAATTAAATTTAATTTTTAAAAATATTAAGTTTTTCCTACAAGTAACAGTTTCAAAAACAAATAAAACATTGATAAGATATAATTGATATATACACACACAAACTTAAGCCACGTTTTTTGTTGTTGTGGGTAAATTAAGGTTTTGCAAAAGCTGAAAATTTAGCTTTTGGCAACCCAAGGTTTTGGGGCTATAATGGTGGGCAAACCAAGGTTTGAAGATTAAACTTTTAAGTGTTTGAGATTGTTTTTGAAATTTTTTGGGTGGAAAAGCTAGTTTGGCCCTCCAAATACAACAAAAAATAAAGCCTTAGGCCTTGTTTTTCATTGCTTTTCAAACCAGCTTTTGGCTCCAAAAACTGGTTTGAGACCAAAAGCAATAAAAAGCAGTTAACTTTTCAGGCCAAAACTAGTTTTCAGCTTAGTTTGAAAAGTACTTTTCAAAGGCTGAAATTTCTAGCTTTTAGCTTTTCCAAAAGCATTTTTAAGTAAAATTACTCATATAACCTCGTTTATATCATCAATCCTTTTATATTTTTAAAAAGAATGTCTAAAATAAATATTTTATCTACTTAAAAACACTTTTTGACGGTAATATCGAACACTCTTATTTTAAACCAAACAATCTAAAAATACTTTTGAAAAATACTTTCTCACCATATTTTCTAAAAGCAATGTCAAATTGGGCCTCAATCTTTTTCTTGATTTTTTATTTTAATATTGTTTTATTCTTATTTATCGAATCGATATTCTTTTTGTTTTCCTATAATTTTTATAATACTTTCAAATAAAAATAAAATAAGAAAAATTATATAGGAGGAAACCAAACTTTGATATTACCTCTAAGTTTTTGAATCTATGGAAATTTAAAATTTTCAACAATCTTGCATAGTATTTTGAACACTTTTACGGGCAAATTCCAACTAATATGCTCAAATTTTAAGAGTTTCTTCTACAAGTTGAATGTCAATATTTACTACTATAATTTCATTTTCTTTCCAAGAAAATCTGAATGGAGGATTTGCTGAAAAAATGTTATAGATCTACATTTATTCCATACAATCACTTATAAACATATGTGGTTTGATAAATAATATCATTGTTAAAATTAAATTCGATAACTATCTTTCCAAAATAAAATGTCTAATTACTTCACTATACATAAATATTGAATAAGAAAATGTAAATAAGCAACATAGGTAATGCAACATGAGAAAAGGGCAAAGACCTTACAATAACATTATAACACCCTAAACTCGGATGTCACATTTAGGCCTTAAGCACAACTCGTTACCATAAAATTTCTCAACTTGGTTTAGCCCAAACAAAATATTTTCGAAAAAAATTTACATCCAACAGTTAAAAATATAGATAAATGATTAAATCGTTACAAATGAGCTCTACTTTGGTACCCTACCTTTACCTGTGTTTTTGTTTTGGTACTCAACCTATTTTTCGGTAAAATGGTACCTAACGTTACATTTTGTTTCTACTTTGGTACCCGCTATTAAAAAATTAACAAAATGATGACTAGGAGAGAGAGAAATACACATGGCATGCTAACTAGGAGAGAGAAAATCACACGTGACATGCTATCATATCATTTTCTCTCTCCTAGTCAGCATGTCAATTGTGATTTTCTATAATTTTTGTTAACGTGGTATGCTGATTAGGAGAGAGAAAATCACATGGCAGTCTGACACGTGTGATTTTCTCTCCCCTAGTCAACATGCCATTAAATTTTTAATGATGGGTACCAAAATAGAAATAAAACATAACGTTATGTACCATTTTACCGAAAAATAAGTTGAGTACCAAAATAAAAACACGAGTAAAAGAGGGTACCAAATATGTAATTTTTCTTTTTTTTTCTTTTACATACATATACTAAGGCTAAAATTATTTTTGGTAGCTCATTAAATATGGTGGCGTTTACAAAGATAGTCAAGAAGTTTGACGAGATAATTCATAATTAGAGTTAATTGCACCACACGTCCCTAAACTATGACACTTATTTTAAATTGGTCCCTAACCTTTAAAACATTCCAATTTCACCCTCAAACTATGACCTGCATTCTAAATTAGTCCCCAAACTTTTGAGCATTCAAGTTTCATCCTCAAACTATGACTCTCATTCTAAATTGGTCCTCATACTTTTTGAACGTTCTAATTTCATCCTCAAATTATCATTTATATCACATCATATTATTATGTAATACACATCAATGTTTCATAACAATTAACAATTTTTGTAACGGTTTTATTAACATAAGATATGATTAGCAAATATTGATAATTTGGTGGTGTCATAGTTTGAGGACGTGTGGTGCAATTAACTCTTATAATTATATAAAATTCATATTTAAATGCTCGAACCTGATTACTCAAAGACTCGGAGTATTGACCTTGAAAACACAGTCAAAACATGGTTGATTGAGTTTGTACAATTTTTTATACAGTTTAATTTTTCAAAATTTAGTCCTATAATATAAATTTTTTAACTCTGCTCCTTTGCGGTTTGAACAGGTATCAAAGCAACAGGCATCAGCAAGTTATCTGAAAGCAGTAAAGAGATCCCACTTCATTACCTCTGATAAGGTAACTTGCATAACATGAACCTTGTTCTCCCTCAGATTTATTATTCGAAAAATGCATTTATTCGAATCAAACACTCACACAATTGATTCTTTTAACTAGAAAATGTGTTGGTTTTCTAATGTGATGGGTTATTTGTGTTGAAATTTATTATAGGTTGTTAGGTCAGTGGATGAAGTGGAATGTATATTCACAAAGCACTTCGCCAACAATGACAGGAAAAGAGCCATGAAGTTCTTGAGACCACAGCAGCTAAAGATTCTCACATGGTCACCTTTTTCTCTGGTATTTTTTTACTGAATATTTATATTCGATTCATATTCAGACACGGATACGATAACGTGACATTTTATTTAATGGGAGTGATGTTTTTGCAGGATTGTTTACTGGTGTGCTTGTATCACTGTTTGGTATATATAATAATGGGACACTTTTAGTGGTATATTCTCACCCTCCACTGAAACGGCTTACATGGAAACTGTCTACCCTGTTTTCAGGTAATTTTTTCAACTTTTTCTTTCTTCTTTTGCTTAATACCTCTTTTAGTCCAGTACTATAGTTAAATTATCAGTTTGATACCTATACAATTTTTTATCAGTTTGACCCATGCACTATCATTATTTATTTGTTAGCCAGTCGTGTTTTCCCATTAAAGGAAAAGAAAAAGGTGGTGTAGCTCGATGACATGGTGCTACGTATAATAAAATATAAAAAAAGCATCAAACATTTGAAAAAAAAATAAAAAAATTCAAATAAAATCTTAAATACCAAACAAGATCTTAAAAAAAATATTAAGTAGAGAGTTTTTACATTCCAAAGGCAAATGCAAATATTCAAACCCATACGGATGAGATAACATGAGTATCCTTATCAGGAATAGAAATCTTTGTCCTTTTTCGATACCTCATGCTAAAAAAATAGATTTAAGATTTAAGGTTAAGGTTTAGACTTAGCCTTAGGGTTTAGGGAATTATGGGTTTAGGGGACTAATTAATGATCTCAAAATCTTAAAAAAATCTTTAAATCCAAAAAATACTTTTTTTTAAAAAAATGAAATTTTGTATTCTTTTACATTTTTAATAATTTTAGAAAATTTTAATTTTAAAAAGATCATGTTTACAATTTCGGGAAAATATAAATTCTGATTTTTCAGAACTTTTTTATATTTTTATTATTTTTAAAATTTTCCATATTTCTTAGGGTTTTTTAACTTTTATTACAATAATTTTTTATTGTCCTCACAGTAGTTTTACAACAAAAAAATGCGATAATGTGAAAAGGAAATGGTAGTGCAAGCGACAAACGAATAGAAAATTTACATTCTCAAAAAAACAATAGAAAATTTATATAGGTACCAAACTAATAATTTAGCTATAGTATAGGGCCAAAACACGTATTAAGCCTTTTTTATATTTTGGTATCGTATTCGTGCAGTGTATTTGCATTGTTAAGCTTGCACTTGTTGTTGTATGGATGCAATTTGTTGATGTGGAAGAACACAAGAATAAACTACAACTTCATATTTGAGTTTGCCCCAAACACTGCCCTTAAATATAGGGACGCCTTCCTAATTTGCACCACTCTGATGACTTCAGTTGTTGGGGCTTTGGTCATCCATCTCCTCCTCAGTGCTGCATCCTTTTCTCCTACTCATGTTGACACCATTCCAGGAATCCTCCTCCTGGTTGGTTAATCGAATCCGATTCTTTCATTTTTCTCGAAGTATTCGTGTCCAATGCATATTCAATTGGTAATGAAATGTGTATATCTTCGCATCAGCTTTTGTATTGATTTTCGATATCGAATCACAGGTTTTCGTTACTCAGCTGGTGTGTCCATTTGACATCTTCTACCGACCGACTCGATATTGCTCCCTTCGGATAATTCGTAACATAACTTGCTCTCCACTTTACAAGGTAGCTTTACTACTGGACTTTTTTTTACCGGCGATTGCTTTGGGTTTGTACGAGGTTTGAGGTGAGCATTTTCTTGCTGTTTGCAGGTTTTGATGGTGGATTTTTTCATGGCTGACCAACTTACTAGTCAGGCAATTGTTAAATCACAAGCAATGTTTGCTAAGACAGAACAGACATTTTTTCGGTAAGGAAAGAGCTTTTAAATGTTAGGATTCGAATTTCAGACATTCTGTACGTTTGTTAACAGATTCCATTGCTCGGACACTTGGGGTCAACAGCCTGCAACTTTCTTGCAAGAAGCTTCAAAACTCACCAATATTCAACTTGCAAAAATGGACAACTCTACCGGCAGCTCGTTTATGTTATCTCGTTTTCGCCGTACTATTGGCGTGCCATGCAGGTAAAAGATAAACCTTGCAATTTGTATAATCATGATTATATCCATATCATACTGACTCTAATATGTTTGTAATTGTGTCCTGTTTCTGTTTCTTTTGTTTCAAATTCGATTTCAAGTGTGCGAGAAGATGGTTCGATGAATCGGATCTGAACCATTTGGCTAACACGGGGAAGTATGTTTCAGCCATGGTGGCTACCGGTGCTCGACTAACTTATGCGACACAAAGCAACAGCCTGTGGTTCAGTGTAGTGCTGGTGACTTCAATTGTGGCCACAGTTTACCAATTATATTGGGATTTTGTTAAGGATTGGGGACTTCTTAATCCTAATTCCAGGAACCCTTGGCTCAGAGATGATCTGATTCTAAAGAAGAAGAGCATTTACTTCATTTCCTTTGTGAGTTATGCTTTAACTTTGTCACACTTCTGGCGTAACCTCCGAAACGGACAATATCTCATAACAAGCACAGTCTCGCAATCCTTGCATCACGAATATATATATATATATTGTTTTTTCGATAGTTCTTGATGACAATTCTGTAACTGTAGGCCTTGAATGTAGTTCTGAGAGTTGCTTGGATAGAAAGCATCATGCAGTTTCGAATCAATCCGGTCCAGTCGCATTTGCTGGACTTCTTCTTGGCTTCCTTAGAGGTCATCCGACGAGGCCATTGGAATTTCTACAGGTAAATTCCTCATTTCCCTACTCTGATTTCAAACTGTCTTACAAAACATTAGAAACTGACTGTAACAGGCTGGGGAACGAACATCTAAACAACGCAAGTTCCAGGCAGTAAAGACTGATCCGTTGCCCTTCCGCGAGATGGATTCCAATTAACATCCATGGAAGTTTCATTATCAGAGCTGACATGGAGGACAACTGATACACAAGAAAGAAGCCCAAGTGTAGGAAAAAATTTCCTGCATCAAACTGTAATTCTAACTAGTGATTTGCTGGTATCTGAACTTATCTAATGTTTTGGCCAATAACCAAAGACATTATTTTCTCACCCTGTATACTCTATTCATTTTCCTGCAAAAGAAACTTCCGGGGAAAATGGTATGATTTGATTTCCCTGAAACTATTGTAATTTAGGTGCAACTCAAAATTGTTCGAATTCAACTCAGTTAATTTCGAGTCAAGTTGGAGTAGCTTGAATTATGGTGGAAAGCCTGCCAAACCTGAACATCCTAATGCTTAACTTGAATATCTAAAATAAAAGAATAAATGTAATTTTTGTCCCCTGAACATGATAGTTTGGTCCATTTTGATACGTTCACTTTCTTTTGTCCACATTAGTCCCAACACTTGGCAGCTTCTCCCAACTTGGTCCTTGAACTTTGATTATTGATGACAACATGGTCAATTATGGTGAATATCAACAACGGAAAAAAACAGAACTGCAAAAAATTTAAATTCACTCTTCCATTAAAACACACACTACAACATAGAAAGTCAGCATTGTGCTGCAGTTAACTGGTTGTCTAACCAAAACACCTCTGCAATCAATAACATAAGCATTTATATGTTCTACATAGCATGCCATGAGAAGCCAAACATAAACGCAGAGAATTTAGGTATGATGATAGTCTCTTGAGAACTTATGATATGCCATAAAAAAAAAATCACCGCTTGTACGTAGAATACATTTTCATAATTCGGGTAAGCTGTCATCAAGTGTGAATGTTTTATTCATAGCCTTAATACCGAAGTCGAGCAATCCTGTGGAGATTTCTGATTTTCGTCCGCTTACAACGTCCTTCGAGCTGGTGGCCTTTGTTCGTTGAAGTGGATACGTTGCTACGCAAGATTGGAAATACGCAATTCATGCATGTGCCGCGAAATGGGAACGGAATGACTGATTATTTGGCTAAGGAAGGTATCAACAGGCAAGTCATGTTTAAAGCTTGGTGGTAAGTGGAGTCGATTAGCAGGAGCGATCTATTTCCTTTTTGTGAATGAGATTGAGTTATGTGTGTATGTTATGTAATCTGCTGTGCTTGAAATGCTTAGTTTGTAGGACTGTAGGTTTGTCCTTGGAGTTGGTGGATTGAGACTTTTTTGGATTGCGGTTTTTAATTTTTAGCTTCTCTTCGTATTCTTTTTCTTTATTTAAGTTTACGGAGATTTTTAACGAGATTTACATTTTAGGACCCTTTTACCCATTCTAATACTAATAAAAACTTTTGCTGAGCAAAAAAAAAAAACTTTCATTTCTCATAAAAAGATGAAACAATAGTAATAGCACTTGAGAGAGACATAACCTCAACTTAATAGGTTTAACTCGTTATCACATCAATAAGAATGTTTTAATATAAAATAAAAGTTTTATCATGAAACAAAATAATTCAGCTTTTTGGTTATAAAAAAAACATTTCACTGTAAAAGCTACCAAACAATCAACTTCTATCTTTAAATTGATTTTTAAGTGAAATAAAAAAGTTTAATTTTTTTTTTGGTAATATACATGTAAAAAAGTTTAGATATCTATCTATAAATGTTGTTTGTTTGGCTAACTTATCCATAAATGTTTGAAAAAATAGGTTGAATACCAAAATAAAAACACGAGTAAAAGAGGGTACCCCTTGCATGCAATATATATTAATTTTATACGAACAATGCAAGCCTCCGCAATTCCAGCTGAAGAAGTAGCAAAGAAACTCGTCTACGGGATATATATATATATATTGCATTGTTTAGAAGAAAAATCATATTCAAACTTTAAAAACGAGATTACTAGTAGGGTAGGGGAATGAGTTGTCCAAGTTTAAAATCAAAATGAAAATTTAAAGTTCCCACTCGATTTCGACCTGACCATAAATTAATGATGCTCCACTCGATCAGAATTCAACTTGAATTCGGGATAAAAATTAAAATTATATCTGATCCGTTACAAATAAAAACTTATTTTTTCTCATTTTTATTCAACAAAATAGGGAGATAATAGAAAAATATAGAAAGAGAGACATTATAATAATTATTTCTCTTTTATTCAATAAAATATAGAGATGATTGAAAAATACAGAGATATGGACATTATAACAATTCTCTCCAAATATTTAGAATAAAAATATACAGTTATATCGGATGAAATATTTTTTATTCTAAATCTGAACCTAACCCGATATGACCTTATCCCCTACAAAACTCGACTCTGAACCTTTTTTTTAAATACGACCATCCCTAATTTTTTTTTTTGAATAGTCCATCCTTAATTCATTCCCCTATTTTTAATTATGAAATAATGAAAGTTAATTAATATATTTTTATTTTAGAAAACATACACTTAACTTTGTTTTAAATCTTTAAAGTAAATTAATTACCATTAATTGGAAAACTTTAATATTTAAGAAATTGATTGAAAATAAAAAGATAAATCCATCGGGCATCAAGGCATCGGATTTATCAACGGTCGGGTATTTTAAACTCCGTTTCTTTTTTAAAAAAATAGCGGTTACAGTCAACGGCTATTTTTGTGCTTTTAATTTCGAAACTGCCACTCAAAACCTTTCCCTTTTCCTTTTGATTTTCATTCAAGAACATTCATTTCTTTTTTCGAAATTTCATTTCTTTCTTCTTCTTCTCCACTCTTCTTGACGACCTAAAAAAAACAGTAGACCCAGAAAAGCGACAATGGCTCCAACGCCATCTTCTACTTCCAAACAAACCCAAACCCAGATCAGAACGCCTCAATCCAAGCACCGTCTGAATTTCAACTCGGCGAGAAACAACAACAACCCGGCGATTGAACAACACCCGGTGGAAGTCATCGGAAGAATACGAAACCACCCAGGCGAGCAAAAGGATAAAACCCCAGTCTCATATCTCCATATAAACCCCGATAACAAGACTCTCCGTGTTCAGGCCGATATCGGGTACCGGGATTTTACCCTGGATGGGATTTCTTCTTCAGAGGAAGAGGATCTTGATACTTTTTACAAGAAGTTTGTTCAGTCGAGGATCAATGGGGTGAAAATGGGAGCTAAGTGTACGATTATGATGTATGGGCCTACTGGTGCAGGGAAGAGTCACACGATGTTCGGGTGTTCAAACTCAAAGCAGCCTGGGATTGTTTATAAGTCGTTGAAGGATATATTGGGAGATCTTGGGGAAGATGACAGTGGAGGGGAAAGATTGGAGATTGGGACTTTTGTTCAAGTTTCTGTTTTGGAGATTTATAATGAAGAGATTTATGATCTTTTGTCGACTAATGGTGGTGGTGGTTTTGGAATTGGATGGCCTAAAGGCAATGGATCTAAGGTAAGTTTAATTTCGAAGTCTCTTCTTGATGACCTAAGTTCACGTGTTTTCAATTTGTTGTTTGTTATTGTGACTTGATGCACATTTTGTAGTGGAAATATAGGATTCGATTTGATATACATTGTTTTTAATGAGATATCCGTGTCGAACACTCCATAACGAATACTCGCATCCTAAACCAAGCAAATAGGCTGAGAGAATGGTTTGATTGTGCTTATACTCAAAAGAATTTATGTCATTGGGATTCTATGAGCTAAACTTAGCAGGGTCAACTTTCACTAATTTCCGTGTCTTGCCGTGCTCGTTTCTTGATTATTAGATACACATTCTGCAGTGTAAATATAGGATTTGAGTTGATCTACATTGTTTTTAATGAGATACCTATGTCGAACACTCCACATCGGATACTCACACCCTAGGCCAAGCAAAATAGGCTGAGAGAATGGTTTGATTGTGCTTATACTCATAAAATTTATGTCATTGGGATGCTATGAGCTAAACTTAGCAGGTCAATTTTCAGTAATTTCCGTGTCTTGCCGTGCTCGTTTCTTGATTATTAGATACGCATTCTGCAGTGTAAATATAGGATTTGAATTGATCTACATTGTTTTTAATGAGATATCTCTGTCGAACACTCCACATCGGATACTCACATCCTAGGCCAAGCAAAATAGGCTGAGAGAATGGTTTGATTGTGCTTATACTCAAAGAATTTATGTCATTGGGATGCTATGAGCTAAACTTAGCAGGGTCAATTTTTAGTAATTTCCGTGACTTGCTGTGCCAGTTCCTTTATTTTTAGATATCTGGCGTATTTGTATCTGTATCTTACTCTTATTGCTTGGTCGTTTCCATGAGAAACTTGCAGGTGAAACTGGAAGTAATGGGAAAGAAAGCAAAGAATGCAACTTTCATATCAGGAAGTGAAGCTGGAAAGATTTCAAAAGAGATTCAGAAAGTAGAGAAGAGAAGAATTGTCAAAAACACACTCTGCAATGAGAGAAGTTCTAGAAGTCACTGCATGGTAAATTTTTTCTAGTTTTTTTCATTACCAATACCATGTCTTTTTTGATGATCAAAATAAAAATTTTACATTTCGTTTCAATCTTCACAGATAATTCTTGATGTTCCAACAGTTGGAGGAAGGCTTATGCTTGTGGACATGGCAGGTTCTGAAAATATTGATCAAGCAGGTCAAGTCGGATTTGAGGCAAAAATGCAGGTAAAATGTAACTCGAGTGCGTTATATTAAACTAGTTAAAATTTGACGTTTCGATTTGTGATTTACCGTGGATGTAATGAAAAATTGCAGACTGCAAAGATAAACCAGGGAAACATAGCACTGAAAAGAGTTGTTGAATCCATTGCTAATGGAGACTCTCATGTCCCTTTCAGAGATAGTAAGTTGACAATGTTGTTACAGGTAAAGTTCCATTTCCATTGCTGTCATTCATGGTTGTTTTTCATGTCCGACACTCTCGAGTCAGAGTAACATAGGTTCACAAAGTTTTTTTATCCCAGGATTCATTTGAGGATGACCAGTCAAAGATTTTGATGATACTTTGTGCCAGTCCAGATCCTAAAGAGTTACATAAGACAATTTGCACCCTTGAATATGGAGCAAAAGCAAAGTGTATTGTAAGGGGTCCTCATACACCATTGAAGGACAAAAATGAAGATTCTTCATCAGCTTCTAATTTAGGGTCTAGGCTTGCAGCAATGGACCAGTTCATAAATAAACTACAGATGGAGAGCAAGCAGAGAGAGAAAGAAAAAGATGAGGCACGTAAAGCACTTGAAAAGAAAGAAGAAGAAGTGGCGGCACTACGATCCCTTCTGGAAGTGAAGGGTTCGGGTTCTGGTGTGACTGAAGATGAAATCAACTTGAAGGTAAATGAGCGAACACAGATGTTAAAACTCGAGTTGGAGAAGAAATTAGACGAATGCAAACGAATGGCTGAGGAATTTGTTGAGATGGAAAGGAGAAGGATGGAGGAAAGAATCCTGCAACAGCAAGAAGAAGTCGAGATGCTAAGAAAGCGGTTGCAAGAGATTGAATTTGAGTTACGCAGTTCAAGGAATGCTAACGAGGAGAATGAATCATCAAATGAGTTGGATGGAAGCAGCTTTGCCAAAAGGCTGGTTGGGATTTATGGAGATGAGGTTCCAGGGATGGTAATGTCGATGGAGCTGGACATGAACGATCCCGAACCATTTGTTCATGATGTGAAACATACGGATAAAGCTGCGAATCAAACTGAAACCGATTTTGCCCCACAGTTTGGTGCAAAACCAGGCCTCACCACTGTATATGAGGAAGAAGAAACAGAAGAGGAGGATGAAGAAGTGGAGAAGGTGATAATAGAGGAAAAGAGGATATGCTCGAATGAGAAAGCTTTTGAATCGACGACGCATAAACAGCCGGATTCTGATACTTCGAGACTATTAAGAATCCAAAACATCTTCACCCTTTGTGGGAACCAAAGGGAGCTTTCTCAACAAACCGTAACTCCAACACCTGCAAAATCAGCCCTTACTGGAAACATTGATCCTCATTGGTCCTCTGTTATGGTAGCATCAGATGATTCTGTTGTGAAAAGCTCGAACAAGGAAAACCAAATCCCTTCTGATGAATGCTCTGATGGTCAGATTGATGTCTATGTGAAATGGGAATCATCTAAGGAAAATCCTGGAAAGTTCATCACAACACTCAAGGTTACACAGGGTGCAACACTCGCAGATCTTCGGAAGTTGATTGATATCTATCTTGATGTAGATAATCAACCTTTCACTTTTCTAGTGCTTGGGGTAAGTTATTGTTAGAACTCAATTCATAATACTGTTTTTGAACATCAAACGTATTAGCTTATACTTTGGCATGTGCAGGATCAGACCCACGTGACTGTGCCGAAAGAGAATGAAGCCATCATTAAGGCTAGTAAACTGCCAATATGCAACAACGGTTATCTGGCTTGCTTAAGGCCAGCAAAGGGTCTTCAGATAACAAATCATCTGCCATTGAGTCCACTACAATTGACTCCATTACCATTGACTCCACTGGAAAACAAGCTCCCACTCACCGCAAGCACTCGCTTGTCAAACCAAGGTGACTACTTATCACCCAAGTTATCTCCTCATCTCAGTACCACTCCCTTTATCACTGCTCGAAGAAGATGTTAAGGTCGATATTTGCTCGATTTTGTTTAGTTGAAAAAGGAATCGGATGTGGAATCATTGTGTATAATATCAATATGTATATCATGAAGTGTGTCTTCATTTGGTTATGGATTTAAACTCATTTTCCATTGTCTTTTTGTTTAAAGAAGCCAATGGCTTATTTGAACTCTCTTTTGTCCAATTATATATTGTTTCCCAGAAATTTGTGATTCTCCTGGAGAAATTGAGGGAAAGTCCAACAAAATTTCTCCATGTCCGCTTTCCATGAACTTCTTCCTATCCGGAGCCAGACTCATCGGAATCTGTAATCCAACAAATCAGTAAGTACCCGTTATGATCGAGCATCTGCAAATCATAGTTTACTATCAGAAAAGAGATGTATCAGTCAAAAAGAAACTTTATCTGAGAAAAAAGATATTTACTGAGAAACTAGAACCAGCAGACCAGGCATGAAACTTCTTCAGGGTTTTGCCACAGGAGTCAGTACAACATTCTGTCACACTCCAATCTGGATGTGCAAGTAGTTTGCAGACAGATTCTACGAGGAAATTCATGACTCTGAAAATCATCAAAACTTGATCAAGTGAGAACAAATATATTTACTGAGAAACTGGAACCAGCAAATCAGGCATGAAACTTCTTCCGGGTTTTGCCACAGGAGTCAGTACAACATTCTGTCACACTCCAATCTGCATGTGCAAGTAGTTTGCAGACAGATACTACGAGGAAATCCATGGCTCTGAAAATCATGAAAACTGTATATTACAAATGGCTAAATAGAAGGCAACGAACGAAACATGTCAGAGAGATCTCTGCAACTGTCACTCGGTATGTACCGTGTCAACCAAAGATGACCATTGGTACAGCTAGATGAACTTGTTGCACATTCATTTAAAACAGTCATTTAAGAATGGCTTATGAAAAATCAACCCTAAAGTACACCTTTTGTTTGTTTTTAGTCCTTAAACTATTGTTTGGTCAAACTAAGTCCCTAAACTATCATTTCTAGTCACTTTAAGTCAGATAATTATCTAAGTCAAAAAAAATATTTCGACAAATAAGATGTTAACACATCACAAAGATTTTTTGGCCAATAGATAGTTTAGGGACTAAAAGAGAAAAAATGGCATAGTTTAGGTACTTATTTTAATCAAAAAATAGTTTAAGGACCAGAAATGATAGTTTAGGTACTTATTTTGATCAAAAATAATTTAAGCGCCAAAAAACAAACAAAAAATATAGTTTAAGGGTTGATTTTTCATTTTAGCCTTTAAAAAGCAACAAAGCTTTAGTACGTGTGACATGTCGTAGTCTCTCTTTTTAATTTGTTTCATTCTTTATTTTCTAATTTTTAAATTTAATAATTTTGTTCGTGTGACAAGTTTTTTACTCTTTATTTTTTAATTTTTAAATTCAATAATTTTGTGTTTGTGACACGTTTTTCTCTACTTTTTGGTACGTATACTCTGTCTTTTGTCACGTTTTTCTTCTTTTAATCGGTCGTTTGGCCGTTTCTTTTTCTATTTGGTTTTCTATCGGTGCTGGATTTAACATTTTTTATCAGGTTGGATTTAACAATTTTCTATCAGGGTTGAATTTGATGTCTTCACGACTGATCAAATGTCCTTTTTTATTACCCATTGATCTCCCTGTTTTAAACTCTCGAACTGCATATAGATAATTCACAGTCACTGTCTTGTTCGCGATTGAGTTTGTGGTAATGACCGTATTGTCAACTTATCTTATTGTAATATGCATTTTTTAATGATGTTTGTTGTTGGTTCTTTCCTTTCATGGTCAAGCTTTAATAATGTTTGAATCTATTTTATTTTGAGATTTTGATTAATTTTTTTACCTTTTCTTGGTATGGTCTACAAATATTAGTTTTTGATTTAGTTATACACATTTTAGGAAATTAAATACATTTATTTATTTACTTATTTTTATATTATATAAATATAGTATTTATGTACACAATATGTGAGTATCTAAAAGTACTAAGTTGATAATAATATTAGTAATTTATGAAAGGAAAATACTTTGGTACACAAGTTTTTAATTTTAGGGTTGTAGTTTAAAGGTTTAGGTTGTATGGTGTAGAATTTAAGGTTTATAGTTAGAATTTAAATTTTAGGGTTTAAACTTAGGTTTTAGGGTCAGGAATTTAAGTTTTAGATTTTATAGCTTAAATATGGAAGGTTGTATACAATTTTTTACACAGCTTGTATATCAAAATATAACCCTTTATGAAAATTGAATTAAATTAAAATTTCATATATAAACACACAAAATAAAAATTAACGTATCAGATTGACATTTCACCAAAATTCATGAATAGTTTAAAGATTTAATTGTTTTTATTTTCTTAAAAACTAATAGTAAGCAAAATCATTCAAGACATGACTTTAGAAAACCAAAAAAAATTAACGATCATTATTTCGTTGAAAAAGAGACAAAATAATGGTAATTAACAGTAACACTGTGTTTAAAGTCATTAATTATTTCAGGGTTTAGAAGCCAAAAGCAGAATACTGGAAATTCAAGCCATCTCTCCTCTACTCATTAAAATTATTCCATCATCAAGCTTTCATGTCATCCAAACCGAAACTCGCCTGCATTAACAGAAAATAGTTTGGTCAGTTGATCTCCACTGAGCAAAACCGATACGATTAATGAAATATGCAAAACATTCGACATGAAAAAAGAACCATGTTATCGTGAACTTTGATTCATAGTCCGTTATCATTTGCGACTAAGAAACGTAAGTTTCTCCCTCCGGCAGGCAGTTCAGATCGGTGGCATAGCAAAATTTTATATCGTAGGACAGTTCTTACCAGAAATTTGTGGTTTGCCTCAAGAAATTGAGGGAAAGTTGAACAAAACTTCTCCATGTCAGCGTTAATATCTCCTGAGCCAGATATCACATCCATGAACTTTTTCCTATCCGGGGCCAGCTTCATTGCAACCTGTAATCCAACAATTCACTAAGTGATGTAAGACAAGTAACTTGATACTCAAATATCCAGAAAATCCCAATAACTCGTTCATTAAAGCCTGATTCAAACATCAAGTACCAATTATAATCGAACGCCTGCACATCATAGGTTAACAACGGTAAAGAGAGATATCAATCAAAAAGAAACTTAATCGAGTGAGAAACAAATATTTACTGTGAAACTGGAACTAGCAAGCCAGCCATGAAACTTCTTCAGGGTTTTGCCATAGGAGTCAGTGCAACATTCTGTCATAGTCCAATCTGGATGTGAAAGCAAGTTGCGGAACAATTCTACGATGAAATCCATCGCTCTGGAAACCATCAAAATTGTAAATAACAAATCGTTAAATAGAAGGCAATGGAAACATATGAAAGACAGATATATGCAATTGCCAGGCAATGTTATGTACCGTGTTAACCAAAGAAGACCATTGGTACAGCTAGATGAACCTGTTGCGGTCTGACATTCAACCTCTTCTTTCACCATATTGTACAAGTATTTGTATTTAGTGGGATTAGTTTCGTATTTCTTTTCCAACCTCTGAAAATAGAATAAACAAAAAACAATGATTTAAGAGTTGAAAATTAACACCTTTTAGAAAACAAATATTTGTTTCATTAGACAGTCGTGCATGGTGTTAAAAAAGCCTTCGAAATGAAACGATGACCAACTAGATATGCATGCGCATCTGTTTTAAGAAATTAACGAAAGACATGTGCCCGGATACGGAAAAAAAAAACAAGTAATCAGTTGCAAGATAAATATCTTACCGATATGTTACCACCGACATCACTCTTTACAAGAGTCATAGCAGATCCAAACTTATCTGTACAAGTACAAAATGGAAAGTTTAATTTTTCCCTGTAAATAAAGTATCAACACTGTATCCATCAAGCAAGAAAGCCAGTAATGTCATGCATATCACACGCCTTCTCCGAAGATGTCAGCCTTTCATTATCTATCGCACACAATCAAAAACTATTCGGATCTAGTTTGAAATGCGATCTTAGACAATCCTACACAAAGATTGATAGCTAAAACTATCAAGCGTTTTGTCTATTACAACATGGTTTATCATCAAAGAGTGTTTTCATATCGAATCCGGCATACAATCATAATCATTTCAATCTTACTATCCTTTGCAAATGTAAAATAGTTGCAGCCACAGAGTAAACTTCTCCACAAACAAAAATGAAGAAAGATTATTAAATCAAATTAGATGCTAAAACTTAACTAATCTAAAAAGCTTAACAAAAGAAAATTAACCCATAATCAGAAAGCCTTGAAGATAACCAAATGGATAATAAAAACAAACCTATAACTGGCAAAATCAACTTGCAGACTTCCAAAAAGGGCTTAGCAAGCATTTCTCCTTCTGGAGATTTGATATGCTTCATTCCTTCCAATGATGGAGTAAAAACTGATCCTTCCATTGCTCAAACAAAGGTTTCAAATTTGTTTCTATTTCCTTCACTGCAAAAATCAAATTGAAATCCCCCAAGATTTAATTTAACTGCAATAAGATCCAATACATAAAAAAGGCAACCACTTTTGTATCTCAAAATCACTAAAGTTCTAACCTCTTACTCTAAAATAAAAAACCCAATTAAAAAATCATATAAAAAAGTGTGAATTTTGATCAGATCTATCAAAAATAAGAGATAGGGAGATCAATATATGAAACTTTACTGCTCTTAAAACTGAAAAATCAAGAGAAAAATGGAGAATTCCGAGGAATTAAACAATAAACCAAATATTAAAAATGTGGGTATATGGTTCTGATTCGATACAGATAAAGATAAAAAAAAAAAAAAAACTGGAGATTTTTCTTGGAGAATTGGATTCAGTTGAAATATTCAAGACGAGAGAGACACTGAATTGAAGTAATACCGAAGCAGAAACTGCTCTGGTCGGTTGCACGTCTACATGTTCACCGTGTACACGTGGCTTTTTCTAATTGGAATGATCAATTGGGTCCCAAAAGTAAGGCAAATTTGGTTGAATATTCCCTTTTGGAAAATTATTTCTAAAAGCACCCCAATTGAAAATCATTTAGAAAAATACCTCCATTCAATCCACGTAATGACGACTAGTGTTCTGCCAGACGCGAGTTCAATCTGATGTGGCGCGTCTTATCCGTTAGTCTGTTTTTATATTCAATGAAAAAAACCCGCGCCTAGCAGGACGCGAGTTTCGATAGAAATTGAGATGAAACGACGCTAATTTATCCCAAGCATTATAAAATATTACAAATAAACTGAACTCGCGCTTCGTGTAGCGCAAGTTTCGGGATAATAATTTGACCGGTTGAAAAATAAATGACCGCGTTAAATTTACACATAACTCGCGCCCCTTCCCACCCCTTTTCCCCACAAGAATTATCACTCTCGATTTACTCTCTATCAATTTTTGGGTCCTAGATCTTTAAAATTTCTCATTCAATTTATCGGGTTTGATATAACGGCGGGGTTGATAAGGTTGAATCATAAACACGTTTTTTATTATTAGCGGAGACATGCAAGTTTTATCTATTTATTTTAATTTTGTATTTTCATTTTGTAATTAAAAATAGTTTTAATATTTTATAAATAAATAGTAGAGTAGTTTTAATTTATGTTTGTTTAATTTTTTAGGATGGGATAGAACGTCGTCTGAAAGTTTTTATCACTCAGATAACGAGTGGACCCTACTCGGATCTAGAAGAATATATCGAGAAGGCCAGATTTCTTCATGTATCCAAAATTATTAGAGGTGCAAAATTAAAAATTGATTTGATCAACGTTCTTCTAGAGAGGTGGAGGCCAAAGACACACGCATTCCACCTTTCGTGTAGTGAGATGACGATTACCTTGGAGGACGTTTCGTATATTCTCGGTCTGTCAATTGATGGAGAGGCTATTACTGGTCACAGCAGTGGTGAATGGCATAATCTGTGTTTGGAGTTGCTAGGGGTTGCGCCAGACAAGATGGATGGTGGTCGTGTATTTCTAAAGTGGTTGCGGCAAAATTTTACCCATTTACCGGATGACGTGAACGAAGATGTAAAAAAGGCAAAAATATAAATTTTAGTGAATATTAATAAAATAATTAAATTTTCATATGTTAATATATTTTTTTCTTATTGTAGGCATATGCTCGCGCTCATATTTTACAAATAATTGGTGGGATATTGATGTCTGACAAATCCTGAAATAAAGTTAACATGTTATGGTAGCGGCATTTGTGGGATTTTGATGATACTCGTAAATTGAGATGGGGATCGGCAATATTGGCAGTTTTGTTTAGGGAGATATGCAAGAACACTGATCCAGAGAAGTACAACATTGGAGGTTATCTTTTGTTTTGTTGCTTCAGTCGTGGGCATGGTCCAGAATGTCGTTTTTACGCCCTCAACTAAGCAAGCCGCGTCCATGTATATTTTTTACTATGTCAAAGGTAAGAAAAGAGTAAATATTTTTAATATGCGTTTTTTTAATATTAAAGTTATGTTGTTGTTTTGTAGGTGGAGCGGTAATTTAATTCATGTTGGTCTTTCCAAAGGTCTGAAAGCTATCAGATAAGATTTTGAGAATGAATCCGGGAATTAGGCAAAAATTTTGAGTTTATTTGTTATTAAATTTGGTGTATTTATTTAAATTAAAGTTTATACATAGTTATAATTGAATATTGTAAGTTTTTATGGGCATCGTACGCGGATTTGGATGTCCACGAATGCCTCCCGAAATTTTCAAAAGCGACGAAAATTGCTTGGACGGTCAATGTACCACTCATCTGGTATGCTAAAGTTGAGTGCCATCTGAGCGATCACGTCTTATGGCAGTTTGGTTCTGTCCAATGAATCTCGATAGACCCTCTAAATTTGGACGAGTTACATGGGCTCACTTGACAAAGGAAGGTCGAGGTAAATTTTTTTAATTGATTTAATGTTTTATTAATTTAAACGTAATTTATATTTATAAAATAAAATAAAACTTTTTTATTTTCTGATAGGTTGATTGGTCGGTGAAGCACATACATTGGATCCTCAGTGGATGGAAACCCATTCGTGACTACGCAATGTTTGATACGATGGTCAGCAATGATTACTTTGCGTGGTTTATGATGAATGATAAGCCATTTATTTTGACTCCAGAGAAACGAACAATCGTTATTGAGCGTATGCAACACAACCGCCACCAACTCAACGTACAAGGGGAACACAAAATACTTCTGGCGGTGCTTCATCATCGAGGATAAGGCTTGTTTCGGCCTCATCAGCACCAGGACCTTCACAGGTCACCCCGCCGATGTGACCACAGACCTTCATTCACTCGATGCACTCATCATTTCATTCGCCCTGAGTTTGACCGAAGGTTTTTTCACGCATGTTGTGTCTGAACCTTATGGTTTATTTTTGGCAATAATGGGTGGGACATCGAGTGTTCTTCCTGCCTACCTACCTTTGTATCAGTTTCTACCGGTGGCAACCGATTTTAAAATCGGGTTTGTTCAGCAAACACCGCTGCAGTCTTTTTTCTTCACAGATGGGCCAGTTACAACAAACAGTATTGTTGGAGTTGGAACCGAGAATGATAATGATGTTGATGATGAGCAGCCAGTTGATCCCCTTCGTTGGCCGACATAATCCCAATCAACCTCGTCGTCCACCGGGGTATGGTACTAGTAGACATAAACATATCGTTAGTTTTATTTATTGTATCTAAAAATATTTTATTGTATCTGAATACATTTAAGTAATATATATTGTTTTATTTTTTAAAGTATTATATATTTCACATTTATTTGTGCCTTTATTTTGACCAAGTTGTACTTAATTGTATCGAATGAATAACATAAGCAAAATCAATTGGCGTACCTACAAGTATTGTGAAATAATCAAATAAAGGCAAAAAAAATTTAAACTGAAAGGAACTCGCGTCTAGATCAATGCGAGTTTAATGTTCTCAGAACTCGTTTCAAGATGAACGCGAGTTGTGTTCCTCAGAACTCGCGTCTAGATAAACGCGAGTTACGTTTACACTTTAAATACTGTTGAATCATTCGTCATTCGAGCAGGGTGCAGATGCAAACCAAAAAATTCGATTGCGTTGTAGTGATTTGAGTTTCGATTCTATTATAGCTACTAATGGCAACAAATGACGTATCTGAAAAATTCTTTTGCAAAGAGATTTTCTAGATATTGTAGTTTGTTGGTATATTTAGTTGCATTTATATGATGAGTACATGCTTTTGGTGGGTTAACAGTTTTGGTGAGATTGGTGTTCCGTGTTTTTGTTCAAGAGGAACAACAAATCACAATATCCGAAAATACGTGGTCTTTTTGAAGTGCCAAAAAATTTCTTAACCTTTTGTTCGAGGCTGTGGGTAACTTATTTTTACGTTTTAATTGTGGAGGCTAGATGAAGATCAACATATGTAACCGTAGTCAAAGCCCCTACCATTGAAGATGACGATGATAAGTGGGTTACTTATTTTTATGCCTCAATGGTTCTTCGTATGGGTACGCCTTTCACTCTGTACAATTTTAATTATCATTACTTTTATTATTATTTCTCTTTAATTATTCCATCTTTTATTGAATAGACAACGTACACCAAGTAGATCAGGTTGAGGAGCTGCTGGAAGAGTTGAGAGTAAGAAATTTAGCTGGATATAACTATCTTGTTGATATCCCGAGAGAAAAATGGCTGCGATATTATGATGGGGGTCGCCAATATGGTTACATAATAACGAACTTAGCTGAGGCGATCAATTCATCTCTAAAGGGAACACGTCATTTACCTATCACGTTCATTGTCAAGGTGACATATTACCGACTGACTACCCTTTTTGCAACCCTCGAAAACAAGTAATGGACTGGATGGTAGGTGGCCACACGTTCCATCCAGATCTCCAGTAAAAAATTCAAATATACAATACGCACGCAAACGCGATGGGTGCAATATGATTCTTTCGTCACAAATATCACTTCCAAGTTTCTGAATATTCGCGACCGCTTGAAGGAATAATGTAAAACAATTACATGGTTGATCTATACCGAATAATATGCGATTGCAGAGTCTTCCAAACATTCAAATACCCGTATGCGAACGCCTTTGCTACATGTGCATCCATTTATTTTGACGCCATAACACTCATTGATCTGGTATACCGACTTAAAAACGTATTCAAGGTATACCGATACGGGTTTCCTCCGATTGAAAATGAACGTGATCGTGATATAATTAATGATGAATCTAAGATAAGTTCTGATCTTTCCCTGCGACGCAAAAAAAAAGTCGCCCATGTTCAACTAGGATTTACTATGTCGAAGATATGGTTTCTCGAGAACAGACCGGACAACCTAAACGGTGCACTAAATATAGGAACACTGGACACGATAGGAGAAAATGTCATCTTATGACTGACCTTCGAGTCGACTAATTATACTTCTCATTGTAATGTTTTATTTCTAAATATCATAAATGATTTTCCAAGTTTTGTTTTTTGGTTTCCGTACCAGTTTTAATGCGATTTCTACACCCTTTAAGATGTCTTATACGCGCTAATTTTTGCACCATTATAAACATATGTTTCAGTACTACGACGTGAAAGTTAAACAACAAGAAAAATATCCCCAACTTACCATAAAATCCACTTATACATGCCTATCGACCCATGTTTTCTTGTTCTTCATGGAAAACAAACATGGCTAGATAACATTTTTAACACGATTTCTATAACCTTTAGGATGCCTTATACGCTCTAATTTTAGCATCATTGTAAACATATGTTTCAGTACCACGACGTGAAAGTTAAACAATAAGAAAAAAATATCCCCCAATATACCACAAAATCCACTTAAACATGCCTATCGACCCATGCTTGCTTGCTCTTCATGGGAAAAAACAAGGCTGATAGCATTTTTAACGCGATTTTTTCACCCTTTAGGATGCCTTATACGCAGCACCATTGTAAACATATGTTTCAGTACTACGAAGTGAAAGTTAAACAACAAGAAAATATCCCCCAACATACCATAAAGTCCATTTAAACATGCCTATCGACCCATGTTTGCTTGTTCTTCATGCAAAAAAATATGGCTAGATAACATTTTTAACGCAATTTTTACACCCTTTAGGATGCCTTATACGCGCCAATCTTTACAAAATTTTCAAGAGATGTTTCAGAACTACGATGTGAAAGTTCAAAAATCTGAAATATTATCCCCCAACACCCCGTAAATTCACCTAAAACATGTCTATCGAAGCTTGTTTTAACAACAGGAATACACGAAACTCGCATTGTAACAAACGCGAGTTCCATTCAGATAACGTGATAAATATAGTCAGACCAAAATGACCCGAACCGAACTTGGACCGTATGACCCGTTTGTCACCCCTACTTCTGATTCATTTCATTTCCTCCAGGGTTGCTGTGGGTAATATCGGGGGCTTTAGTTGATTTAATTTTGAGCTCCGGAAGGGATGCTATCTTACTTTTATCATAGTTCGCAATTGCTGATATTTTTCTTCTTTCAGTCCCTTGAAATACTGTCGTTTTGGACGATGGTTCCGAGTTCCGTGGCTTCACCAAAGGAACATGTTCACTGCTATTTATTTTCGGGTATGATAATCTCCTAATCCTTGCCATAGATGCCTTTGCATCAGGAGTTACCCTGCCTACGTCTTTCTTCGGTACAGGCAGTGATGGAGCTGACTTGCTTAATCTATTTCCACTGGAGTGGGTTCAGCTGTTCAATTTGCTCAGTTTGGAGGTTTTAAGAGAAGCAGCTGATCCCACAGTAGGGGTCCGGATGGATCTTTGTAGTGGCGACGACAATCCAGGCTCAGCATCAGTAAACTTTGATCCCTTATGAGAGCTTGGGGAAAGTTTCGACGGCAACTGTTTCCTGCTTTGCGTGGCCATAGATGATTGAGCCGGACCGGAACTGCTTCTAGCAGCAATTCTATTTTGTCTTTCCATCTTCAATGCTTCGAGCCGTCTAATCTCCGCCTCTCCCTGGGGAAAAATGATGAATAAATAATAATTTGGTAAATTTCCCAAGCTAGCTGTAAATATGGCTGAGATTCTACAATAGGCATTCAAAATATTATGTGTGCACGAAAAGCAGCATAATTTCTCCTTCTTCATTTTCTGAATATCAGCCTTATAGGTTCTTAGCCTTTCAGCCCGGGCTTTTGCTTCATCTAAAGGACTCAATTTTGAAGGTTTTCCTTTTCTTATTGGCCCTACGGTCTTCTTTTTATCCTAAGGATCGGCAATAAGTTTCGGTTTTTGGATGTCCGGCTTTTTAGACCCCTTCATGCCCTCTTTATTTTTCTTATCCATAGAAGTACCATCTTCAGCATGAATCTGCATTTCATAGTCCAAAGCAGGATCATAACCAATCGACCCCATTTCTGTTCCCCGATGAGGCATCAAAGCTAAATCATCCGTCTCGTAGTTTACTTGACTTCCGACCCTGTTAGATGTAGTGCCTGCTTTCTAAAGTGACAACGAGAACTCGGAATCCATATTGGCAGCATTGCGATCATTAGTTCCGACTTGAGTGACTGAAGTTGACCTGAAATGAACTATGTAGGAGTCATCATCTGTCTTATTCGATGATATTTTTTCCAAACTCTTCGATGAAGGTTCAAAACCATCATTCATGGAACTCCTATACACCCTCCTGCCTTCTACTTCCATATAATGTAAACCATCAATGAGAATCCCGCCGTCAACCGAGTGATCACCGATTTTGGAAATCGGAGAATGATCATTTGCTTTAAGCATGCAACCTCCGCTTGCACTAGTTTTATGCATGTCAGTTGTATTCCTTTCTTCGTATTGATCTGTTTCTTGTCGACCAAAAACGAAAGGGTTTTCTCCCGCTCTATTTGGTCTTCTTTTTCCTTGAACCTCCTTACCTGCTGAAAAAAATGCTTCGGTCCATTCTTCGTTCTTCCTCTTCAGCACCTCTAAGTAAATAATTTTGAAATGCTTGCCAGTGTCCACCATCTATCTCCTTCCCGGAAACCGTTTCTTCCATATCAAATGAATTCAATAAATCAACAGGCTTCATTCGACTCCCTTTCCTCTTTGAGGATCTTAGAGAGTTATTTTCGCTGAATCTCCATCTTCATTGTCCATTTCAGAGCCAGAATGTGACTGTGAATCACTACCTGAAGAGTTTTGCTTCTTTGGAGTGATATAATTAATGTTCCGAATGACCTCCATTCCGGATTGCTTTTTACCTGGCCTGCTACTCCTCTTTCTTGATTTCGGAAATATACTTCCATGAGTCCTACTGGTTGCAAACTGACATTTTAAACTACGGGTAATTTGGAAAAGGCATTCAATCTTGTTCGAGTATGCAATCATTCATAAAAATAAATGCTTGAATACAACTACTAAGTGCCCTGTTCGAAAATTCCACGTACCTCAAACGAGAGGCTCCGAAACTTTCAGAAAATGATATCAAAGGTGCCATGTCGTCAATGTTAAAACCAGCCGCTACTGCACGTGCAAAGGCCATAACCTGCTCTTTCTGCAGCATTATCTTCACTGTCTCAAGGACTTTCAAAAGTTGAATTCTAGTAAAATATTGAAACAATATGTTCATTCCAACAAATTAAACATTATCAAAATTGATTGTGTTCAGCACTACGTTCTTCGTCGTTAACATGACATAATGTGTTACTTGTTTCAATCTTTTCTTCTTCTTTAAATATACAAGTAATCTTTTTACTCGGACAAATTCTGAAATGTCTGCATTTAGCTAATTAACTATAAATATTTTGATACACTTCTTGGAATCTTTATCCTCAACTATATTAGGAGTATATATGTAACGGAAGAGAAAAAAAGGCAACAAAATGTCGCGCAAAACATCAAAGTCCCTAGAAGCCATAATATTTTTTAGTCCTTTCATATGGGGGTGTAAGCAAGTCAAGCCTACTCGCAAGCTACTTCGACTCAACTCTAGTTTCAAAGAATATTCAGATTTGACCCTACACTATTCAGTTGAGCTTTAGCATAAGAGTGAGCCAAGTTCAAGCATGTACGCCAGCCACATTCGCTTCAGGTGACCGTGCATCAGACTGCCAAAAAAAAAAAAGAGTTAAACAAACACTAAGAATCATTTAGCGGATCCTCACTGCATAAAGGACAATGGTCTTCTCCTCATTGGAATCCGGTGTAGCCCTTTTGCCTGTTCAAAGACATTAGGTGTTCATACAAGAACAAACAAAAAACTAAAAACCAAAACATAACTTTTTCAAAACTAATGTCAAAACAATTTTGAAATGGGAGACTTGAATGTGCACGATATGTACTAAGAAGTAAGAACCTTTATTATTAGCTTGATAGTAACTCTGGAATCAGTGCAGTAACACGAAGATACAAAGCGAGTAGAAAACATGGTATTGAAAGACTTTTAATCCACAACTCCATCCATAATTATGTTTAAAATGGCAGTAACCACGATGAAGTTAGAAGTGAAGAATGTAGTAAAAAAAGTTACTAATTGTACCTTCTATGCTTTCCAAATGTTTTACACGATGTTCTTCCACCTATCATAGAAACAGACTGATAAAGTTATCAATCTCTACGGCATACAGATAATCGAACTCACAAAGATTTCACTTACAACGGCACTCAATCCTATATTATTGTTGCTTTGAATTGCAATTGTAACATCCCGATCCCAATCCGAATTCGAAGTGCTACATTTGGGTCTCCCAAAAAAACGACCCATCAAATTTTCCATTTAAATCACAACTTTGACATTTCTCGAAAACATCAATTTCCATAAATCCCCGTAAATAAATAATATTTAACATGAGTTTATAAAATAGGAGCTCCAATTTAAAATACATCGTATAACAAAATAATAATTCAAACAGAGTTACAGACTCGACTGTGGTAAGGTCCTATGGATACATTTCAGTCCAAACTAAAATATCAAGTACTGTACTCTAAAACTAGCTCGATACTGGGAAGTCCTTCACGATGTGCTCCTCCAAAAGATAACCTGTCAACCTACACACATAAAAACTACAATTCCGCACGCTGAGCTAACAAAGCTCAGTGGTATTGTAATACCCCAATTTTTGGTTAGTGACTAAATTGTAAAGATTTAAAAGTTGTTGGTTTTAGTTTAGTGACTAAAACGTAAAAATTCAAAGTTTGGTGACAAAAGTGAAAAGTTGGAAAAAGTTTAGGGACCAACATGGTAATATTCCCAATAATTATTTTTATGGAAAATGAATAGTTTATCCGGTATAAGAATTTTGGTGGAAATTGGATTTTTGGTACGGGATTTGTGTAAAAAGCTATAAAGGGAATAAGTTTCGGGAATTAATTCGGATGACTATTCGAACTCGAAAAATTACGAAAATTTTATGGGAGTCTTAGATAGACTAAAAGAAGATGGTGTTAAGTTTTGGGATCGTTTTGTTTCGATTTAGATTCGATTGAAGACAGTATTTTGAAATAGTGCACAAATGACATTTTTGAAAATACCAAGATTCATTAATGGCATTTTAGTCATTTTGCCCCTACTTTTTGATTAAAGATGATTATGGAAAAGTGAACTTAATAGGTGTTAACACTTAATTGGTTATAATTAAAGGGCAAAATGGTAATTTTACTATTAAATAAGATTTTTATATTAGGATTAAAGATTAAATATGTCATTTGTATTGTTAATTTAATGAAGGAAAAAGCTAGAATTTCTCCATCTTCTTCCTCCAATTTCGAACACCATAGCAAGGTAAGAAAAAAAATTGATTCAATTTTTAGCATGATTCGATTGGTTTTTTGGTTTAAGACATGAAATAGAAAATTGATCTCCATCAAATTCTCTTTCTTTTGGTATAATTTTTGAGTAGTTTCCATGTCTATATGTTGAGTTTGGGGATTAGGGTTTATGAAGAACAAGTTTGATTTTCATGTTTTATGGATTCTTTTGATTAAATATGATATTGTGATGTTGTTTCAAGCTTGCAAATAGTGAAAATTCCATAAATTATGTTGTAGGTTGAATTTGGGAAAAATTAGGGGAAACTCTTGCAAAATTTTTATTTGAAGTGAGAATGATGTTAGAAGCTTGAATATGTTGTTTTGAGGTTGAATTCATGCTTGAATCAAAATGTAAAGTTTGGTCAAAGTGACCTTTGGTATTCGGCTATGGTAGAAAATATTGGGGAAAATTATGGAAAATTTTCCTAAGGTTATAAATGGTGTAAGGATGATTTTGTAAGCTTTAGAAAGTTATTTGGATTAATGTGAAAGTTTATAAAGCGTTGAGGATTAAGTTGTAAATTTTGAAAAGTTAAAGAATTATTAGGAAATATTATTCCTAATATGTATCAATGTTAGTATGATACTAACATGTACTTTGAATGGTATGTGTTGTTGAAATGTTGTGTATATCGTAATCGGGATACAAGCAAGGCTGCTGATAAAGATAAAATTCAAGAGTAAGGTTGGAAGTAATAGTACATCTTATTAGTGAGGCAAAGGTGAGTGCAATCTTATTTATTTTAATTATGATACGAGGAAGACTTGTGATAAGTCAACCTCAAATGTTGAAAGAAAATGATTTGATCTATATTAAATGGTTTTGAATGGTTTGTGAATGATTTCGGGTATGAATTGCCCTATGCATATTTTTATATGTTAAAATTATTGATTTTGATCCATTGCTATTATTGAAATGAATGAAAGGTTCATAATAGTGAATTGTTCAAAAAGCCCATTGTATGATTTTGAGAGTCTTGGTATATTGGCATGCCAAAGAGGTGGAGTATATCGATATAATATTATTGTCAAATTACAGTAATGATACAGTGAGCTGTGTTTTACAATTATGACCTATCGGTTAATACTGTTGTTAAGTTACGACAGTGATACAGTGAGTTGTGTTCTACAACTATGACATATCGTATTTATTATTGATGTCGTTAAGTTACAGTAGTGTTTACATTGATACATTGACATTGATACATTGATATCGATACATGGATATATTGTTTTATTATGGCACAACAAATTGGTTGATGTCAGCACATGTGCATACTCATCATTGACTCGCATACCATGTATTCTCATCCATAGTACATTGGGCTATATTGAAATTGAAAGTACAATGGATCATATTGATATAACTTGTATTATATATGAATATTGAGATTTTTACGGGTTACGAAAAATGGGAATGGTTTGATAAGTCAGTCTTTATAATTTTCAAATCCTTTGGGTAGTTATATTGCACTCTATTTATTTCCACTATTACTTTGCAAAGAAATGTTTTAATTATTTTATATTGTCTCACTAAGTATATACTTAGCGTGTGATTGTTTCACGCGTAGATATTAAGGAGCACAATGAGTAAGGAGCAGAAGAGGACATCATTATATTTTGGGAGAGTCGAATATCGGTATCAGTATGACATCTTTGATGTTATCTTTTGATATTACTAGTTGGCATGTATATTTACTAATGTTTTTGGTTGCTCTGATATGTATGTGGTTATAAAAGAGTTAGTTTAATCGTATTTTATTTACTATTTAAATAATTTTTAATTTAGGCATTTTTAGGCTGTTTTATTTATTATATATATTAGAAATGAACTGCCAAGTTGCTGCCTGAATCTAGGTTCAGATTGAATTTAAAAATATTAGTTTTAAATTTTTACGCGATTTGCTAAATAACTAATATTGAAAGTCATATCTCTTATATGATAAAAGAAATAAGTTTTTATTGAATTTATATCTATGATAGATTGTAAATGCTAAATGACATCTCTGACCTGTATTCAGCAATGGATACGGAAATGGGGTGTTACAGGTATATTTCTACTCTACCGCAATTCATGAATACCATAAAACAAGCATGCATGACGATATAGTCAAGAGTGCACATATAAGATTTCTCATCTTCTTTTGGTTTAGACAACATGCTAGGAAATGGAGGTAAAAGAGTGTGAGATGAAAGAGACAATAGAGGGTCGAATGTTACCTTCGGTGAAACTTTGCATGGAATTATGATTTCCTCCTCTTCCTTGCTTATCTCAGTTTATTTCACGTGAAATTAATTCTAAAGGAATTTCCTTTCCGCTCCTCAATGAAATTGCACTACAATTCTCTCTTGGATTCACCCCTGTTTAGGAAGGTAATTTTTCAGAATTTTGGGCCTCCAATTTACTAATTGACGTAGCCAATTGAGTAATTTGATTGGCCAAATTTCAAGTTGCTTCCCTTGTTTCCTGTTGAAATGCATGAGTCGAGTTAGCAAGGCTCTGAACAAGATTCTCTAAAGACATACATGAATTTGAATATTGTTATTGTGTCGATGCTTGATTTGGCCTAACAAAATTCTGAAAGTTATTTGTTGTCCTCCTTGATTCCCATAACTTAGATTTGGATGATCTCTCCATCCTAGGTTGTAATGACTAGAAAAAGGATCATTTTTCCTTTAGGTTTGACTAGGAAATCCACAAAAGCATTAGCCTCTTGTACCGAATCATGTTGCAATGTAGGACACATATCCGTAGGATGTCCTTTAATCGAACATATTCCACAAGCTTTTGCTCTATGTACCTGCCCTATAGCAATATGACGAACCAAAGTAGTTAAATCAAAAAATTGATCTTTAAGCATACTCATCTCATTAACTTGGCTAACGAATCTATTCGTCCTTGTACCGAATTGCTAGGAATTTTTAGCCATGTTCGAAGTTAACTCATTGGCTCCTTTAGGCGTGAGGTTCACTAAAGCTCCTCCACTTGCTGCATCGATCATACTTCTATCCATCGGCAACAATCTTTCATAAAAGTATTGGATTAGAAGCTGGTCCGAGATTTGATGATGAGAATAACTAGCGCACAATCGCTTAAACCTCTCCCAATACTCATACAAAGTTTATTCGTTGAGCTATGTTATGCCATATATTTATTTTCTGGTGTTGGCAGCTTTAGATGTGGGAAAAAACTTTTCTAAAAACAATTTTTTCATCACATTCCATGTTGTTATTGATCCGGAGGATGGATAATAGAGTTAATCTTTTTCTTAGTCCTTTAAAGAAAACGAAAAGGTTCTTAGATTAATTTGCTCATCGGTGACTCCATGTGGCTTCATTCTAGAGCATACAATATTGAACTCTTTCAAGTGTTTATGTGGATCTTCACCTGCAAGTCCATGAAAAGAGAAAAATAAGTGAATTAAATTATATCTTAATTCAAAATCACCTTCAAAATTAGGAAAAGTAATGCATAAAGGTTGTTGATTTAGATCCGGTGCGGCTAACTCCTTGAGAGTTCTATTCGTCATTCATTCTTCAACTTCTTTAAAAATAGATAAATGACAAATAGTCAAATCTACTTCAGTTTCTTCTTTAAGATGGCGTTTCTTTTCTTTAGTCTCTTCTTTTAATCTACGCACAGCCTTCTCAATTTTAGGAATATACTGCAAATCAGAAATCTGAGAAGAACAAGTTATAAAAATAAAATAAACAATGAGAAACTAAAAAGAGCTCCCCAGCAACGGCGCCAATTTTGGCAGGGTTGTCGAAGTCCTGCAAAATAAAAACGATTTAGCTATACTAATTTGTAGTAATAGTGAGATCAGGTCGAATCTCAAGAGAGCTGAAATTAGAATCTCAATGTTAAAACAATAAAACTAAAATTTGGGGTGTTTGGGTTGTTGAATTAAAGACGAATGAAAAAATAACTAAAAGTTGAATATTAAAATTAACAAAAATCAATCTTACCGAACTTCCAATTCAAAGGTGTGATTTTCATCCAACCATAACTTTGATTATAGGCTTAAAGATGAATTTCTCGTATCCAAGAAATTAGTATACTTGGGGAACACCACAACAAAGCAATTATTCTCCTTTGTAATCGATTAGTCTACTTGGGGAACACCACAACAAGCAATCAAACCGAAACTTACCATTAAATAGAATCATTGATAGCATTAAGATTAATGAGAATGACTAAAACAAAATTAATCAAATTAATTTTGTATCTTTATTTCCCTAGGGACTATCATACGTGATGTGTAGTCTAACGAACACAAAACATGAGCCTTACCCTTTGTTACTTGCGTCATGGATAGCGATAGAACATTCAACATCGAATTAAGGTGTCAATTTAATCAATATCAAACATTCTTAAAAATAAGAATAAGAAATAAAGATTACTCGGATTAAAGGAGAAATATTAGTTTAGTACAAGCCTCACAAAATTACTGGGGAATCATTTTGCCCTTGAATCGGAAATAAAAGCCTTAGCCACACATGATGAAAAACAACAATAGATGATGATGAAGAAGGAGTGCTGTAAAAAGATGAGATGAGATTCTAAAGGGTCTAATAAGCTATTTATATAGAGAACAAAAACTCTAACCCTAAAAAGATATTCTCATTAATTGGGTTTTAATACAATAAGGAAAGATAATATAAAGGAAAATCTAAATAAATAAAATCCTAATTAAAAAAAGAGATTGATTCTTGGTCCAATACTTCCAAAACAATGGAAATGATCATAAAAGTGAGCTTTATCACGGATTTGCTTCTAAAATTTCGGATTTTTCATGTCAAATACCAGTCCCACATCAGTCACACCTTATAAAAGATAACCTTCTGCTCGTTTCTACTATCTTTCAAAAGACTTGATTTTCACATGGGAAGCTAAAAACATGTTTTTGAGCTGATTTTCACCATTTCATCCATATTTCACCTCCTAAATCAAAACAAACACAATTTCCACAATTAAACTCAAAATATAATTAGAATATGAAAGAATTAATCACAAAAAATAGTATATAATTATAACCTATCATTTGCTAATGTAATCTGTAGCGGATCATCATTTTTGGGAATAAGCGTGAAAGGTGGTTGCCAATTTTGGGGATTTCATCTAATTCGTGTTTTGACAACTCTTCAGAGACCCTTCCTACAACGGACCATAAAGATTTTCTTTGGTGCAAAGCGAAAGTGTTTGATCTGACTGGTGCAACGATTATCTTTTCTTTTTAGATTTATTATTTTCTTTTTTTGTTGTCTTTTAGATGTTTTAAAACCTCTATTAGATTATGTTCTGATTTCGAGTTATTCGTGTCGAACTTGAAATTGAAAATTGAGGGACTCGATTGGAAACACCATTACTTAATAATTTCGAGTTATTCAAGTGTGCAAAGCGAAAGCATTATATGAGATACTCGTCTCGAACTTAAAAATTGATCAATTACTTAATAATTTCGAGTTATTCGAGTCTTATTTTATAACTTAAACTTTATTTAAAAAAACTTTAAATCAATTTTATAAAATTATAATTCAAATCAAATAAAAAAAATTATATTTCTTAAGTTAAATTGAATTTTATTCGCCTCTGGTTAGACATATGTGCAACCACCGAATCACCTCCATTCGCGAGAAGATTATAATTCCTAGCCAAAAAAATGCCCAAAAGAAAGATGAAAAAAAGATTAGAAAAGAGACAACTTGTCACCGACAACTAAACAATTAGCCATCAAAAATAAGAATTATATATTCATGCAAGTACTTTGTAATGTTCAAAGATATGTTTTCACTCACATTATAATGTTATAAAATTTATTATAAATTTTTTTGGCATATTTTAATTTTACTTAGAGAAGGATTTCAAGAAAAAAGATATATTTATATTGGATTTAAAATTTATGATTTAAGAGAAAAGAATTGATGAGGAACTTTGGTCACCTCACCATCCTTTCTCAAAACCTATCATGATATTATCTTATAATTATAAGACAAATTTAATATTCTATTACATAAATATTAATAAATTAGTAATTCATATTATATAAATTTAAAGTATTTATATATTTATATTTCATTAAGATTATCAATTTATATTTTATAATATTTTAATTTATATATTTCAGTGATATCAATTAAACTACCTTTTATTAGCACTAACATGACAGTTAAAAATTAGTGTAGCATATTTAGTCTTTGTCATTTATATATTCTATCAATTTAGTTTTAATTTTAATTTAATTATAAAACTAAATTAATAAAATATATAAGTAATGAGAACCAAATATATAATTATATTAATTTTAAAATGTCATGTCAGTTTCTCCATAAACATATATAACTGAAATAGTTAAGTGACTCGATTGATAAAAATAATAGATTAGTGATCAAATTAGAATGTCCACTTAGTTTAGAACTAATCAAATAGTTTACCCCAATAAATAAAAATAAAAAAAGTTTTTTTCTTTTTGTTCGTTCAAAAGAATTTCCCGATAAAATTAAATCCTTGTCTTATAAATCTAAGGATCATCGCCCAAATTTCTTGCCCATAAATTTGTTCTTTTCGATTCTCTTCCCCGTATCCCCTTTTACCGGGGTAATCAAAATATACCTTTTTTTTGTTTTTTCCCCCATCTTTTATATCCTAGACTTTGATCTGCTAAAAAAATTCTCTTTACTTTATCCTACCTATAAAATGCAGCTTCATGGTCCCAAAACGTTTGTTTTGTTTCACTAATTAATGGGTATTCCGTAGTTTCTCAGTCAAGTTTTCTCCATTTGTTTATCCCTTTAGTCACTAAAGAAGTAAACGATTTTTTTTCTCGTTCTAAAAAGGGTGATTTTGTAAGGATTTAAAAACTGGGTTTTGATCTTAGTAATTGATAGATTAGAATTTTAATGGATCTGATAGTTACTTTACAGAGAAGGGTGTTAAGTCAGTTTGCCAATATTAGTAAAGTGAAATAAGAGGGTCGGGGTGTTTTTCTTTCCCTTTATTCTGTTATCGTTAAGTGTAAAAAGTTTATTAAGATTGGAGCATGGAACATATTATTGGTGGGAAATTCAAGCTTGGTCGAAAGATCGGGAATGGATCGTTTGGTGAACTTTATTTAGGTATTATGATAATGACATTTTTATATGTGTTCTCTTTCTTCTTCTTTTTTCTTTCCATTTGTTTCATTGATTTCGGTGTTTTTTTGTTTTGCAGGCGTTAATGTACAAAGTGGAGAGGAAGTGGCTGTTAAGCTGGTAATGTTTGAACTTGGTGGCGTTTTTCTTATTTTTAGATTGTATTGATTGATCAGTAGATATGTAATATCGATGTTTAGCCGAGCTTGTTGCTCTTGTGTTTGATGTTATGCTGTGATATATATTTCTTTGTGTTTCATTTGGATGGCTAGTACTTTAGATCATGCATTTGCTTTTAGAGAGTGTAAAAATATTTCATCAATTCATGTATATACATATGCTGTGATGGAGATACTAGATTTAGTGTTTGTAGAGCTACCCTGTTAAAGGCGATCGGGTGGCACCTGGGATTGTTTAAACCCAAGCAGTTCTTTTATGCCATTGAAATCTAAGAAAACCAAATAGTGAACTTTCTGCTTTTACTAAGTAGTTCACTGAGAGTTTCTTTATATGTTTACTTTTGTAATGTGATTTATTTTGAGTATTCTTAGAATTGGAGTGTGTGATATTTGTGGCTGATATAGGGGATGGATCCATCAATTATTTAAGCTGATAGCTTTAGATTACCTGCTTGAAGTTTTAAATTGGTTGTCAATATATGCTCTATTGCTCTCCTTGTTTTCCCAGGAACCTGTCGAGACCAAGCATCCTCAACTTCGCGATGAGTCAAAGCTATACATGCTTCTTCAAGGAGGGAGTGAGTTTTCAGTTTTGTTTCACTCACTCTCTTGTTAATGTGTTTATCTATACTTTATGATAAGATGTCTGTAAGTCTTCTTTTTCTTTCTTTTCATGTGCAGCGGGTATTCCTCATTTAAAATGGTTTGGAGTTGAGGGTGAATACAATGTTATGGTTATTGATCTTCTTGGGCCAAGTCTGGAAGATTTATTCAACTATTGCAATCGAAAGTTTTCTTTAAAATCGGTTTTGATGCTTGCAGATCAGTTAGTGAGTATTCTGCCTTTTTTTCAGGGTACTTTAAAAATTTTAGTTGGATACCTTACTAATACTTGTTCTTTCATTGTTTGTAATTCAGTTAAATAGAGTCGAGTACATGCACTCTCGTGGTTTTCTTCACCGTGACATAAAGCCGGATAACTTTTTGATGGGTTTAGGGCGCAAAGCAAATCAGGCATGTTCTTCTGTTTATTCCCCACAATCCACATTTAATGGCATGTGCATTTTCATGGATTTGTTTATGGATGATGTGGCATGAGGTCATTTTGACAAGATTTTTACACAATTTTATATTCCATTTGAAATATTGATTTGCCTTAACCGATTCTAGTTTAACATAACTGTATCTCAGTTATTCAACAAGATGTCCTAGTACGCGTTGTTATCTCTTTTGTTTTCCGCCTTTTCACTGCAGGTATATATAATTGAATATGGCCTTGCAAAAAAGTATAGGGATCTTCAAACACACAAGCACATACCATACAGGTAATACTTATGATGTATTTATGCATAGAATTTGATATTTCCTCTTGTAAGTTGATCGCCAATTGACCCAACGTAAAGAACTCTAAGCTTGAAAGTTCCATTGGTTATGTTTGTAGCTCGTCAGCATACCTAAGGCGACCATTTTCTATCCTAGTCCCTAGACTTGTAGTGCCTCATAAGCAATTTGGTTTCGTAATCAAGTATTATTACAAAATCTTTTTACTTAATTATTCTTTTACATGTATTATCAATTGTCAATTCTTCCAATAAGTATAGCTCATATGTTGCATGTATGTTTCTCTGGTGAAATCATTTAATATATGCCACTCTGACCTCATCTTGTACTATTTTTCTTTCTTTATAAACCCTTTTACTGCCAATGGACTCGCATTTAAGTTATCCATTTTTTTCTAATAGAGAAAACAAGAATCTTACAGGAACAGCTCGATATGCAAGTGTTAATACTCACCTTGGAGTTGGTGAGTGAACTTACTGCAATTTATATTGATATGGGTTTTTCTTTCAGCGAACACCTGTCACTTTGGACTATTTTGGCTTTGATGTATGATCCACTGTGCTTTACATAACTTGCAGAGCAAAGCAGGAGGGATGATCTCGAATCTCTTGGTTATGTGCTTATGTACTTCCTTAGGGGAAGGTTGGTTTAACACATATCAGGTGCTTCAAAAACCTTTTAAATGCCGGGCCATACTGTTAACTTATTTTCTTGTTCTCTTCCTCAGCCTTCCCTGGCAGGGCTTGAAAGGTGGCACCAAAAAGCAGAAGTACGACAAGATTAGTGAAAAGAAGATGCTTACCCCCATAGAGGTAGCATTACTTGTGTTTGATACCTGTGTATTCTTTTGTACAAATAAATAGTTGAACTGTTCAAAAGTTTTCCTTCTTCTCTTCATGTTCAAGAAATGAAAGATTCATTGTGTCTGACGAGTTATATGCCTGCCATTTTCAGGTCCTTTGCAAATCATATCCTTCTGAGTTCACATCATACTTCCATTATTGTCGATCACTACGGTTTGAAGACAAACCTGATTATTCATACCTTAAGAGGCTGTTCCGGGAACTTTTCATTCGAGAAGGTTCACTTGCTATTCCAATTTTCTCTGTTCAAAATTTGCTCACCTTTTTGAATTTGTTTAATTTTGAATATTGAATCAGTCTTTCATCATCATAAATTTGCTATAAACTTTTATTATAAAATCTGCTTTTTGAACTCTCAAAAGTATTGATTTTGACAACAAACCAATGCCAGGTTATCAGTTTGACTACATATTTGATTGGACTATGCTGAGATATCCGCAGGTTGGCTATAGCTCAAGATCACGGGTCGGTGATCCTTTAACTTGCTGGATTTGATTTCCATGGAAATATTATTATTTTTTTCATTAAAGATGCTTATACTATGTTCCGTTTTCTTCTTCAACAGCCAAGCCCAGAGCCAGGCTTAAATCCTCCAGTAACATCTGCTGAAAGAACCCAAAGGCCTTCAGGTTTGTTCCTTTTCTCAACCTGATTTGTGAATGTAAGAAAATTTAACTACTGTGTTTAAAACACGTAAATTTCACCATGTTCTGTCCTTGATTTCCTCAAGTTAACTTATGGTTCTAGCATGTTTCTTTATTTGCTCTAGTTGGCCAAGAGATTCGTGAAAAGTTCTCTGGTTCTGTTGAGGCATTTGCGAGACGGAATGGATCTGGGCATGTGCCATCATCCAAGGACGTGGTGAGCGACCTTGCTTCTGAAAAAATAAAAAGGATTTTATCTATTGTTTTTCAATGAATGTCGGTTTGCAAGTTTTCTTATGATTTTCTCTTGAACTTTTTCTCTCCTTAAGCAACCTGATTCTGATAGGGCTCAGTCTTCCTCGAGAAACGGTAGTACTTCAAAGAGGCTTGTTGATTCAGGCAGCCGGCCTGGCTCCTCTGGTTGCCTAGTGAAAACCAGTCTAGCAGATTGGTCTCCAGAGGCAGTCGCCTGTCAACCACTCAGAGAGTCCAACCCGGATTTGAATCCAAGTCATCATCTTTTACTCGTGCTGCTGCCACTAAAGGTGGTCGCATTGATGCCCTTCGGAGCTTTGAGTTCTTGACAATCGGAAGCGGGAGAAAGAAATAAATGGCAAACACATCTAGTACTTAAGGATTTCCTGGTTATGAAGGAGATCTCAGCACTATAACTGTAATTACAAACAGTTTTCTCCGTATATCTGTCCTTGATTTGGTTTCATCCACAACTGCAACAATCTCCCCCGAAGAAGTTTCTCCCCGGGGAAGTACTCGTCAAACTCCTTCCTCGTGCACCCTTCATCAGGTATTCTTGCCATTATCATGCCTCTAGAGTGTCATTAAAGAAAGAAATGATATCATTGTCATCACCTCGAGAAAATTGTTCATATATGTCCAAGTTTCAACTATTAATTCTAGCTGTAATAAACACTTGACGTCTCTTTTATTTCATTAGAAGCAAACAAGAAGAATGCCTAAAAAGTATATTATTGTTCATGTCTTCGCGTACTTTGAAAGTATCGATCTGTTCGAATGTCCATAGATCCTTTTAAAGCTTTCACCCTTGGTATGAGCTGAAGTTTGTAATAACTGTCAAGAGAAATGGATGTCGCTATGATTATCAATTTAGCATGGGGTATGTTGTGAATCATTGCTTCTTTTTTGAACGTTATTATTGTTGTTATTATTATTTGTCTACTTTAGTTTAAAGTGAGAAAAGGGTTTGTTTAGTACCCTTTTATCATCATTTTGGTAGCCATTAACGAGTAAGCAACCTAGCTTAGGATTCAGAAGTGAAGGGTAGTGTGTAGGGCATCAATAGTTTACCTTAACAATTTTTTCTTTTTTTTAGTCCTTTTGATGACGTGATACTATGAGATTGTGACACGTGACGCGATTTCAAAGCCTTCAAAATAAACCAAAACTCAAGTTTAAATCTGCCATTGCCAACATGACATAATACGAAAGGTGGTAACGCACTTGTATTGAATACCTGAGAACAAGTTACTATTAATTACATGCAAAATTACAAACGGTGGGGTCTTGTACAGGAAATTCATTTTGCTTTGACAATTGACATAATGTTGGGAGTGAAAATACACAACAAATATAAAAGAATATTTACTTTCTGATATCATTTTGCAAAAAGAAACAATCTCCTAACTGGCTCAAGAAGGAGCCAAATCCCATATCTCAAACCACTTCTGCCTTGGGAGGCGGCCTTTGCCTCTAAAACTTCACTGGAACTTTGAAACATAAAGATGCGGCGAAAAAAGATCACAAGGATAATGTGGCGTGTTCATTTTCTTGAACGATTCTCGGGGGCTTCTTTTTGCCTAGGCAAGAGTTTTGTAAAGCTCCCTTGAACAGGTTGACTGGCAGCTTCAGCTGACTCATCCTCTGCAAAACATAGACCAAGATTAAGATGAACGAACCATAGCTCGATTGACGTTTAGTTCTTGCAATGTGCTGACATTAACAACTATCATATGCAGTAAAGATGCTGAACAACAATCGTACTGCACCCACCAAAAGCATATAATAGTGAAAATATCTTACCAAAAGGGATTTGATGGAGGGTCGCTTGGGTTTCGAGCTCTTCTTTAATTCAGCTGCACAATTGAGCAAGGCAAAACCAGTCAAATACAAAGATAATCCAGGTTAGAAAGTTGCAGAAGATACACCTGTGTTCAAAATAACTAGACGGAGAAGGAGAAGGAGAAGGAGAAGGGAAAGAGAGATTGATCGAGAAAAACATGTGTAAGTTGGATGTAGTTTGGGTATGGAAATCAGAAGCAGCAAAGGTGAAAAAATAAATCGGGGGAGGAAGAAAAATACCGATGCCAGGTAACTGGTTATCATTTACAATTTCAAAGTTCTTGTATGTTTAACCCACAAAGTTTACATCTTTGGATGGAAGCATCTGCATCAAAGGGAAAAACAAATAAATATATAATGTACATGCAAGCAATAGAAACATCATTTATCAGCTACAACCCTTTCTTAACCATGTTATGATACATTAAGGCCAGTAGACTAGAAAATGCTACGTACAACAAAATTTCACATGAAAATGGTTCTGGTATTTAAGGAAAAAATAGATTTTCAAAGAATTCGCCCACCCCACCCCAAAATAATGGTGCCATTTAATTTCGAAAAGTTTGGTAAAGAAAATTTCCTAGCAAACTTGGGTAAGAAACAGTCACTCCAGGTTAACCGTAGCAGCAGGAATTTACGACATATAAGAAATTCTCTATGATACCAATAACTCGAGTTCTCGGTTCACAACATTTTTAATTGCAAATACATGAAATTGTCCTAACCTTTCTCCAAGGACCTGATTTTGCGGCAGATGGAATTTGGATGTCAGACTGGTGCATCAAAGAAAGGAAAGCAATAAGAATATGTCAAAACAGGCCGTTTTGCAAATATTTATAATCATCAAAACACTGATCTACCTCTTCAAACTTCTCAAAATTTTGCGTGTCCAACTCATCATTGACTTCAGGAATGAATGCAGCTTTCATTTGATATAACCTGTCCCCTTCAATACCTTTAAACCATGGGTGACACTGAAAAAAAAAAGAGATAAAGCCAGCTCGTTTAGTAATCTGCAATCTAATTTTTAAACAATGTCAAAGAATCCAGAACAGGACACACCACACAACACCTTAATTTCATGAGCACCTTTTGTGCCAAGCCTCTGCTCGACATTACATAAAAGTTTACTGATAAGATCTTTTGCTTCTTCCGGAAATTTTAAGTGTGTTCTCCAATTTACTATCTGGAAAATGCAGAAAGAAGGCACAGAAAAATATAAATAATAGCATAAAACGATGACGCCACCATAACTTAATGGTAAAAGTTACCTTCCGACAGGTTGACATTGGCTCATCCGAATAAAAGGGTGGATATCCAACTAGCATTTCATACATGATAGCACCAAGAGACCACCTAGAAAAATATCCAAGAAAATTACCATTACAGCCCCACCTCTAGAAATAAATACAAATGAAACATCATTTTTAATATACAAACCAATCACATTTCACTCCGTATCCTTTCTTCAGCAAAACCTCTGGAGCAATATGGTCAGGTGTACCAACTGTAGAATAAGCCTGAAGTATCACAATATTTAAATGTTCAAGCAACATTAATTTTCAATTTCGAAAATAGCAAACTCTTAAAAAACCCAAACAATGCTTGAACTGCGGAAAATGAAGGAGAAATAAGTTGGAATTTTCTTGCTTTGTAAACTCAATATTAGCATCAGTAATAGAAATACTAAATGTTGCATTGGTTACATCATGGTAGTCAAGCACTTACAAGCATCCTTCTATTCCTCTGCCAGTGCTGCAACTGCTCTTGTTGTGTGCGTTTTGGTGCCGCAGGTCGGCCATCACTTTGAAGGGCCCCACTGAGATTCTTTGCCATAGAAAAATCCTTTTCCTGAAGATTACTGCAATCTAATGGTTTACATAATCCAAAATCTGATAATTTCATATGACCATTTCTGTCGAGTAGTAGGTTGTCAGGCTTGATATCTCTGCAACATGCGACATAGAATGGATTCACCAATTAGTCCAAACTCAAGAAGGCCGTTATATAAAAGTGTGCAAAGGTTTACCCTATGTTTGGATAAATAATAATAAAGGAAAAGAAAGGAAAGGATAACTAAGTAAAAGAGAGGAAGTCCAAAGAAAGGAAATGATATATTTATTTCTTGTTTGGATAATTAAAATTAATAAAGGAAAGAGAGGGAATTTTAACATCTCTTGTTTCGTTAAAAAGTGGAAAGGAAAAAGAAAGGAAGGTTTTAATAATTTTCCAATAATAACCTTTATATAAGTAACATATAATAACAAATCTGAAACCATAACTAACCTTAAGTTACATAAATTTCATAATATATGAGTTAAATAAATATATATTTATAATAGAAGTTGCTAAGTAGAATATATATCTACCAATATATTATAGTCAAACTAAATATCAAAATATCTAATAACATGCATTTTTAAAGAAATTAGTGGAATATACAAAAAAAAAACTCAAACATAAAAAGAATATAGTTCATAAAATTAGAATTTAAAACCCAATATTTAGTCCAAAATATTATTTAATAAAAATTAGAAAATACAATGTAAAAAATATAGTAAAATATACAAATAGCAAAATGGACATTTTAAAAATCAAAATATTTTTACCTCTCATTTCCTCCCATATCCCCTCAAATTGGGGTTTTAAAAAATAGGGTAAAACAAGGGAAAGTGAGGGATTCTAAACTCCCCTTACTTAGTGAGGGATTCTAAACTCCCCTTACTTTCCCTCCTATGTATTCCCCCAAACAATGGAAAGGATTGTCCTTCCCCCTCACTTTACTTGGCTTTCCCTCATCCTTATCCAATCCAAACATAGTGTTAATGTCATTCCGACTCACCTATGAATGTAATTATGTTTGTGGATTGATTCAATCGCCAAGACAGTTTCTCCAACATAAAACCTAGCCTCATCTTCGGTTAGTATATCCTTCCGCATTAGTAAAGTCATCATATCTCCCCCGGGTAAATATTCCATAATGAGGTATAGGTATTCTTCATCTTGGAAGGAGCAATATAGTTTAACAATGCAATTACTGTCAACCTCAGCAAGTAGATTTCTCTCAGCTTTCACATGTTCAACCTGAATATCAGAAATGCAAGCCAACAAGTTAGCATCATGGCACAAGACAAGTTAAGGAAACTACACAGGCAGTTCAAAATTGTGTACCTGGCCTCTACGAAGCATCTCTGACTTCTTGAGCTTCTTCATAGCATAAACACGACCAGTTGCCTTCTCCCTACAGACTCTAACCTGTAATGAGAAAAGGTTGTGTTAAAAGTAATTCCAGCAAAACAGATCAAGATGTTCAAGAATTTCAGAAGAACTAAGAAAAAAGGTGAATCATAGGTAGGAGTGAGCAAAACTCGACTCGACTCGAAAAAAATTGATTTTTTTTTCAATTTCGAGTTATTCGAGTCAAATCGAATAACTCGAAAAAATTTCAATTTCAAGTCGAGTTCAAATTTTCAAATTTCGAGTTATTCGATTTTTCGAATAACTCGAAAATATCCCCTATAAATTTCAGGGGCTAATTGCACATTTAGCCCCTGTAATTTTATTTTCAATTTTATTTCAGTCATGTCTTCTCTTTTTTCTGTTTTTTATTTTTGCCTTTTAATTTTCTTTTCTTTACAATCTGGTACTTTCCAGATTCATTTTTTTATTTTATTTAATTCAATTTTTATTTGTATATTTTATATTATGCTATTTATTTTATGTTTTTTTAATTTCCGTCTTTAATTTATCGCTTTTAATTTTCCGCATTTTTAATTTTTCGCATTTAAATTTCTGCAATTTAATTTACGTATTTTATTTTGTTCGTCCCGATCCACTTCTGGAATTTTAATTTATGCATTTTATTTTCGTTAATCCGGTCCTTTCCGGATATTTTAATTTACGCATTTATTTTCCCTAAACATTTTCAAAATGTATTCGAAACAAAAAAAAACCGCCATAAAAAAACCCTTATACCTCAAAATTTTAGTTATTACAGCGGTGTGTTTTAAATTTATCAAATATTTCCCTAAACCCTAAACTGGAAAATATATTTTGAGACACTCTTTTCCTCCTTCTGCTATCTTTGGTCTCGCCTTGGCCTTACCTAGATAAGAAGGAGGTTTTTAACGAGGCTCGTAATTTAATGAAATGACTCGAAAATAAATGTATGTAGATTTTATATTATTAGAGAAAGTCGTTTAAATTTGAATTAAACCATACTATAATATTATAAATAGTGGTTACAATCAAGATTTGTACATAAACTCGAAAAATCAAATCGACTCGAACTCGCTAAACTCGACTCGAATCGAAAAAATTTCAAATAAAGTTTGAGTTGTAAAATTAGACTCGTCAACTCGAATAACTTGAAATTTTTTTACTCGACTCACTCGAACGCTCACCCCTAATCATAGGATATAGGTAAAACTATGATCAATGTGTTCAGAAGCATTAGTAACAAACAAATCGTGCACCTAAAGCAGTAATAAGAAGAAGGCTGTCCTTCTAGAAGTTCCTAGATGCATTGTCCCAGTAAAAAAGGTTTTGATGGTAGGAAGAAATATTAAATATAATATTTAACATAATAATCTAGTGATAATAATAACTAATCAATTTTTCTCCACATCGGCAAGCAGATTAAAGAAAGATCAGAAATAGAAGCAAAAGAAACACCTATGTATGACGTACAGTATGACAAAGATATAAGTACCTCTCCAAATGCACCCTTGCCAATCATGGTCAATGGCTCAAAATCATCAGCCCCCATCTTATGCTATGCCTCTGGATACGCATGTATTCTGTCTCCTCCTTCTCCAAATACTTAAGTAAGTTGTTTTGTTCTTCTTCAGAGACTTCAGCATCAGCTAACTTCTTTTCTAGAATATCACATCTGCAGAAAATCATAATTAACCAAAACCATTATCCCTTTCCTTAAAAAAAGATGAAAAAGGACCATAAATCTCCGTCTTCCCTTGATCACAAATACATTTTAGCACGCTATATTTTTGCAGATGATATGGAATGAAATGACAGCTTAAGTTCTTTTGCATAAATTTCTTGGACCAGAACCTATTATAAAGCATCCTGACATGTGATAATTCAGCCAAATTGTCAGGCCGTAATATAGAGCACAGTTCCATTGCATGCTATATTAGAGTTATGTGAGCATAACAGTAACTACTACTTGGGGAAATATCCGAAAGAAGAAGAATTTAAATCATACCGCTCCTTCCTTTCCTGCAGACTTTTCATCTGCTTCTTGTAATGGTCTTCAATATACTGCTTTGCAGCTGCTACCCGCTGTTTGGTGACATTTGATGGTGCCTCTTCACTTGTTGGCGGTTTAGACCCCTCCTTTGTGTTACCTGCGCCTTCTTTATTCTTTGAAGGCCTTAACTTATCTTTTGATCTCAACTTGTTGAACCAAGACCTTGTAGCTTCCATTGCTTTACTCGATAAATACAACGCTTGTAAATTCACACTCCTAAATGTACATTACAATAATGCTTATATCATGCTTGCAGACAGAAATTTTATCGACTTTAACACATCATTGTTTACCAAAACATCCAACAAACAGATTCTGCAAACAAAAACAAAAGTGAAACTTGAGCACATACAAAAAGAGAAACCAATCAACATTTCAAACAGAATTTTAAGTTGCTATCAGCCGACAAAGGAGACAAACAAATAAACAAGAAAAATCAGATAATTGGGCAGAAAATTCTAATCATCAGAAACTTCAGGATCCACTAGAGGCTAGTAATTTCTCACCAAACAATACAGTGTTAGCTTAATCAGTAGCGAAATGGTCACATCTGACTAAGTTTTACACAAATACATGCACTATTGCACAAAAATAACACCTAATTGCAAGCAATTTAAGTCAATCAATAAATTCAAAGCAATTCAAGGTAGATGTTCTGGAAGAAAGAGGTAATGATGCTTTACATTTAAAATAAAAATCCAGCATTTTGCTAATTTCCTCAGCAACCAAACACAACACTCAAAAATGAATCTTAGAACTAACAAAAAACAGAAGAAAAAACAATAAAAAAACACTGAAATACCCAAACAGTTAAAAGTTGCAATCTTTTAAAGGGAAAATCTAACTTACCAAAGATACTTAAACCGGGTGAATTTGGGAGGAGATTGATTGCAGAAGCAAAGCGAGAAAGGTAGTAAAACGACAGCGTAGTAATTGTATAAACAAGTAGAAGAAAACCCTAGTAAAGAGGGAATCGAAAGAAGAGAAGATTAAGGTGAAGATGACAAAATTGAAAGACTCGTTGGTTAGGATTTTACGGCTTTTGAAAAGTTGCAGGCTTTGCCCCTTTTGACTTTTCTGCAGCTTTTTTATTCTTATTTTTTATGTTTGATATTTTTGTCTGAAAATTTAATGCAATCTCACTTCTGTCGTATATAGAGAGGGAGAGGCAATCGATAATTAAAGTATATTATTTTTAAATTTTAGGTGTTTAAATTATTTTTTATAAAAATAAATATTTAAAGTTTTAAAAGTTATAATTTTAGGTGTTCGACTATTAAAAAAATGTTATTCATTTAAAACGCGACACATGGTATGAATATTGATTTTTAAAATTATTTTGTAAAAAAAATTTAGTTTTTTAATCTCAAAATTTACAAAAATGTTCAAATTAGTCTCTAAATCTCTAAAAACCTTAAATCCTCAAATCTTCACCGCTGCTGCCGCCGTCGCTGACCAAACTCGTTCTGTCGCTGGACCCAGCCGACCATTTCCCTCAACTCACTGTTGTCAGAAATAGGCGAACGGTGTGCCAATCGAACAATTATTTTATGTTCGACGTTTAATGTTCGGTTGGCACAACTTTCGTCAATTTTTGACAACGGCGAGTGAGGAGAAATGGTCAGTTGAGTCCAATGATCGAAAAAATGGGGCCAACAATGGCGTTCGGCGACGGCAGCAGTGAAGATTTAGGGATTTAGGATTTAAGGATTTGGAGACTATTTTAGAAAGTTTTAAAATTTCAAGATTTTTTTGTAAAATTTTAAATTATTAAAAAATAATTTAAAGAATTAAAAATGGCACGTGTCAATTTTGCACTGGTTAACGGTTTTTTAAATGTAGTTAACAGTCGGGCACTTAAAATTATAACTTTTAAAACTTTAGGCACCTAATTTTACAAAAAAATATATTTTAAACGCCTAAAGTTCAAAAATAATATACTTTAAGTACTTATTTTTTATTAAAGCCTATATATATATATATTACTCAACGTCTAGGTTTATTATTACTTTTCTTATTATGATAAGTAACTAATTCATTAATTTATTAATTCAGATCATATGTTATAGAAGTTTATTGTTAAATAATTCTTTTAATTTATTTTGTTTTATTATCAATATTATAATTTAATAGCTGACCTTACTTGCTAAATCTAGAGACAAAACCATGATTAAATGTTGAGAAGGTCAAAATACCTAACTTCAAAATTTTTTATAGGTATTTGAACTAGTATGAACATAAACTTTGGGAGGGATCATGGTCCCTTCGGTCGCCTCTTTAATGTTTATTTGTATTTTTCATTTGTTTAAATTGTTGGATTGAGTTTTAACTTTTTATTTGTTTGATTATATTTTATTTTTAAATGGATAATTTGTACACTATAATTATCTTAAATGTCTTAATTAGTTTATTCTTGTTTTATAAATTATTCTTGTAATTTTAAGGTATTTTTTATTTAATAAAACTAAAAACTATTATCAGCTAAAATAAAAATATATATATATATATAATAATAATAATAATAATAATAATAGAAAATTTATTCAATATACATGTTGTAGTCTTTAGACTATACAACTATTTATGAGTTAAATATTTAATTTAAGGGGTTTTTTTATTTTTCCAAAAGTAAATGTGCATGTTTGTATTATTTTTTTACAGAGCACGTGTATCAAAAAAATTACTATATAATTTTTTTAGTATATAGTATAATCTCATAGTAATATATTCTAATTTTTTTTAGCCATTTGATAATACATTTTATAGACAAATTACTAAAATTTGATTTTTTTTTAAAAAAATAACAACATTCAATTTTTCACTTGGTGCTATAGACACAATATATATAGTTCAACAAATATTATTAAAGAATATGATGGGAAAATATAAAGTATTGTAGGGATATGAAGTGGACCACTTGAAATTAATTGGATTAGAGAAGTGTCCATATTTAATAGTTTGGACAAATAATAATAGAGAAAAACTTTAATACAATACACAGTATGTGTAAACTTTAATTTACTCAGACCTTTTAGTTTTAGAGGTTAGGAGTTTAGTTTAAGGTTTAGGAATTTGGGTTGTAGGGTTTAGAATTTAAGGTTAGTATTTAGAATTTAGGGTTTAGAATTTAAGGTTTAGGGTTTAGGTTTAATTTTAATTTATAGTAAAAATAGACAAACTTGTGTAAATAAAATTTATTTTACACAACTTGTGTATCAAATTTAAAACCATAATAATAACCTCCTCATAGATATAGATAACTAAATACAAAGCCTTGATGTCCGGCTTAGACACAGACGCGTTATCGACGCGTGTCCCTTGCCTAATGTCAGGCACGAGTTGTCTCACCCACACGTATTTGTTTTTTTTCTTCTTTCATATTAATTCAGGTAAATTATATTGCACAGATTACCACTCAATTATCTTTTCTCTCTTATTTTTGGTCATTTAACTTTAAAATTTTTCAATTTAATAATAAAACTTTATACATTAAAATTTTTGTTCACTTTGAATTATTTTATTATTATTTTTAATGACATGTTATTTTTAATATTATTAACTATAAAAATAATTTGAAATAATTAATAAAATCATATTATTTATTAAATTTAAAATAATCACCACTGGTTGTCATCATCATCGACCACTATCAGCCTTTGGAATTGACAACCGTTTGATCCCAAATTGTAGCAGAAGACTCATTTTGACACGTTGAGTTTGAATGTGATGGTTGTTTCATTGAAAAATGTCATGAAACTCATGAATCTTGACTCAAACATTTCGATTTCTCACTTTTGATCTCCTATTCGAAAACTCCATAGCACTTTTTTAAAAAATAAAGGTTATATTTGCTTGACCGAAATAAAGTAACCAATAAAATTTGATATCAAACGACCTCTATTTACGACCAACAACGGGGACATCTGACGATAAAAATAGTGAACGACGTGAAGATGACCAAAGGCTGACAGTTAGGTTTAGTTTTATTTATTTAAAATTATTTTGATATTTAATAATATTAAAAAATATCATGTCATATAATAATAATAATAAAATATTTTAGAGTGCAAAAAATTTTAATGTATAACGTTGAGTTGTTAAATTTGAAAATTTTAAAGTTGATATCAAAATAAAATAGAGAAAATTTTAAGTGATGATCTGTATATTTTACCCTTAATTTTGTCCAACATCTTCAACTTACCCATTCCATTTCAAATTGGTTCATGAATTTTAAATTATTTCAATCACATCTTTAAAATATTAGTATATTAATAAGATCTTATGTTGATTCTATCGTCAATTTAGTTGTTAAGTACGTGTTTTGATCTAATATGTAGCGTATTTAAAATATATATTTATAATATTAATAATTAAGTGTCAACAATCTCTTAGGGTGTAGGCTCAAGGCTCATTAGGAGCAAAAATTCATCTTTCTCCTTCCTTAGGTAAAAATGTTCAAAAAAATTATTGAAAATTAAGTTTTGAGTTCTTCGACACCATATTTTTATATTAAAAAAATTACATCCAATACATTGGCGGTGAAACTTTTAGTTTCCACAAATGCCTTGGTTTTATGGTACAAGAGTTTATGTGTGAGAGTTTAGGATTCAGGGATTAGGGTTAGGGGTTAGAATTTAAGTTTTAGGGTAATATATTAAGGGTTTAGGTTTTAACCTATAAAACCTAAATTTTAACCCAAACCCTAACTTCTATTCACAATCACTAAATTCTAAACTACTAAACTCAAGCCCCTAAACCATACACCATAAATTGAGTTCCTAAACTCTAAAACTAAAGCATTTGTGAAAAATAAAAATTTTCACTGCCAGTGTATTAAATAATTATCCTTAAAAAACATATAAATTAATTACGTTCCAAGTTCTTCAATAGTATTTTTTATTTTATTTTATTTTATTTTTTGGAGTAAAGCACTCAATTAATATAGTAGTGTAATTCCGAGCCCTTCCCTTAAATAAATAAATAAATAAATTCTTGAAAACGAAGGATAAGATTTGAAGGGCAATGCTGATCACGATGGGAGCTAAGGAGTCCTGGCTCCCAGACTTTTAAAAGTTTAAAATTTAATCCTTTAAAAAAAAAAAATTTGACCCCACAAATTTTAAAAAAAATTATTATGTTTTAAAATTATGAATATTTTTAATTATCATTTTTTAAATTTTTAAAAATTTCTCATTACGTCTCCGAATTTTTAAATTTTACAATTTTTTTTGAACATTTAAAATCAGACCCTTCAAAAAAATTTAAAATTTTTTAATTTAGGCCTTCAAAACTTTTGAAAATAAGTACTCTCCTAAACTGATCTACACCTGGTAAAGCCAACTTGATTCAGCCATGAGACGGTGTTGATTGACCTTAGAAATGGGACATAATAATTGGACACCATATATTCATGTTCGATACATGAATATGATATTCTAAATACACATTCGAATATATTTTTTCTGCATTGTAGCCATGGATGCCTCCATAGCTTACCACCAAGGAGCAAGAAAACTTTGAGGGGCACACAACTAAGAACAAAAGGACAGCTCTTTGGGGTCAAATTCAGATGCAGACATTTGGCAAGAATGAAGAATAAGGAACAGAAAAACAGATCAGTCGGCCATTGGTCCCCCAAGGAAAATGAAAACAAGGCACAATAGAAGCAACAACTTGTCCATTAGTCATGGGGCATTATATAGGGTACTCTATGTCATCCGAAATCCGATATGTTTTCGACACAAATATGCTTTTCTAAGTTCAAAAATGCATCGAACATGATATCTGACGAATATTTCAAGGTAAAGTTCTATTCTTTGTTTGTTTGAAGAATAGCCTATATAGATGGTAATCAATTCATGGCTTGTCATGTAGTTCATTACAAGTAGAAGAAAGGGGGTAAAAAAAGAAAACAATTCGAACCATTGCTTAATGCTAAAAAATGAAATTGTTCGATGGATTAGTAATGGGAGAGCTTCTTAATACCTTGGAACTGCAGAAGATACATATGGAGAAGTACATTTAAAATCGTGAGGCTGAAATATTCTACTCGGAGTTCCGGACGCTTTCACTTGTGAGCCACAGTTTCTTTTGGACGATAAACATGACGTCGTCACCTTCATTTTCTGAATCCGAACTGGAATTAGCCGTCGCTACTGCTTCCCAGTGCAAAGCTGATAAATACTTCTTTACAGAATCTATCACTGGTTGTTTGTCCCAAATGATTATGAAACCACTGGGCCGGAGAATACGATCCATCTCGAGTAACAAGTCCTCGGCACTACAGCCTTTCTTCTCAATATCCGAAAAGACTGTCCAAGCATGAAGTAAATCATAGGTTCGAGGGTACGTGGAAAAGGCTTCACACCTGCCAAAATGGTCAAAACAGGGATGAAAATATGCACATAAAGAAAGCCAAGTACATAAAATATGTGATTTAATGGAAAAAATAAGTTAATATTTCGGACTACGTTAGCCAGATGTTGTAAGTTAATATGTGCATACCAGTTATGAGTGGTGCCAATGAGGCCTCTGTCATATATCAACTTAAGTGTGTTCGGTCCATCCTCCGGGATGACATTCATCACCCAAACATTCTTGTCTTTTAGAGCAGCCGCAAAAGATCCCATGTGTGCTTTCATGTCCATCAAATTTCTCAAAGTATCAGCCTCAATCTTCGGACTTAAAAGATTCCAATAACTCTCTACCCGATGGCGCCAAGTTTCCTATGGAATTGCAAAAGCTATATTAGCATCCACGCTTAAATCATAATATAAGCACTAGGAAATAATCACAAATAAAGGCATGGATGAAACAATGCTGCCTTCATTACCGTGTCTTTTTCGAACATTTCGCTTGAATAACCAAAATCAGCAAGTCTGGGAGGAGGAGATGTCAATCTGGCCGGCCACGGAGCCAAACCACTTCCCTTGGCTTTCTGGTCATCTGATAGAAACAAAAACAAGTTTTAGTTAAGATAAATTTTAACAACTCCGAAGAAAGAGCAAAGTTCAACTTCCAAATCAATAAAAGCCAAGTTCAAGACACGTTATGTGAAAATCTATTTCTAAATATTAGAATACTCTGATAGAATATAATAATAATAGTAACAGTAATAATGATAAGTAATAAATAAAACCGGGGGAAAATATCAACTAAATGGGGAGGGGGGGGGGAGACTTTAGTATTAGTAACACCGACAGGTGTACTCACGATCAGAATAAGGAGTGATACAAGCTTCCATTGGCACACCCCAAACTGCATCCAGATCATCATCAGACCGGCAGAGGGGGGGATTTGTTCCAGGTTCACGTTCCATATAACAATCATTTGTTAAAGGCTTTTGCCAAATGACAGTTTGGTTCCTCTTTGCAGCTATTCTCCAACACATACTTCCCACAAGGGCGCTCATCTCTTTCCATATCCGGAGATCCTCTTCATCTTGCGCATAAGCTTCTGGAGACGAGTAGGCAAAATAGCCTCCGGGTCTAAGTAACCGGTCTAGCTCAAGAAGAAGAATCCCATCCCTTTGAAGCCAATCAATCCTACAGCGAGAACAGTGAGCAAGTTCAAACGATCTGCTCGGGTAAGGGAGTCTTTTGGTCCCAAGAACACCGAGATATGCAGGAATTCCTCTTTCCAGGGCAAATTGGATTTGATTTTGATGCACATCATTGGGTGCTAATGACATTGCTATGATATCAGAAGAAAGAAGATAGGCTCCAAAACTTGCAACACCACAACCGACATCAAGAACTGTACGAAGTCTGCCTTCATTATTTAAATTGTTGTGTGAAAAATTGAGCATCTGCCAATTGAAAACCATAGAAACCAAAGTCATTGCTTCTTCCCTAGGTTTGAGAAGTTTAATAAGAACCATTATATACGAAGCCAATCAGTAAAAGAAGAAACCAAAATATGATGCAGAAAACTCAAACAGACACAAATATATCATTCCTTATTAGGTGTTCAAGATTATTGCACTCATGTTTCAAAATATTATCTTTCGAGCCAAAATCAGTATGCATCAGCAATCTTACATTTGCAATTGAAGCAATATACTTGTCAGCTCCATAGTGGAAATGGGTGCCTCCCCCTGGAAAAACTATCTTTTCACCTTGTACAACCATCCAATTCTGGTCAGACTTTTCATGTGCAAGGTGAGTATGGGGAATATTTGCCTTCCACACTTCATCTCTGCTTTGAGGCCACTTAATCGGAATCTGTAATTTCACATGAATTAGAACACTATCGGAATATGAAAAATATCACAATGACCAACAATGAAACACGTGTACACTACGACCATCACTATATATGACAAATTCACTATATACACTACATCAGCACCTTGTAACCTGCTGGAGGAGGAATCAAGCAATTGTATCTCCTTTCGGGAGGGGGGCAGTGACGTTCGTAGTGCTCCATCACCGACAAGTCAAGCTTTAATCTCATTTGGTATATGATATTTCTGTCTAAGCATGGAATCAATTCTGAATGTCGATCATCACAGACCTTCAAAAGTCATAAGCAGATAAGTTAAATCCCACAGCAACTAATCAATACCAAATGATTCAGCAAAAAACAACTTACCGGGAAAGTTTTTGGTACAACATCTTCTCCATCCTCCAGTCCAACTTTTGTTGAAGATTCATATTGCTTGTCATCAGCTTCATCATCTCCACCCAAATAAGATCCAAACTTTCTCAGAGATTTGCTGCCATATTCTAGAGCCGAAGCACCATTGCTTGAAGACCCAAAAATAAATCCATAATATACATAGAGAAAACCGAGAAAGATTGCCACAACACAGACAGAAGTGATTAATCTCTTCTTTTGGCCTCCATCAGATCTTCCCCTCATCCTTTTTTAGCACTATGATTCTTCACAAACTGTTTTCACTGAAATCTCCTTATCCTAGTCAATCTCGCATCAAATTTCGTATTCAAAATTAACCGGTTCCGTTGCTAACATCAGGGGCTCTGCTCAATTGAATGAATTGACACAAAACACTTCAAAACTTATCAAAAAGAAACACTGTGGGAAACTGATCAAACCTGCAAGAAAACCATCAGGTGATTAATGCTCTTGAATCAACCAACAAAGTGATTTAACTTCAACAATAAAGTTCAAAACATTCAGATCCACCATGTTAATAGTCCAAATCTATGGTGAACTTAGATTACACAATTAAAAAGAAAGGGTAGAGACAATGTAAAGATTAATGCTAAATGACATTAACTGCCTACAGTTGTAACCAGTTGATTGACAACCATGAAAGAGCAATAAAAGCATGTAACTAATGCTCTTTTTTACTCTGAATTGAAACAATGGGAATCATGAAAATGACAGCTAGGTAGTAGCTTCAATGAACTAAACAGATCTGAGTCAACAAAATCTCAACCAAACCCAAATTTCTGCATTAAGAAAGAACAAGCATTAAAAACTAACCAAATCCAACCATCAAGAATCAAACTTGGATTCCAAAGGAATCAATACCACTAACATTCTTGAAGTAAAGATAGGAAATTGGAATTGACCCATTAAAACTACCACAAAAACAAGCAAAACCCATAAATCAGATCCTATAAAAGAAAAGAAACACGGTTTTAATGAAAACCTAGAAATGTATTCACAAAAAAAAACTTGAAATGGAAAAAAAATTAAAACAAAAGCTTACTGGATTTCAATGAAGAAACCGAAATGATCAAGATAAAGATAGGTGTGGGTTATCTCCAAAACGAAGAACCAAGAGCAAAGCAAGAGAGTGAGAGGGATTAGATCTCAAAGAATCTTCTTCTTTTTAATATGCAGTGTGAGGGAAAGAGATAGAGAGAGAAACTGCAAGACAGGGTTGAGTTTCACACGTAGTTTCTGAAGGAATCTGTGTAAACATTTATCTGTCCAAGACTGGATTTGTAGATGACTAGAATTTGACATTGGGTGAAATTTTTCTTCTTTATCCTACTTTTTCTCAAATAAATCAAAATGTTAGTAGTAATTTTTTAAGTGAAATAGTGGCAATTTTAGGTGAAATTGACCCAATATTGTGATTAAATTTCTTTTAATTCATAGCCTAATTTGAATTATTTTCAAATCTACTGCATTTTAAATAGTGTATTTTGAGGTCGGAATACATGGATTTTGTCTTGCTATAGTATTTTATTTTTTAATTAAAAAATAAAGGGTGAAGATGGTTTTTAATTAAAAGAGCTTAAATGAAGATATATGCCTAAAGTATATTTTTTTTAAAATTTTAGGTGTTTAAAGTATTTTTTTTTATAAAAATAAGTACTTAAAGTTTCAAAAATTACATTTTTAGGTGTCTGACTGTTAATGGGTGTTAAATTTTTTTTAAACCAATCAATACTTGACACGTGACATTAATATAATTTTTTTTAAAGAAAAACACCCAAAAATTTTAGTTTTTCATAAATTTCCAAAATTTTATAATTTTTACAAAATAGTCCACAAATCCCTAAAATCTTTCAAACTCAAACCCCCAAATTGTCGTCGTTTCCATCGCCGACCGCCACCCAAAAGCTTACCCCTTTGGTCGCCGAACTTAGCTGGTTGTTTATCTCAGTACGGCGTCGCCAAAAACGATGAATTTTTGACGACGATGTGATGGGAGAAACAACCAGCTAGGTCCGGCGACAAAAGAGGTAGGCTTAGGGGCGACGATCGACGGCAGAAACAACGATAATTTGAGGGTTTGGGTTTGAGAGATTTTAAGGATTTGAGGACTGTTTTGTAAAATTGCAAATTTTCAAGAATTTATAAAAAAAATTGAAAAATAAAATTGTTTTAAGTTTTAATTTTGAAAAAAATAAAATAAACATGTCATGTGTCAAGCATTGATTGGTTAACAATTTTTAACACCCTTTAACGGCCAAACACTTAAAATTGCAACTGTTAAAACTTTAGGCACATAAAATTATAACGGTTAAAATTTTAAACACCTATTTTTTAAAAAAAAATACTTTAAACCCTTAAAGTTCAAAAAATAAATACTTTAAACACTTATTTTTCATTTAAGCCTTAAAAAATAAAAACAAAGATTGATGGTGGCAGGGATGACACCTGGCAGGCGCAGGGCTATGGGCTGGAAAAAATATGCGGCAGTGTAACAAGACAGATTGCAAACAATTCGTCTTCAAAGTGGATGTTGTTTTTTTATTATTAAAATCGCATGCATTGTAGTATCAAGACGGAATCTATATATTCTAAGTGTAATAGATCCGAAAATAATTCAAGTTCTGCTATAGATTAAAAAAATTCAACCACGCGTCAATTTCACCGGCAAATCTATATAAATATTCCTTATTTTAAAATTATTTAACGAAATAATTCCTTCAAAATTTATTTAACGAAATACCATCATTTCATATGATGAAAACGCTCCTCGCCTGACACACTTTTAGAAAGCGATGTTGTGGTTGGACGCAACTTTCAAATATATTTAATGAAAAAACTTTTATTCACACGTGGTATAAATTTTAATTTACACGAACTTTTTAAGTTTATGGGTTAAATATTTAGTTTAGGGATTTAGGGTTTATATTAAGGTTAGTGTTTAAAATTTAGAATATAAGATTTAGGTTTAAGGTTTAGTTTTTAGGGTTAAGAATTTATGATTTGGGTTTTATAATGTAAATATACAGAATTGTGTAAAATTAATTTTACACAATCTGTGTATCAATATTTTACTCATATATAATTTCATATGTATAAGAAAATATAATGTTGATAAAAATCGCGTCCAGTCTTACGTGTCTAAAATGGGAGTAATTCATTAAATAATTTTTTGAGGGATTATTTTGTTAAAAAATCAAAAAGGAAAATGTTTGGGTAAATTAACTTAAAATGGTAGGTAATTTTTTAAAAACTAAAAAAGTAATATTTTAATGAGACAAATGAATAATTATCGAATTTTTTAACAGAGTCAAATGAAATTTGTTAAAATTTCAAGGAGTGTAATGATAATTTCTAAAAAAAAACTTGGGGAATGCCCTCTCATCGTCTCAACATGAAATTCCTCAAACGTAAGGACGTGATTTGTAATATAAGATTATGAATTATATTTTGATATTATGCCTTGTAAAATACACGATTTGTTTATTTTAAATTTTAATTTTTAATTTTAGATTTTAGACTTAAACCCTAAATTTTAAAGTTAAATAAAACCTCTAAATTTTAAATTAAGAAACTTGCATAAACTTTAATTTATAAAATTTATGTATAAAAATATTTTACTAAAATTATTGTTTTAAAATTTTAAATTTTACAAGATCCACTAATTGGCTGAATGCTCAATAATACTCATCATATCTCATTTTATATGTGTTCGAATCCCGACATTTACCTTCGAATATAATATTTCTTTATTTAATAAAAAAATAAATTTTACTAATCAAATACCATTTGTATGATGATTTAAATTGCAACATTACCCACCTTAGGTCATCAAAATTTGTACATATTTGGTCCCACCAAACCTAAGAGGGACGGGAAGTCAATTAAATTAGGTTGGTGATAATTTGTTATTATTATTAATTCCATGATGTCAATCATATAGCTAAGAATATCATGCTCCTTTCTGACTGCAAAACTGATCCTTCAATATTATTTTATTACTATTTTAGTATGACTTAGTATATTTTATTATTATTAAATATAAAAATAATTTAAAATAAAAATATAAAACTTTTATTAGTATTTAGTTATAAATATAATTTAAAATAAAAAAATTTCTTCCCTTCACCTCCATCTCCACCAGTCACCCTCTTCTCTTCACCTCCACCGGTCACCCTCTTCCCTTGGTTCTCATCTGCAATTTCAAATAATTTTGCGTTTATATTTCGTCAATTAAAAACAAACCAATACACGTTTCAAGGAAATTGGATCTTTCGCATTTCTTACCCCTGAAGATTTTTCTTATAACGACGAAGACAACGGCGACGACTTTTCTTGGTTCCAGGATATTGAAAATAGGTTCAATGGAAATGGCAAGAAAAATGGTAGAAAATATAGTGAAGAATCCTTAGTCAATGAAGAACTGAAGAAGAACGGATTTCTTCGATTTTGTTGTTGGATGATGGAGCAAAACAAGAGCAGTTTTTGAAGACAGTTACAAGAATGAAGTTCAAGAAAGATTATTTCGACCAGATTCAAAGCCATTATACTGTAATGAATGAATTGGATGATTCCCGAAACAAACACACACGTAAATCTAGTTCACCAGTTGCTAACACTGCTACGGCGGCGGTGGTTTCGGCTGGCAATTCAGACAATGTGGGCCTGTCACATTTCGACTGCGGATCGAGACATCAGAGGCAGTTATGGGTAAAAGATCGATCAAAGGACTGGTGGTGATGAAAAAGAACACGATCCCAGTTCGACATGATCTGTGAGGAATTGGAACCGACGGTGATGAAAAAGAACGCGTTGCTCCAGAGCTGAAAGGAAGAGAGTGACCGGTGGAGATGGAAGTGAAGGTGAAGGGAATAAATTTTTTTACTATAAATTATATTTATAATTAAATATTAATAAAAGTAATTTTTTATTTTAAATTATTTTTATATTTAATAAGAATAAAATATTAATAAAATAATATTGAGTGACCAAAATAAGTCAATGTATAAAGTATAGTGAGTAAATTTACTCGTTCTAAAAATTTGTTGACCAAAATAGGTTAATGAACAAAGTTTAGTGATGATTTTGTAATTTACAAAAAAAATAATAAAATATGGGGTAAATTATAATCATAATCCCTAAACTTTTAAGATGTTTGTAATACAATCACCAAACTTACAAAACTTGCAATATGTGATGGAAAGTTTTTGGTGGTAGTGATGTTTAAGTTGTAAGGGTGAAGGTGGTAAAAACAAATGAGGGGATTAATTGCGAGGCAATGTGTGGTAGTTATGGTAATGGAGCAAATATAGGTAATTTTATTCTTTCGAAGTTGACGATAGGAGCAACGATAGTTTTTTTAGAGAACTGGGGGGCACCCAAAAGTAGTCGGAGAAGGGGATGGCGGGCGGTGGGCTCGGTCTTGGAGGAAACAGATAGGAGAGGAAGGGGGTTAATGGGATAAAAGATGGAATGCATAATAAATTAATTATATATAAACATTTTGGCGTGTTACGTCATTTTTTTCTAATGACGGTTAACGACAGTGACGATAATAAAAACGAACTAAAAGTTTAATGATTATATTATAAGTTCTAAAAGTTCAGTGACTATACTGAAAGTGTCCTAAAAATTAAGAGACTATCAGTGTAGTTTACTGGATGTTCAAATTTATATTACATATGTCCCAATAGATTTGTCACTTATTAATTTTTTGTGATTTTTTTCAACTTTGACTTGCTATTTTTTAAAATATATCATTGATAAAAAAATTGAAAAAAAATATTTTAGAAACCTTGAATCAAGATTTTTTAAATATAGATTTTACAAAATTATTAATTTAAAATAATTATAATCAAAATTTTAAAAGCTAGACTACTAAAAATTAATATGTGATAAATTTAGTGGGTAAAAGAGAATATTTAAATTTATTAACACTGATTTAGATAAATAGTTCATAATTTATCATTTTCCCTTCTTTAATGACCATTGTATAAATATCTTTGTATTATAAAAAGATTTATTATCTTTTGAGAATAAAATACATTATATAATTATGTTGAGTTGTTTTAAAATTATTGTAAATATTGAATATTGGATTACATTTAAATTGGTTAAATTAAACATGGATAAATATATAGTATGCAAATTAATGTATTTTTTTACTGCAAACTAATAATATTAATAATAAAAGATCAAAACACGCTAACAATCAATTGGCCTAGTAGGAATAAATATTATATTTTTAAATAAAATATAAGATATTCGAATTATAACATTGTGAATAGAGCAAATTGCTTTGAGAGAATCATCCCATAATAGATCTTTATAGTAGTTAATCTAAATTAATCAGTTGATGGTTGGGTACGACGATTATAAAAATAATAATAAAAGATCAACACAGATATAAACTGTACATCTCACTTGTTCAATATTTATATCATTGGAACAGATTTGCTAATAGCCATTACACAAAAGTAAATATATACTTAATTATTATTTCATACATTACTGACAAGAAAAAAAGATAGTACAAACTGTCACAATATTTATTTTTAATTTTTTTTATAGAGGTTTAAAAGTATATTTGGTCGGTTGGTCAAGATGCTCATTTTTGTTCTCTCATATTCTCTTAGATCATGGGTTCTAGACCCACTAAGAGCACCCCTTCATTCTTTTAGAGTTCTCTTTCCCCTTCCTTCTAGGTAGGATTAGGATTAAATTTAAGATTGTCAAAAAAAATATATTTAACATCATTTGAACATGTTTGCAGAAAAATATTTGCCATTGATAATATAGCAACTATCAAATATCAATCCATATATATTTTTGTTTTTGATTCATCAGCGGTGGCGTCAGTTTTAATGCTGGTCGCCACCACCGATTCTCCTTTTCTCTTTTTTTTTTTATATCAAGTGCTTGTTTTTTTATATTTTTTTTTTATTTTTATCTACCTTGTGGCACGCTTTTTTCTCTGCTTTGTAGCACGCTTCTGCCTTATGGCACGTTATCGTCCACTGTTGTAATATATTTGCGTTCGTGGATACATTTTTCACGACGTTTTGGCTCTAATTTGTAGATTATCGGTGGTCTTGAGTAGATTCATCCCCTTTTGTGGTTCGTTTACCGATGAAGTTAGATATGTTTTACGAAGCAACTTCTGATTGCTGATTTTACACACCACTCATACTTCAAGCCTGAAGCATGTAGGTGGACAGAGACAATAAGTCTTGCTCTCTACTTCTATTTCTCCGGTATTTCATCTTTATCACTGTTTTGCAACCCACTTGAAGCGTTTTGCTAGTTTAATGTTTCGTTTTTTATTTTTTAGATTTATTATGTTTTTGTTTTTCTGTTATAATTTTATTTTTTTGGTTTATGTTTTATTCTAATATTTAATAAAATTCAGCCAGCATTTTCTTCAAAAAAATAAATATCAATCCATATATATTTAGATGGGCATTATAGTTGATAAATTTAAGGGCCGAAGTCCAATTATAGTTTACAAAATTAAGGGTCTTGTTTATTTATTTATTTTTGGACTTTCAAGCCCTATAGTTGGTTAAACTTAAAAAATGCTTTCAAACAAATTGCAATTCAATTTTTTTTGAACATTGAAATTCAAAGTTGATTATTTATTATGGCATAAAGTCAAAAAAAGTCCTAACGTTTGATTAAATAATTATTTTGGCCCTTATTTTTAACCAATTCAATTCTAACGTTTCATTTTGGATCAAAATGATCCATCTATAGATAGAAATTGTTAGTTAACTAATGATAAATGGCTTAAAATGATGTGACAAACCTATATAGCAGTACATGCTGACAAATGTGTTGACTTGAAAGAATGTCACATCAGTCAAAAAATAATTTTATAAAATTATTTTTTTTTCTGACGTGTCATTCTGTCAAGTCATTTCAAGTTGTTTATCGTTAGTTAACTAATATTTTTCATCCACATATAGGCTATTTTGACCCAAAATGAAACGTTGAGAGTTAAATTAGTTCAAAAATGAATATAGACTAATATGACTATTTAATCAAACGTTAGGGGTATTTTTTGGTATTAGGCCATTTATTAACTTCGAAAAATTATTATTATTATTAACTAATAGTAATATGTAAAAACAATGAAATATAGTTTATACAAATATTTAAATTATACACAGAAAGATACTTTTGATAAAATATATTATTAATCAACAAGTTGGTATACGAGGTAATATACTAGATTGCTTAAGCAATGTCATATATTTAAATATTAACGTTGTGAATGATACATATTAGATTGGAAGGGACACCTCAATTAGATAGTATCTACAGTCGATTTTAAATCTGAATAAATTCACATATACCGACAAACTAAATTACTCAAATTCAGATCACCTAGACACCTTGTCCCATGGGAACCACTCTTTAGGGTCAATAATTAGATTCTTAAATATATATATATATATATATATTTACGAAAAATTATCACATTGTTACTAATGCTCATATGCCAATAAATGGGGAGTTCTCTCCGCAGACAAATGCTTATAAAACTATTTCTTTCACGTTATTTATAGAAAACTATCCTATTATACAACGTAATCTCATCATATTTTTTTCATGTTTATTTTATCAAAAATCTGGAACTAGTTTATATTTCAATGACATTAAAATGGCTTTAACAATTAACATTATGAACTCAAGAAGTGGTTCGATTGATATAGGGTGAATTATTCTCTTTCGGTGATCAAGATTCGAACAATATTTTCATCGAGGAATGAGAAAAAGGACAATTTAGATAGAAAGATGAGTGAGAAAATTAAATGGAGGCACGCAGTCAAGGTTTCATGAACATATTAACAAAGAAACAAACCAGACAATTCACAATGAATGGAACCCTTTCATGTACATGGTTGAACCTAGCAATTAGGGATATAGGGTTCATACTTCATATGAGAACTAACAAGATCTGGCTGTTAATTAGGGTTCTTATATATGACCATGGACTACCACATAATAACTTGTGAACATCTCCCCTTGAGGAAACACACACAGATGAATTGTAGCCCAAATCAAGCAATCTAAAGACTATTCAAGACAAAGACCATACATACCCCCATTATTAAAGGCTGATGTTCTGCAGATTTAGCTGTTGAAAAAACATGGAAAACTCCAATCGTTTCTAGAGGCTTCAAGGTTTTAAAGCAACTGTTTTACTTGACTGTTGTTTCAAGTGTTTGATGCAGCCTTTGGTTTACACGTTTAGTCTTTTCCTTCATATTCATCTACAGTACCATATATATACATATATGTATATACACACATACATACATACATACATACATACATATATATATAAATCAAGTACAAAGAAGGCAAGCAAGAGATAAGAAAGGAAGGAAGACGACGAACATAAATGATACTAAAACAGGAATGTTTCGTTTTACTCACCTGGCACATGATTCCCTTTTCAGTACTTGATTGATTTGCCAAATTTCCCACAGCTAAATCTTAGTATAAATTCTTAGGACAAAACGATCTAATAATTGCAGATTAAACTAATTACTACAAATAGGACGGACACTGCAACAACCACTGTTTTAATTATAGTGAAATAAACAAATTCATTAAAATGTAGGGTAATATCCATTAATGAAGCTAAAATACAAAAGAGAAAGGTTTTTTAGACAAAAGGATCTGATAATTGCAGATTAAACTAATTAAGATGACATTAATTATTAAAAAAAGCAGTGGAGAAACCCTTTTGCCATGCAGATCATTGCAGATAGATAGATGGTAACGTCTTTTGATTTTTATGTTTTTGCTTACTGATTTTGATTTCCGTTGGGAGGTGGCGGAAGAGGTGGAGGAGCAGCTGCGTGAGGTGGTCGCTTTCGTTTCTTCTTTTCATAGCTTATGCCTCTTGCTTTAGACTGTGAATCGCGAACCTCACGTAGGTAAAGCCTGACGGCTCTGGCACCGAAAGGATTGGCTTCGGGTTTGCCGCCGTGTTCTTCGAAGGCGGCACGGAGGCGTCCGATGAGAGCATCGAGGCTTCCCCAAGCTTGCCGGAGAGGGCAAGGGCATGGAGCCGGAGGGTTAGGGTGACCAAAGAAAGGACAAAGCTGAGTGTGCACTTTGGTTTTCCCGAACTGGTCAAGGTACCGGAGGAACTCCAGGACGTGAGCGCCGCTGCAGCGGGAGAGAGAGAGCGGGGGGCGGTGGTTCCGGAGGTACTGCCCGAAAGTGTTCCAGTCACGGCGCTTTTGGTTCTCGTAGCGGCTGAGAGTGGAAGGAGAAGCCGAAGAAGAAGAAGAGGAGGAGGCAGCTGCTGGTACTGCTGGTAAAGGGTTTGCGTTGGTAGTGATGGTGATGGTAGTGTTCATGGTAGTGCTTGTGGTGGCGATGGAGAGATTTGCAGGGAAACTCGGGGTCAAAATGGTGGCGGAGGAAGGGTTTGAATTGGAGGTTTCGAACCCCTGAAGAGAATCCATATAAAAGGAAATTGAGATTAATTTGGGGGTTGAGGGGTGATTGAAAACAGGTGGGATTTTACATAGGAAAGGAATACTCAAATCAATAACGGCAAGAGGAGGAAGAAGAAGATGATGAGAAGGGTATATAACATTAATTATGTATGAGAGATAAACACATAGGGAATATAGAGGAGAAAAGAATAGTGAAGGTAGGGCATGGTGAGAGTCCCCATTGCTTTTCTTTGAGGTTTCTTTCAATCTTTTGATTGATCAATCCTAGATAACTTGAAAGGCTCTCATCATGTCTAATGGTGTGGGTGGCATACACACACATGAAAATATAAGATCTCAGCTAGTGACTCCAGTAAAAAAGAAGAAGGTATTCATATTAAGAGATTTGGGTTCGAGCACTTATATGACCTGTAAAAGGGTTAAGAAAAAAATATAAAAAGATACTATAATGTAATCACATCAGTATATTAAAAAAATAAAATAAAATACAATAATATACAAATAAGAAAACTTGTTTTCCACTAGCAAATTTAATTTAGGGTTTAGATGTTTAGTTTATTACTCTCTCCGTCACACAAATCTTGTCTATTGTTGATTTTTTATGTAGTTTTAAGAAGAAAAATTTGTGTAAGAGATGTGTTGTAAAATAATTAAAATGACAATTACATCCTTGAAAAGTTAAAGTTTGTTTTGTTAGAAAACTAAAAAGAGGGTAGAACAAGAAATATGTCTAATAAAAATGGTTGAGTTTTTCAACGAGACAATTTTAAAACACAAAAGGGACAAATTTTATGGGAAATATGGAGTATTTGTGTTCATGTTTTAGGGTTTATGATTAGAATTTAGGTTTATAGTTTAGAAGTCAAGTTTAGGGTTTTAGGATTAAGAATTTATATTTTAATTTTTAAAATAAAACTAAGCATGCTTGTGGAGTATTTTTTTCACTGTCGGTGTATGGAATGATAAACCATATAAAACATGATACTATGATACTTCTAGAATTGAGTGTGGTTGATTGTAACCAGTAATTATATGTAGTTCAATTAACATTGATGCTATTAAAAACTTTTTGAAGATATGATAAACTACTAGTCGGTCTAGTAAGATAAAATTGTTGGAAAAATGTGAGGAAAATGATTACTTTGAGCCATATTTCGAATGGGTAAAGGTAGAGATTCGAATAATGATTTTATTGGATTTAATTCTACTCCATGAGACATTTACAACGGTATTTCATATGCTCAAAATGGTTAAGTAATGAATCAGAAATTGAAACTCAAAGTAGGGCAGTTGTGAATTGAATAAGGAAGTAAAAACCCCCTATCCCACATTGATGGGATAAATTGAATGGGAAGTGTTTCTATACACTTACCCACTTGATGGTCATTGAATGACTTGAATGAAAATTGTGCTTTGCATGCAAGCGTAAATGGGTGCAGATCGAAGCTTGTTGAACCCATTCGGGTTGGGGTGACTCGCACGATGTGGGCAACACAAATGTCTAGACTGGTCGGGCCCTACATGGACTTGTGAATATTTTGCCCACTTCAAATTAATTTTTCCTTGTTATTGACATATCTTTTTGAATATTTCGAATGTAAAAGGATAAGAGAATGCCATTCCTTTGGTTTCAACACAACTAAAAAAACACAGAAAATCTTTATTGTTTTACTATATGGATTTTACAAAGTAGTTTCCGGTGGTAGGCGAAGGCAAGGGTCAGTTCGTGATCTCCACAGTAGTGCAACTGTGGCTGATCATCTGTTGTTGTATCTTAGGAAATAGACGACCAACGAGCTCGAGCATCATAGGAATGGCCGAAAATCTGTCTTAAGAAAACTGCGTTCGTGCAGGCCTCAACACATTTCCTTACAGTTTTCGTTTTCAGTCAGTTTGATTTACATATTATTGTATCGTCCTTAATTTTGTACTGTTCGTTTCAATAATAATATTTTATCTTATTATCTTTATTCTTGGATTAACGTTTACTGTAACAGAAATTATTAAATTTCTTAAGTAATATCATATGTTTTAAATTCTAATATTGTGAATAAAAAAAATTGAATTGAAAGATTATCTTATAGTATAAGATTCAGATTAATCGATGATTATAAAAAAAACTTTTGAAGATTGTGTACTTAAGTTCAAATGAATTTTTTAAATGCAAACAAAGTGTTATTTTTATGAATATTGTTTCCCCATGAAAAAGGGGTGAAGTAAACTATCACTTCACAGTTCACACATAGAGTGGTGTAAATAACAATGGGTGTGGATGTGGAGGGCTTTATTTGGTAATGGAAAGAGGTTTTCAACAGTGAAGGAAACAGACGACGGAGACAGGATAAAGCCATTTAGGGGGGAATAACATGATTTTGTTTCTTCACCCCTTTCCCCCCTTTGATTGACAACACCTTTTCCCAATTTACCACTTTGCCCTCTCCACTTTCACAATAATTAAGGGTAAATATATATTTTGGTATCTGAATTCGATCTCGAGATGTAATTTAGTACTTAAATTTTTTTGATCTAATTAAGTATTTGAACTTGATTTTTAGGTTCTAATTGATTAGATATATATTCAATAGATTATGTATGAAATTATGTTGATTGAAAGATCTTTGTTTTTCAAAGTCTGGCATGTCAACAAATTTATACGATCAAGACATCTTTAGATTCGTGCAACTCAATATTAGATTTGATTTGAGTTGAATTAAATTAGGTTGTTTTTTTACCTGTACAGGGTTCTTGTCATAATTTTGACCCAAGGATTAACCTAAGAAGTCTAATTAACTCTTTGATTTCTACTTACTTCGTGATTTAATTAAGTAATGTAAGTATTAATTTCGACCGAAAAATAAAGTTCGGGTACCGAATTGGACCAACAAGTCAAATTCAGTTACCTAAATGAACAAAAACATTTAGGTACCAAATTACACATTGAAACTAATTCATATACTCAAATGTATGTTTACCCAATAATTAAAGAGAATATTTCATGATAGTGAAAAACTTTTTTTACAAGCAAGATTGATTTTGTGTTTAGATGTTTATTTTAGAGTTTAGGATTTTAGGTTTTAGAGTTTCAAATTTATAGTTTAAAGTTATAATTTAGGTTTTAATTTAGAGGCTAGGGTTTATATTTTAAGATTTAAGATTAAATATTTAGATTTTATATTCTGAAATTTAAATAGACATATTTGTGTAAAAAATACACCACCATTATATCAAATATTAACTCATAATTAAATATATTCAAGTTATTTTATATATTTATAGTATATATTTTTAATATTGTGATAATTCGGTTACACGTGTTCGTATCGTATTCATGTCGTGTTCATATTTTGTGAAAACTGAAAAAACCTAAATTTGAGGCATAACTTGCCTCACCCGGAAGCATCAGTCAATCAAGCAAACAGTGTGTTCACAGAACAGTTCATGTGAGCAACAGTTTCAAACCCTAATTTCTGGCCTTCCATCCCCAACAAATTTGGGAAACTTGCAATTTGACAAATACATCCCTTGTTTGTTTCTTATGAGTCGGATTAGAATTTTTCAAAGATTTTTGTCCAAACTCGATTCAGATCGGACATGAAACATGTTGTTTTACTATTATACAAAAAAAATGAACCCAACGAGTAATTTTAGTAGAAAAGAGAATAATGCTCGTCTCGACCCATGTTCGAATAATTTTATCTACAAAGTGTGTTCGAATGGTTAAGAAAAAATATAACCAAACAAAAATGAAATAATAATAAAGTTTATGATTTTGACCTATTGTCCAAACTATTTTTGTAGGAGGAAAGATAATTCATATTTGTACCTTTTATTCTTTTGTAAACAAAAAGAAACATAAAGAATATATTTTTCTAAATATATATGTATGCTTTGTTGAAATGAGATTAATTAGTGGCGTTTGATTAAGGCCAAGGATTAAGCTTGCAATTCACTAGTAAAAATGGAAGATCAATATCGAGATCTGGGAAGTGGGCAAAGATCCAAAGCCAACCCTACTCGAATTTGTCTCCTCACTTTACTTTTTCACTTTGATTCTCAAAAGGGTAAATTACATATTTCACTATCGAACTTTTTTCAAGTTTAATTTTTTTTATTTAATCATTGAATTTTTGAATTATTCATGTTTTGATCACACTGTTGTTATTTAATTAAACATGTTGTGATTGGGCATTTGTCTTTTAAAAATTATGAAATGATTATGAAATTTTTTTCTTTTTTGTAAAAAAGTCGATGGTTTCGAATTTCCTTTAATCTCCTGATGATAAAACATCTTTTTTAAAATTTTAACGGTGGAGAGGTGGAGAAGGAGGAGATGAACTATATATCTTAATTTTATGCTGACTGGACAATAGAAATTTGTAGATCAGAGTAGTTTGAGAATTTACGAGTTTTGATTTTTGGTTGAGTTTTATAGTTTTAAAGAAATTTTAAAAAATTTTAAACTAATAGAGTGAAAGGGGATGGTGAGACGGGTTCGTTGGTGTCTTGAGTGAAACAATAATTTCGACATCGGTGTAAGGATGAAGTTGTAAAAATTTCATCTTTACGGAGAAGAAAATAAAATTGAAAAAGAAAAAAATAATATAAACTACATATGACTGTCACATAAGCAAAAAGCAGTCCATGTCTGTACACATTAGGGGCGAGCGTTCGATCGAATCGAGTCAAAAAATTTTGAGTTATTCGAGTTGATGCATCATATTTTACAACTCAAACTTTATTTGAATTTTTTTGATTCGAGTCGAGTTTATGAAATTCAAGCCGAGTTTTTGAGTTCCTATATAAATTTAATTGTAATTATTTATCATGTTATAGTACGATTTGATTCTAATTTAAACGACTTTCTCTAATCATGTAAGATATGCATATATATTTATTCATATTTTTTTCATATGTGGCACATATTTTTTTATATTATATTATATATATATATTAAGGGGCTTGACTAGACCTTAAAAATTAATCCACAAACTATTAAAAATTTTGAGTTATTCGAATTTCTATTTTACAACTCAAAACTTTATTTGAAATTTTTCGAATCGAGTTTATGAAATTTCAAGTTGAGTTAAGAAGAGTCGAGTTTTTTACCTCGAGTCGAGTTTTGTTCACCTCTAATACTCGACTGCCACATCATCTTTATGTGTTTGATTTAATACATGAATGATCAAAATATGATTTTTTTTTTTAAATTTTGGTGACTAAAAATAAGAGTGAATTTTATAACTTACACGTCAAAAAGAAAAGTGAAATTTGAGATATTGTACCTCTCAATTGGTAGCTCTTTATGAGATTTTATGTTCCTAAATCGACTTTACAGCCAATCAAAATCTTAATTATTCCAATTGTATAATTGTTAATTACTTTTGTTTATGGATTAGATTAAAGTTTTTAAGCTCTTAAACATGCATGTTTTTCAAAAAATTTGTGTGCTTGCATTATAAAATAACATGTCAAATTAATGGTCAAAGATGCTCACACTGAATCTTGACATCTACCATTAAAAGGTAAACTTCTCTACTTAATAGAAAAACATATGAAGATTATGATTTTATGGGAAAACTGACTGAAATCTAACATTAATAATACATATCAGCGTCATACATACAAAACAAGATGATACGATTATAGTCACAACTAGATGATAAAAACACAAAGCGTCCATTTTATTTGTTTCAACATTTATCAACATATCCAAGATCAGTTTTCAGTTTAAAAACTCCTTCATCGGATCGTCGTGGTGTACCCTTTTCATCCGATACGCCTCCATTTCCTCGGCAGTAACCTACAGAAGCCATCGCCGTGATGAATCAGTAACATGACAAAATAACCCTACAAACTTTTTTAATTGAATGAGGCAGTGGGAATTTGGCTTGATAAGAGACCCTTACCTCATCATTCCATCTGACATTATACTTCCGTTTCCTTTCATCTTTCTCCTCTCTCCTCCTCTCATCCTCCTGTCAGATAAAACAAGCATAAATATAAGCACACGATCGTTTTGGTACACAACGGGAATGAAGTCATGTTATACACCATTTTTACCTTCTTGAGAGCCTCGGTGAGACGTTTTTCATCGAGAACAAGGTCCTCAGGTACATCGGTACCCCAAGTAACATGTTTCTTTTCCTCTGCAGGAGGTGCAGGAGCATCTGTGCATTCAAGTTGGCAATCCAATCAGAATAGAGATGCAAGGATTAAAAACAGGAAATTACTAAACTCAGAGTGAAATTCATCGAGCTAAAAACAGCAGATTCTCTAAAGTTCAGGGATGCAAAATATAACATAGCTCACTATCTAGATGAATTTATGTAAACCAAAATTACTTGCAACAAAATGTACAAACTTAAAGACCATCAGTCCTGAACTAATTTGAAGTATCTATGTACTAAGAACCCACCTTCGGACGCTTTACGCGCAATATTTGTCTTCATCAAGTCTGTTGCTGCTTCTGCAGCCTCAATTCCGGCTGCACCAGTGCAGTAACTATTCCGTATAGTCTGTTTACAACACTTGTAACCCCATTGGTGATCCTTCCACCATGAACCCCAGACAGTAGTGTGGTTATTAATGAAGACATCCTCCTCATACTTGCTTTTTGGGAGGGATGTTTCCTACAGAAAAAAAAAGTTAGCAAGGAAATAAAATATAGAACAGTTAGAAAACACTCAATTTTCAATGAAGAGCTGATTTAAAGTTATAATATAAATTAGAAATAAACTAGTGCCTTTTCAAAAAAGCATGACAAGCTAGAAAGAAGCACCTAAGAAGATTATTTCAAACAAATCGCAAACAAAATTAATCAACTTAAATAATGAAAATAAAGGGAGGAAAAAAGAGACCAAAATAACGTATTCCCATTATTTTCCAGAAGTTTCTCCCTTTTGAAGGTCAATAACACTCGATACAGTTCATATATACTGGCATGCATCCTAGCATTACCAAAAGCATGAAGAAATCACGCCACCCTTAGCAAGAAGAACAGAATAACAAAACTATTGTGTAATGCATGTACTCTAAATATTTCCCCCGACATTGCAAAGGAAAGATGAAACAGTTATATCAAACATATTTGAAGAGACTGTAATTAAGTACAGAAATCCTTACAAATGAAGTGACAGAAGGGGTGAACCACAGATTAACTAGAATAAGCAGAAACTTAGTTTCATATGTACCATTCCCTTTATAATCCTTCCAGCACGATCATACTCCACTTGCCTCTCGCTTTGTCCCAATAGAAGCTCCATCGGGATCTCTTCTTCAGTTGCAGCATTGCCATACTTCTCCATAATCGTATCCTTAGTCTTTGATTTTAACTTCTCTTTGATGACCTTATAATTCCTGAAGAGTAGTTCAGCTTGGGACGGAGCAGACTGCATATGAATGTCTTGGCCCTTATCAAATGCTTCCCAAGCATGAATATTGAGCTGCTTGAACTCTAATGCTTGGCCACTCTGTCTATATTGATTATCACCCTGCAAGGTAACAATAAACACGTCGGAATTGCATAATTAATAAACTTTATGCATAAAAATATGAAAACAATTTTTTGGGGAAAAACTCTGCACAGCACTCACTCCGTAGAACTTCTCGTTAGGATCAGCATCAGGAAGAGGATCTTCACGCATGGATCGGGTTTTGGGATCATAATAAGCAGAATTGACATCAAGATTCAAAAGATACTTTGCTGTGTCTTCCCGAATACGCAAATTCCTAAAAGAGAAAGGCAAATATGAAGTGAGAATACTTGTTTTATATTGCACAGAAGAAACATTGATCTTTAAAACCAAAATAAAAAAATAATGAATAAAAAAGATACAACAATAGGTTATAATAGATGTACCTGACTGTTCCGGTGCTCCCACCACCAGTGGTACGAACACGCTTCTCAACCTTTGCAAAGTCCATCTGTTTGCTTTCATCAACCTTAGCCTCATCAACCTTCAGAGCATCATCATCATCATCCTCATCTTCGTCACTAACCTCTCCACCCTCTCCATCATTTTTACTGTTTTTTTCCTCCAACTTCTTCAGCTGCTGTTCCTTCAAATACTTCCTTCTAGCTTCATCCCTTGCCTCATACCTTTCAATTACACGAGCATATGTAGATGCATCATATCCATTCCACCTATCCCTCTTGCCATCATAATCCAGTTCAAACGTCTCCACCTTTTCATCAGGTGCAATGTGCATGTTCGTCCATTTTGCACCCTTTTGACGAGGCCTCTCCATGCATGACTTTGCATCATGTGTCATGGCTCCACAGCTACAACAAACAATAAAATGAATTAAAAAAAACTGTGAACTTCGACATAATTATAGATTTTGAAGGATAAAAGACATAAACAAGTATTGCCATCTACACTAAAACTATTTAATCTCACATAAAAAGTGTAGAGGGCATAAGCTGCATAATTAAGATCAATATTTTCAACTTGATCAATTAATAAAGCTACCTCCATGATGCATGGATAAATTTGATCATTAATAAATAGACTCATCACTCATACACGAGAAATTCCATTTACTAGGACAACAAAACATCCATTGCATCTTTTCCAGATCAATAGTTAGCAACATACCAGTTAAAAGATTTATACTTCAGGTTCAATTAGACAAGAATCCATCTCTACCAATCAGAATTCTAATTCCTTTTTCTATCCCAAATCATTAAAATTGATAAAAAGATCAAAGATTTTATACTTCCATCTGAAATCTAAATGAACCCCATCAACACACAAAACAAGGCATTCCTAGAAACGTAAACAAGTATGGATTAGCATAACAGAAGAAGAAACAGAAGATCGACTTACTTTTCGCATGCTCCTTTTCTATATTTTTCAGCCTGAAATATCTTGGCACCTCTATCGTACCAGGATTTGGTGTAATTAGGGTCCGATTTCCACTTCCTTTGATGCTTTAGACTTGGTCTTTCAGCGTTAAGATACCATGGCGCCGATGACATATACTGAGGAATATGAGGGTTAATTTCTTTCCCATCCTCATCGACCTCAGCCGGCGCAAGCCCCGCTTTCCGAGCTTCCTCTAATTCAAGCTGCTTGCGGTGATCCTCCCTTGATTTAAACGCCACTGAAAATCCCCAAACAAACAATTATTAGATAAAATTTATAAAGAATCCCTCTTTTGGTATCGAAAGAAACGAAAAAGGATAAATCGGATGAGAAGGAACAGAGAACGCACCTGATGCTGTAGCCATGGTAGAATCAAGAGGATTTTAGCAGAAATTAGGGTTTTGAAGATGTGAAATTCCACCGATTCAATCGAAGAAGCCTGTAAATTAGGGACACAAGAACCCTAAGGGATGCTGATTGTTTTCGTTTCTAGATAATTATCTGGATATGTATATGCATCGAAAATATAAAATTCCTAATCTAACTAGAATTAGGAAGTTCATATTGGATTGGATCATAATGAACCCGGTTTGGGTCAGATACATACATGTTATTTCCAAATATTGATGATCAAGCTTGGCCCATATTATTAAAGGCATTATTGGGTCCGGTCCAACCTACCCTATGTTATTCATAGGTGATTTTGGATTTAAATTTATCGAGTGATCGCAGTAAAAAATAATAATATTATTTTTAAATGATTCAAATTTAAATAGTTTGTCTGTACATTATAAATACGTTATTATAAGAATAAAATTAATAAACATATATTTTCTTTAACTTTATATATAACCTATTTTAAACATTTTTTAAGATATTTAGATGAGTATTTGACATTTGTGGCAATAATTTGATTTCAATGGGATGGTACGTTTAAAGCCACAACTTTTTCTCAAAACCCATAAGTCAACCCCCTTTTCAAGTCTACTTTTGATTTTAGTCCATATTTTATGTAAAATGTTGAATTCAACCCTTACACTTCAATTTATCATAATTCGTCTTCCTAGTTTTACAAGTTTATTATTTGGTCCAAATCGATAACGTCGATAGTTACTATCCTTAAAGTGGTGTATTCGATAACATTGTTAGAGTCACACGAAAGTCTAGTAAAACCACGTATAATCGATAATAAATTTATATTTTCAACTAAATGATTAATGTTATTTTTAATATATTTTATGACATCAGTTCAACAAGAATAACTAATGACGCGTCAATTTGAACCTACATATAGCATTATAAAAATGGAGGATCAAATTACGATAAATTTGAAATATCAAGTTAATAAATTTCAGCACAGTGGAGGGACTAAAACTATCATTAGACCATACTTTCTATCACCATTTCTCCTCGGGGATATACTCTCTTGGCTTATTAATAACGCCGATTCGTCAGATTATTTCCGTCTCAAAGTCTTTGTTTCAATCTCTCTACTGAACTCTTACTAAACGACATCGTTTTTTGGTATCCTCCGATCTCCATCAATGGCGAAAGAACCGGTTCGCGTCCTCGTTACCGGAGCTGCAGGTACTGTTCTGGTTCCGTCAACCAGATCCTTTATTTAAACATTTATTTTTCGAAATCTGATATTCAGATCTAGTGATTTTTATTGGATGAATCTGATCTCTATTTTCCAGATCTAGCTAATCGTGGTCTAAATTTCAACTGTTTTTAGACGATTCGATTAAACTGACTATTGTTCGATTTAGAAGGAAAAATTGATCTAGAATCAGGATTTTACTGAAAAGTGTTTTAATTTGCCACGGATCTATGCTTAGTAGCTCAGAGTAGTGACTGTAGAAGTTTATATGGTAAATGATGGAAGGAGTGCTTTAAAATTTTGAAATTTTTTGAATTTCATGCTAAGAGTAGCGACTGTAGAAGTTTATATGGTAAATGATGGGAGAAGTGCTTTAAAATTTTGATTTTTTTTGAATTTCATGCTAGTGTGAAAAATAAATAATTAAATATGTTGGCTTGCTAAGATCATAAACAAACAAACAGACAGATAAAATAAATAAATAAATATTTATTCCTGCTTGAAAGTAGAGGAATCTGCTATATTTTGAATTGACATTATAAAGTTAGTACTTGGGAGTTGAACTGAAGTTGAACATGTGGGGGAATATGACTTTTCATGGATTATCTAGGTACATGAAAACTTAGAAAAAACAGAACTGTGCTGGACCCTAGTCGGAGGCTCGGAGCAACATATCTTGGACTTACTGCTCTCTTTTTTGTTTTCCAAAATGGCTTACTGAAAAATTGTTGTTGTGTTTGTAGGACAAATTGGGTATGCTCTTGTACCCATGGTTGCTAGAGGAATCATGTTGGGTGCTGACCAGCCCGTGATCCTTCACATGCTTGATATCCCACCTGCAGCGGAGGCTTTAAATGGTGTCAAAATGGAGTTGGTGGATGCTGCATTTCCTCTTCTAAAAGGTATATGTGTTTATTATCATTGAGCTTTTGTTTGAGTTTTGACTGTTGTCATCGAGCTGTGTTATAATTATACTAAATTTGTATGAATACGTTGTATGGTCTGAGATCTGACCTTTTGTTGTTTTGGTCAGGTGTTGTTGCTACAACCGATGTTGTTGAGGCATGCACTGGAGTCAATGTTGCTGTCATGGTTGGTGGTTTCCCAAGGAAGGAAGGAATGGAAAGGAAAGATGTTATGTCAAAGAATGTCTCTATTTACAAGTCTCAGGCTTCTGCTTTGGAACAGCACGCAGCTCCAAACTGCAAGGTGAGAAAATGTTTCAACATTAATTTTCTAGCATTTTGGTCACCTGTGAAATGAAAAACCACGGTCGTATGTTTTTAATTCTAGTTACTTGCACAAAACATTTGGAAAAAAAGGGTCTTGATTTTCTCTTCACCAATATGGATTGGGGCAATATAATTTGCTGAAATCATGAAGCTGTGTTTTGAAACCTTTGAAGTGTGTACTGTATTGTGTGATATGTTACTGATTTGGCAGGAATGGGCAACAGTATTCTTTATAACTTAAAATTGTATTAAATAAGCTACTTAGCTTTCTATCAATTTATGCAGTGGCATACATATCCTTTCTTGGGACCTTGGAGGTTCTTTGAAGGCACACTAAGGTTGCTAAATTCGTGGATTAATATTTCGTATACTATTTGACCTTACATGCTCTCTTGTATTTCATGCTTGTTTCAGGTTCTTGTTGTTGCTAACCCTGCCAACACCAATGCATTGATCTTGAAGGAATTCGCACCTTCAATTCCTGCAAAGAACATTACCTGTTTGACGAGACTGGATCATAACAGGGCATTAGGTCAAATCTCAGAGAGACTGAATGTCCAAGTTTCTGATGTTAAGAATGTGATTATTTGGGGTAATCATTCATCAACTCAATATCCTGATGTCAATCATGCAACTGTTGGAGACAAGCCTGTTCGTGAACTTGTTAAGGATGATGAATGGTAAGCAGAGTAATACTAAAAGAGTTTATTATCCGATGAAACAGATATATTCGAACTGAGATTTCTGAGACTTCATTTTGAATTTTTTGATTTGCTGTAGGTTGAATGGAGAATTCATCACCACCGTTCAACAGCGTGGTGCTGCAATCATCAAGGCTAGGAAACTCTCAAGTGCACTATCTGCTGCTAGTGCTGCTTGTGATCACATACGTGATTGGGTCCTTGGAACTCCTGAGGTTGGCAATGTTGGTTAATCTATTCTTTTTCTAATGATATTTGATAGTCGCTATCTGATTTCTTTCTTTTTTTTGCACTGGTAGGGCACATGGGTTTCTATGGGGGTCTATTCAGATGGTTCATACAATGTACCAGCTGGTGTCATCTATTCCTTCCCAGTTACTTGTAAGAATGGAGAATGGACAATTGTCCAAGGTAAGAATTGTGGCTAGTCTTATGCCGGCGTGCGTTAAACTAATATGTATTAACATTTTCAGTCGTTACTGAAGTGCTATATTTTAACTTTGTCTTAGGGCTGGCTATTGATGAATTCTCGAGGAAGAAGTTGGACTTGACCGGAGCGGAGCTCACCGAGGAGAAGGAATTGGCATACTCGTGCCTATCATGAGTGCATTCATCATTTCTATAATTGTTGGAAAGAGGAGTGTTTTGCCTTACTAGGGTTCAGCTGCAGGTTTGAATAAAAAGCATTCTATATGAACCGTTAATGATCGGTACATCCCCAGATTGATCATCATCATGCATGTTACTTGATCATGGATATTTTGGATCTTTTATTCGGTAATACTGGATTTTTGCTTCGATTTTTAAATGGGATAAGCAGTTCAAGTTACTGCAAATACCTGGAGTTTTATGCTGTTCGTATTTACTGTTAACGGAGGGGGACATGTCATTACAGGGAAGTAGAAATTATACAATACTTGTACATAATACACGATATCAACATGCAATACAAACCACCCTAACGACTGCATTCGACATCACCTAAATGCTAGACTGCCTATAAGACAAAATATTAAGAACTCCCCTCAATTGTAACCTATCTCAAGTAGTTTTTTCTAAACTATCTCAAGCTCGTATCAGGATCATCTTCATCATCGAAATCTTGCGCATTTGATGGCCTGGTTCTCTTTTCGTCCCTTGCGGACGAGGCGGTTCTTCCCTTCTTCGGTTTCCCTCTGAAAGAATAAAAGATCTATGTTATGAATACATAAGTAGAAAGTTTCACTTGATTGAGTAATGGCAACTCAATCCAGATGAGCACACTCACTGGCCAAGGCCTCCACCCCCTAGACCGAGCTGAGCCGGAATCATATCTTCCATCTGCAACAGAGAGGATGCCGAATCAAAGGACGTCTAAATACAGCTTTTTTTTTTTGGGGGGGGGGGAGATTAGTATAGTGATGAACAAAGTTTACCATCCTGTCAAACTCCGAGTTCTTCGGCCTGAACATAAAGAAGCAAAGCGAACAATTACAAACCAGTCTTTGTAAAATTGATTTCTGCTAAAACAAATGGAAGGTGCAGCACAATTGCACAATCATGGTGAGGCTGGCGAAATAGTTGAGTAATAGTAACATGAAAGCATAGAAGCCTAGAAGTGGATCGAGGACCGAAAAAACTCCTCTATTCTTCGATTCTAATCAAGTGCCGAAGGAAACCTATTACAGAACTTCAGCTAACCATCTCAACATGCATCGATGTTATCATATTAGGATTTAGGACAAAATCCTCATGTCTCACCATGAAATAAACATAATATCCATCTACTTAAAATTATCACAGATCACACGCGGATGTGGTGATGGCTCAAAGATGCTATTCAGGAAATTGATTGTTCCAATAACCGATTTCAATTCTATTCGACACGAATAAACTTATTACATCATACTAAAACATACTACCTTCGTAAGCTCAGCACATACACAGTGGTCGCTATCTAATCCGTTAGCCATCTTACTTGAAACATCAATTTCGGATTTCGGGATCACCGAGACGTTAAGCCCAAGTAAATACTCATAAAAACTCCAGCCATCAAACAATGAATTCACAAGCCAAGTGTTGCCTCTATCCATGATAAAGAACTACAAAGTGGTAAAAGTACAGTTAGGCATAAATACCGAAGCTAATTCATCTCATACCGCTGGTGAAGTGACTGATGACAAAGAAAACAATCTTCTTCAGGCAGAAATTTCCTAGATCTCTTCAAGCTACATACAGAAACAAATTCACATGAATTTTCCGTCACTAAAGACCAAACACGAAATACTCGAATAACCAGCAGTACTCAGTAGAAGTCTCAGTTACAGACATGAATATGTGGTGTGAATTCCATTTCTGCAATGCTTCGAATCCTACGACGTTAATTACGGGTCGGATATAATCAGAATCAGAGAAAGTAATGTAATTGCAAACTAAGCTAACATGGAAAATTTTAATAATTTGTCATAACTTTGATTATTTGGCCTATTGCCAACATGATAAGAAGAGCTTTATGTAACAATTTCTCATTCATTTTCTTGAAACTAAAAGTTTCCAGTGAAGAATTTTTATTCATACAGAAGATGATAATTTGCATACAGCCAGATATATAGAACCTGCAAACTGGGAATTCAATGATTGAATATAAATCCAGATATAAAATTACCAGAAACTGATAAGAACAACATATGGGTAAAAAATAGTTACTTTGCAGTGTTCTTGGCTGAAGAAAGAAACCCTTCGAATCCTTTCAAAACATGAATAGAATGGCTCGAATCTTGTAAATAATTAGTCTCTAACTCATAAACCTGCAACAAGAATACGAATTTAAAGTAAGTAATTTAAGTGTAATTGCGAAATTTCTCATAGTTGTAACTTCTTTACTAAAATATACAGAAAAAAGCATAATTTTCAAGGGCAAAGCAGGGGAAAAATTACCTGCTTTTCGATATTGCGAAGGTCGTCTTGAAGCTTTCCTCTTTTGTTCATGAGAGAGGGAAGGATGGAGGCCGGATTCCCTGAACCTTTGTGTCCTAACGACATTTTCGTTTCGAAGGAAAAAAAAAACTTTCTGTTTGGTTCTCGCGAAAGTAGCAGAGAAAGCTGAAAACGAAGATTTTGACAATCACGAATAGTGATTGAAATTTGTTAAATTATTCCATTTAATAATTAAACTTTTAATTACTTTAAATTTTTAGTTTTGTTTTATTTTCGTCATTGAGTTATTAACGGACGTTAAAAAAGTAACATGACAGTTAATGAAATTTATATAATAATATATATAGTCCTTTATTTTTGTACATTCAAATAATTTGGTCTTAATTCGAAATAAATTATTAAATTTAACCCTTATTATTTACCTATTATTTTGGTTTTGGTAAAAATGTCTCCTAGATCCCTCTTAATTTCAAAATTTGACAACTTGGTCCCTCTTAAAAACGAAGAAGCAATTTGGATCTGTATTTTTGTTGAAAAATCTGATCTTCCACTGTATGAAGAGCGTTAGAAAGTTCATGAAGAATGCTTGAATAGGTTGTTTGACAACATGACAATGGAGGGCATTGATTTTTTCTTCTTGTGGAGTTAGTGCAGGTTTGCATCAAGGTCGAATCGAATAGATTCTGTTCGACAAACTCGGTTAGAGCCTTATCAGATTTGGAACAGATTTAAAGCAAAAATGGTTAGTAATTGCAGTTCAATTACATTCTTTTTCCAAGATCTATGACTTTGAAACCGCTATGTTGTTTGTGTAAGGGTGCACTCGAAATTTTAAGTTGTTTTGCTGTGGATTAAGAAGTTTGGACATTGATTTCAAATGTTGGATATTGAGCATTTTAACATCTAATGCATGTTCTGAAACTTATACCATCAACTTTGCAGGAGCTATGAGATGATAGAGGCCGGTATCCGTCATATTCCACAGGCGGTGTTCATCGATAAAATCGAAACGGTCGGTTCATGAATGCTTGCCTTTAGACTGTTTCAAGTTATGTTTAGTTTCTGAAGTTCGTGTTCTTGGAAACGATTGAGTTATGGTTACGTAACCAAGGTTACATCTTGTAGAAAATGAAGTTGTCTATCAGTTCATCTACTCTTATAGGGACTAATTGTCCAATATATGAAATCACAAGGACACCATAGCATTAAACTGAAAGAAAAATTTACCAAACATTTATCAAGAACTGCAGGCAAAGTCCAAACATCCAATGATTAAGACACATAATTCATACCAATTAATGAGACGGGGATTGCGACTCGGTTCCATTTTCTTGTTCTCCTTCCCCGGAAATCTCTTCCAGTGACTTTCCTTTGGATTCAGGCACCAAAAATGTGAACAACAATCCCAGAAAGTTGCAGAAACCGAGAATTATAAGTGATTTCTTAACTCCAATGGCATCTGCAGCGTACAGAAACCCGAATGCGCCGACCATAGCCCCTGCCTTGCCTGATGCAGCCGATATTCCATGGCATGTTGATCTCAATCTTGCTGGGAAAATCTCAGCAGGAACTACAAATGTAGTGGCGTTCGGTCCGAAATTTGCGAAAAAGAATGTTAATGAGTACATGACAACGAATCCAATCCGGTTGTCCGGTAGAGTCCAGTGATGGTATGGGATTGCCAATGCAAACATGAACACGGTCATGAAGAAGAATCCCATCAGTTGGATCTTGAACCTCCCGACTTTATCGATCAATGCGACGGTGAACCAATATCCCGGAACCGTGCTGCATAGTGCAATGAGTGTTTGAGCTCTTGCTATCTTGTAAACTTCTTCAATTGCATTCATGGTTTTTGCCTTTGGAATCCAACCAATGGCGCTAAAGATGTCCTTTTGGAACAGGTTTTGACTGTAGAAGGCAATGTCTAGCAAGAACCAAGTGCTCGCAGTACCGAGCAAGTGAAGTCCGTGTCGACGAAGAAACCGTGCGGAGAACAACCCGTAATCTTTCCCTTTTTTCTGTTCTAGTTTCTCCGGTTCGGATTCCAAATAGACCTGAAGAACTTTCGACATATCTGCTGCAGCCTGTTTCGCATTCTTGGCGACCAAGGCAGTGTAACGAGCGGTTTCTGGCATTTTTGTCCGCCAGTAATATGTGAGCAAAGCCGGGACTGCTCCGAACATCACGATAATCCTCCAAACATAATCAGCCTGGGGTACAGTCGATCGATTTCCATCCACTGCATAAATTGGTGCAGGGTAATAGGACTTAAATGCTGCCGAAACTATAATAGCAACCAACCCTCCGGTTAAAATCCCGAAACCCTGCATTGCGAAAACCGCAGCAATGAAAGCACCACGAGTCTTTTTATTCGCGTATTCGGACATGATTGTAGCGGAAAGAGGATAATCGCCGCCGATACCAAAACCAAGCCAAAACCGAAAGAAGCAAAGGGTAACCATAACGAATTTCGCATCACTACTAAAGGAAAGGCCAGAGGCAAACGAACTGATGACCATGAGCAATAGGGTCATGCCATACACACGTTTTCGTCCCATCTTATCACCGAGCCAACCGAAAAAGAGCTGCCCCGCTAGGGTACCACAGAACGCAACACCATTGATGGCAGCCGAGACATTGGCAGGAAGAGTTCCGGGGGCCGAAGCACCTTCCTTGTGGTAATATATGCGACCGAGCAGTTTCGTGACCAGAGAAATGCAAAACAGGTCATATGCATCAGTGAAGAATCCCATACCAGCAATGATAATTGCTGTGAAATGATACCATTGTGTTTTTGCTACATCAAGTGCATTCAGAACTTGCATTTGATCCTTTGCCATCACTAAAATGATATTCGACAAGTTTTGAGTTCGAATATCAGAACCTTAACAACAGAGAAATTTGAGTTCAATATGCAAAATCCCAATGAAAAAGAAAGAATAACTGAGTTTTGTGGTTTAATAAGCAAATGATGAAGATTTTTTTTATGATTTTTTTAAAATATAAGATAAATTTTAAGATTATGAGATGATTTTCAAAATGTAAAAAGATAAGGATCTATCCTTTTATCTCAAATTCAAATATTGTCAAAGGTGGGGAATTATCAGAAGAGTTTATATTTGATGTATTGATATTATCTCCATGCTTATATGCACACATATTCGGATATAAGATCGAATAAAATCCGCGACATACATATCTGTATCCGATACTAGTCTGAATAGCAAGAAATAATGCAGAAAATGAGCAAATCTCAAGATCAAGAATAGCAAATGGATTTCTAAACTGATGCATAGAGTCATCAATCCCTCTTTGATTGCAACAAAAAAACCATAGCTTAAATACAAAGATTATATTCGAACTAATATACAAAAAAGGCAGATTTCATAAGAGTTTTTACTTTGAAAAATCTTCCCTTTGATCAATGGCAGCCTCATTATACTTTTGCTCCAAGAAATGACTGGCAAAAAAATAAAATAAAAAATTCAAGCACAAAGTGAGAGAACTATTGATTTCGGATACCAATATGTGTATGACATGAGTAAGTGCAGAAACCGTGGGAAAAAGAAATTTTGAATATACCCTGATTCTAGATGGAGGTGTAGGAGACTTAACCGAAGTCAATGTCCCGAACCCGAATTTTGGTTTCTTATCTGCGGGATTTAATATTTGGAATGAACATATTAATGTTTCATCCACACTCATCATGGCAGCAGCATTGTCGAACTCTCCACAGTAATTCGGTGCTGAAATTATGATTACAAGTTGCCTATCAGCGAAGAACTCATATCCGTCTTCGACAACCTGAAGGCAAGCGTATAGATTCAATTTTAACGAGATAAAAGAACCCGAGACTACAACCATTTATAGTTATACCAAATGATTCGATAAGAACTGCATATGAACCTGGTGTGCCCGGCATATTAAATCAAGATCAAGCCTCTTGAGACAATCAGTCACCCTATCAGCACCAAATATGTATGAAACTCCCCTGTCATTAGGCCCCCAGCCTTGAATGTCTTTACTAGGATCAGACCATAGGAGGTCGCATAGTAAGCCGGATCCCGGGACATCCATAGGCCGTGTTAACGTGATTATAGGAATCAATGGCATTAGTAGCCTTGATTCTATGATGTAAATGGGCAGATTTTTAGGATGTATTTTTAGAATGTGTATCACACAACTTTTCTTTCCTATTCCTTTTCTAGTCTTCATTCTCTTGTATAAATATCAATCTTCATTGTACAATAATATAAGAAATCTATAAATTCCTTCTCTGTTATTATGGTGTCAGAGCTATTCTTCTGATATTTTTTTCTGCATAATTTTTTGGTTCTTGCCTCTTGACTTTTGATGCGTTTATTCTGCATATTTTCTTAGCTCCCTGTCACCTCCACTTCCAAATGGAGAAATCTGATTTTGTAAAACCTTTTGACTGGTTCAAACTATAATTTTTGGGTCCAAGGAATGAAAAGTTTCTTGATCTGTCGCAAGCTTTGGCGTATTGTTACCGGAGATATCAATAAGCCAACCAAACAGCAAGATGAAACTGATGCCAAATTTGCTGATCGTCTTGAGGATTGGGATAGCAAAAATCATCAGATTATTACTTGGTTTCGTAACACCTCTATTCCATCCATTCACATCCAATTTGCTGATTATGACACTGCAAAAGAAATTTGGGATTTCTTGGCCAGTAGATATCAAACCACTGGACTTGCTCATTATTTTCAGTTATGGACTACACTTTATAATCTGAAACAAGAATCTGGTCAATCTGTAAATGATTTTCTTGCTCAAGTTCAACCGATTTGGAATCAACTATCTCAGGCAAAAATCAGTGAAGATCATCTTCATCTTATTCAAGTTCTCATGGCTCTTCGACCTAAATATGAAGCTGTTCGAGCCTCTCTACTGCACCGACATCCTCTTCCTACATTGGATATGGCTATACAAGAAATCATTTTCGAAGAAACTCGCCTCAATCTTGACAAAACCTCGAATTCTGAAATTGCTCTTGCGACTACTCGTCTCTCACATCAGAAATTTAGCGGCAACACTTGTAAGAATTGCAATCAATCTAGTCCTGTTTTTGCTAATTGTCCGACTGTCGAATGCATATATTGTCATGCTCTTGGTCATATTATTGAGAATTGCCCGACTCGCCCTCCACGACCAAAAGGTGGGGTCTTTAAACCCAATAACGTCTCGAAGCCTTCTCTGCTGCTGCCACGGAAGGTTCTACTGCCATTACTATAAGTGATTTTGAAGCACTATTCAAACAGGTTATCTCTTCCAATTCATCTACGGCCATGTCCGTCACTCCGGGTTAGGGATGACAACGGGGCGGGGCGGGTTTTGGCCGCCCGATATATTAATCCCAAAATCCGACCCCGCCCTGCCTCGAAAATAAAATAATAATTTATCCGTCCCGATTTATAAACCCTAAACCCGACCTCGACCCCGAAAATATAAAAAAATATATATTAAATTTCGTCGACGATAAATGTTAGATTAAATCGAACGACCATTATATTTACAAAATATAAATTTCACAGACTTTAAACTATATAAAAAAATAAAATAAAACTAATTAAATTACTCATATGAAGAAAAAATACATATTTAAAAAAATAAACTCGACCATTGACTTTTAGAATCAGATATGTTAAAAATCGAACAATATCTAACAAAAATTTACGATAAATACAAACTAAAAAAATAGCTTGAAACTCCTAAAAATATTTATATATAGTGGTATTTTATAAATATAATAAAAATAAATAAAAATAATAAAAAAATACCGGGGTAGGGCGGGGCGGGGAATTTTCACATCATACCCGAACCCACCCCGCCCTGACTTTATATTTTTAAATACCTGCCCCGCCCCGATCCTCAAAAATTATAAGAAAAAACTCGATCGGGTCAGATCGGGGCACACCGGGTCGAGTCGGGGACGAGTAATTTTACCATCCCTACTCCGGGTAACTTTCATTGGTTTTTTGACTCTGCCTGTTGTAACCATATGACTAATAATGTTAAACTGTTGTCTCCCACATCACCGATTTCTTTCTTGCCACTGATCCACACTACCAATGGTAATAAAATGAATATCACTCACACTGGTCATGCTTCTACCTCCAATCTTAGTCTTCCTAAAACCTATTGTATCCCTAACTTAGCCCTCAATCTTATCTTTGTTGGCCAGTTATGTGAACAAGGGCTGAATGTTAACTTTTCCCCTTCTAGTTGTCAGGTACATGATCCACAAACGGGACAGATTCTTGGGACGGGTCGCAGGGTGGGTCGATTATTTAAGCTTATCTCTCTTCATCTTCCTCAAAAATTTGTCTGCTGCCACAACTACCAACTCTTCTATTCACCAATGGCATCTTCGTCTTGGTCATGCCTCAGTTAGTAAAATTCAGCCTTTAATTTCTCGTGGTTTGTTAGGATCTACAAAGTTTGAGTCTTTTAATTGTTTAAATTGTCAGCTTGCAAAGCAACCAGCATTGTCTTTTAATCTTAGTAATTCCATTTCAGATAGTCCTTTTGGCTTAATTCATTCGGACATTTGGGGTCCGTCCCCCATTTCTTCAATAAATGGCTTTCGTTATTTTGTTTTATTTATTGATGATTATTCTCGTTTTACATGGATCTATTTTTTGAAAAATCGATCTGAATTACCATAAATTTACACTTCATTCGCTAATATGATTAAAACTCATTTCTCTTCTACTATTAAAATTCTTCGAACAGATAATGCTATGGAATATCAGGATTCTTCTTTACTCCAATTTCTCAGTCAACAAGGTACTTTGGTTCAACGTTCTTGTCCTCACACTTCCCAACAAAATGGTCGAGCTGAACGAAAACATCGTCATATACTTGATTCTGTTCGTGCTCTTCTTCTTTCTGCCTCTTGTCTAGAAAAAATTTGGGGTGAAGCAGCTCTTACTGCCGTCTACAACATTAATAGAGTCCCTACCTTAGTTCTCCAAAATTTATCCCCTTTTGAAAAATTGTTTGGTAAGCCTCCTGACTATTCCCTTCTTAAACCTTTTGGTTGTGCCTGTTTTGTTCTTTTACAACCCCATGAACGTACAAAATTAGAACCACGTTCTCGTCTATGTTGTTTTCTTGGGTATTGAATTGAACACAAAGGGGCAAATAAACTTCGCATATCTCGTCATGTTACCTTCTGGGAAAATACCATGTTCTCATCTCTTTCTAAATTTCACCACTCTGTCAATATTGACTCTATGTTTTTCACTTATTCCTCAATTGAGTTGTTTCCAAGTTCTGACACAGGTAATTTTGATACGTTCAATATTGGGCCTTCCCCACCTGCTCCTATTGATTCTGCTCCAATTGTTGATCCTGCACCTACATCTACCCTTGACACCACTCTTCGTCGTTCTACCTGGGTAAGAGAAACTCCTCATTACCTTACTGATTTCTATTGTTATTATGCTATTGCAACCCTTCATGAGCCTCGTTCTTATTGTGAGGCAAGTACTGACCCTTTTTGGCAGCAAGCTACGTCTGAAGAATTTCAGGCTTTGGAGAAAACTCATACCTGGGACTTAGTCGATCTTCCTCTTAACAAGTCCCCTATTGGCTGCAAATGGATTTATAAAATCAAGACTCGTTCTGACGGGTCCATTGAGCGCTACAAAGCTCGCTTAGTAGCCAAAGGTTACACTCAAGAATATGGGATAGATTATGAAGAAACTTTTGCTTCGGTTGCTCGATTAACATCAGTCCGTAGTCTATTAGCTATTGCTGCAGTTCATAAATGGAAGCTTCTCCAGATGGATGTCAAAAATGCTTTCCTCCATGGTGATTTGTCAGAAGAGGTGTATATGCATCCTCCCCTAGTTATCATTCTCCCCATAAAGTCTGCAAGCTCCGACGAGCTTTGTATGGATTAAAACAAGCTCCTCGAGCCTGGTTTGCCAAATTTAGTTCTACTCTTGCTCAACTTGGTTTTATCTCTAGTCCACATGATTCAGCATTGTTCATTCGTCGAACTGGCCATAGTATTGTACTTCTGCTACTTTATGTTGATGATATGATAATAACAGGCAATGATATATCTGCTATCTCCGAATTACAACGTTTTCTCAGTGAATGTTTTGAAATGAAGGACCTTGGCAATCTCAGTTATTTTTTAGGTCTTGAAGTTTCTCATAATTCTGAAGGTTATTATCTTTCTCAAGCTAAGTATGCATCTGATCTACTTTCTCAAGCAGGCATTACTGATGGTAAAATTATATCAACCCCCTTAGAACTCAATTGTAAACTTCCTCCTCTCGATGGCACTCCTCTTGATGATCCTACTTTAGATCGACAACTTGTTGGTAGTCTTGTTTATCTCACTGTTACTAGACCTGATATCTCATATGTGGTTCACTTGGTTAGTCAGTTCATGTCTACTCCTCGCTCATCACATTTTTCTGCAGTTCTTTGGATACTTCGATATATTAAAGGAACTCTTTTTCATGGTCTACATTTTTCTGCTAACTCCTCTTTGGTGTTATCTGGCTACTCTGATGCTGATTGGGCTGGTGATCCCACAGATCGTCGATCTACCACTGGTTATTGTTTTTTCTTAGGAGATTCTCTTATCTCTTGGCGTAGTAAAAAGCAAACGGTCATTGCTTGTTCCAGCACAGAATCTGAGTATCGTGCTCTAGCTGATGCAACATCTGAATTACTTTGGTTACGCTGGTTATTATCTGATATGGGTGTTAAACAATCTTCTGCTACTATGCTTCATTGTGATAATAGAAGCGCTATACAGATCTCTCATAATGACGTTTTTCATGATTGAAATTGATTGTCATTTTGTTGGTCATCATGTTTCTCAGGGCACATACTTTTGATTCCCGTCTCCTCTGTTAACCAAGCAGCTGATATCTTCACCAAAACCTATCATCCCACGCGTTTTCAAGATTTACTGAGCAAACTCAAGTTGGCATCCACTATACCATCTTGAGTTTGAGGGGGGTGTTAACGTGATTATAGGAATCAATGGCATTAGTAGCATTGATTCTATGATGTAAATAGGCAGATTTTTAGGATGTATTTTTAGAATGTGTATCACACAACTTTTCTTTCCTATTCCTTTTCTAGTCTTCATTCTCTTGTATAAATATCAATCTTCATTGTACAATACTAATATAAAAAATCTATAAATTCCTTCTCTGTTATTAGGCCGCTTTAACTTTCTAATATGGTCTAAATTGTGGAGCTCGGGTGACAGTCCACCGTGCATGCAGAATATTTTTTTCTTCGATCAGGGCTGCAACAGGGAGGCAGTTGAAACAATCGGTGAACACTTTCCAGAGCCGGACGTTGAACCTTCGTTTGCACTCGTCATAGAAACCGTAGATACGGTTCACGGATGCGCATTCGTGGTTGCCCCTGAGAAGAAGAAGTTCTCTGGATACTTGACTTTGTATGCAAGGAGAAGGCATATCGTTTCGAGGCTTTGCGATCCCCGGTCTACGTAATCCCCTAGGAACAAGTAATTGGCACGAGGAGGGAAGCTGCCATTTTCGAACAGCCTCAGGAGATCCGAGTACTGGCCATGAATGTCTCCTGGTTCATGAAAGACAGCCACCATTTTAACAGTTAGGATTTAAAAGAAAAACATGGTTCATTTCATCCTAGAATGTCTGAATTCAGAAACAATAATAACTTATGAACTACAAGTACAAAAAAGTTGTCATGTTAGGATTGAAGTCTAAAGATCATATGCTGTATTTATGAACATAAACATGTCAGTAACTTCAACAAACAGGTCATAGGGTGTCAAATTTGGAACATTTTCAGTGACAAAACTCACCAAAAACAAGAACTTTCCAATGTTCAAACACATAGACAGGAAGCAACCCACTTCAAAAAGAATCAAACTTTAAAATGAAGGAAAAGAAGATACCACAGATGTTAATAGGAGCTTCAAGCTCTAACAAAATGGGCTACTTCAAGAAGATATCTTTAGAAACAAGACAAAGCTGTCTTACTTCGGATTCCAAAAGCTGGACTTACTTCCCTGGTTTCCCTCTAACTTCAAGTAACCTATTGATTATACCATCAAGAACCCTTTTTCCCTAGTCTCTCCAAATAAAAAAAAAACAAGAAGAGGAATAACAGGAAGCTAAGAAGATTATTAAAAAGAAAACACAAAGAACAAAGAAAGAAACAAGGCTTCCATTTCACCACCTACATCCTATGACCTTCCTATGAAAGAGAAAAAGAATACTTTTTTTTCTTTCTTTTTGGAGAATATAAAGGTTGTTCTTGGTGCAGAAAAGAACGGTTGATTGTTGGTTCTTTGAATTAAAAAGCAGCCATAAGAATATATTTCAAAAACAAAAGAAAAACCAGATAAAGCATACCAGTGTACAAAGTATGTGAAAAAATGGACCCTAACGAAAATTATGCAGCAGATGAAAATAAAGATGATGATGAGAAATTATGATGCTAACGAAGTTGACATTATATCTCGAATTCAAACATGAACAATTTCTTTTTTGTGACCATTATAAAAAATTATAAATATATAAATTTACTTGAATAGTTTACATACAACTTCCAAATCGCTTTATCCGTAAGGTGTGCGTGCTTTGTCAAAAAGTTAAGAATATATATAAACAAATACTAAATTATAATCACATTTAGACTATTAAAAAAGTTTACATGCAACTTGTTATTTTTAGGGTGGACGGTGCCCATTGGAAACATTGGCAAGTGGCAAAGGTTGATAGTTGAAGCTGAGGGAGGATTCCAATTGTTTTACAACGCGGCATTGAAGATGCCCACATGTTTATCATTGCTTATTCTTTACCAAAAGTTTGATTATTTATTTATTTATTTATTTTAGAATGACTTCTTTATAGGTTAATGGGTGCATAATCCTTACCTAATTAAGACACCTTTGTATGAATTGTGGTCTAAAATTGTTCAACATAACATTGATTAAGACTTTAATTGCATTAATTAATTTGGTTTTAGCATAAAGTAATTTCAATTAAACTGTTTTTTAATACAAAGAATTCAAAACCATTCAACTTATTTATGCAGTATATAAAACTATAATTTGAGTTAATATTTTTTTTAAACCAAACAACTTTTTTGATAAATAAAATAAAACTAGAACATAAACATAAAAGAGGCTTAAACATCCAAAAAGTACCAAAAAAAAGAAAACCATAAATCTAAAAAGAAAAGATAAGCGTTGCACCAATCAGACACTTTCTTTTTGCACCAAAGAAAATCTCTATGGTCCATTGTAGGAAGAGTATATGGGGAGTTGTCAAAACACGAACTAGAAGAAATTTCCAAAATCGGCAACAACTTTTCACGCATATTCTAAAAAACGACGATTCGCTATAGATTACATCGGCAAACAACCTAAAAGGGATCAATCTCTATGTGACCACCGACAAACACGAATCAAAGACAAAGCAATGTGAGGATCACTGTACGAACACCAAAAAACCTGCAAAAATAGCTATAGAAGCGTGCCATAAGGCAAAGACATGCCATAAAGGTAGAGAAAACATGTCATAGAGGCAGAGAAAAGCACAACAAAATATGCGAAAAAAAGACAAATAAAAAAACAAATAAAATATGAATCACCGACGATCAACAACCAATACAAAAATTGGTGTTGTCGCCTATTAAACAAAAAAAAAAACAAATGACTATGATTGAGAGAAAACTGAAAAGTAGCTAGAGTTAATATGCTCTTTTGTCTTCTCTATAATTTCAATAATTTTTTAGGGAAAGAAGTTGTCTGTGATCGAACTAAAATGATGTTTATTACCAATGCACCACTAGTATTATAAGAAAACTTCTTCTGAACATACGCTTATATGCACTTTAAAAGGATTGTATATCCTCATCATATCTTTATTATTCAATTTAGGCATAATGTCAATAAATGTCTCGAACGTTTGACTGAATAGTTATTTTAGTCTATATTATTTTAGAAGTAATTTAACCCTCAACGTTTTGTTTTGGGTCAAAATGGCCCCTCACGAATGAAAACTGTTAGTCAACTGACGATAAGGCTTGAAATAACGTAACATCTTCATGGTTGCTGAAAATGGTCCATTACCCCTTTCCATGTAATATTTTCGATAGATTTGCCACAAACATCATTAACACATGTTTATATATAACAAACTTAGAGTTTTAATTGTCGATGGTTTAGAGGGCATTTATTTTACTCATATATATTGAGAGAGTTTCGTGTGAATTTTATGAGTAATCTCCGATAATTACTTAGTAACTCACTAATATTGTTGTGTTGTACTCCAGCCAAACGTCTCCGAAAAATTCTACCTCTGAAGACAATATCACCTTCTCCGCATCACGCTTCAAGCATCACGGAGTCCAGAGTTCTTCTTCCGGACACTTTCCACACCTTCGGAGGCTTCGGAGACCACTGCGCTGGGACAAAACAGTCATCGACTGAGCTCGCAGTCTAACAACTGAGCTACTACCTGCCAGCCCATCAATAGCTATCACTGGGCTTGACACGGTCTCATCAAACATCATTCCGTCTACAACAACAAAGGGATATAAATACCTTCAAGACTGAAGACAAAGGGACAACCCTCACACATTGACGACCCACACACATTGAAGACTCTTCTACGTCGATCACTCTCTTTCTCCTATCCTGCATGGCTCCGACAATCCCTTCTACACTATTTGCGGCTCTCGGCCCCAATCCAACCTAGTGTGCACGCCCGATTCTACAGTCAACCATAGTCTACTGTGGTTCTTCGCCCGTCCCACGATGAATGAACCACCAATTCTCGTCCTCAAACACTCACTTGGCTGTCGTCTCCATCTCTTTGTCTGGTGTTCCCAAAATCGACATCAACAAATCATAAGCGCTTTAGTTTTAGGGTTTAAGAATTCAAATTTATGATTTAATATTTAGGGGTTTAGGGATAAAGATTTAGAATTTAGGGGTAATTGTTAGAATTTAAGGGTTAGGGTTAGGGTTAGGGTTAGGATTTAAGGTTTAAAGGTTAGGGTTTAGGTTTTAACCTATAAACCTTAAATTTTAACCATAAACCCTAAATTCTATTCACACTCTCTAAATTCTAAATTACTAAACATAAAGTCTTAAACCTACACCCTAAACCGAGTTCATAAACCTTAAAACTAAAATAGTTGTAGAAACTAAAAGTTTTCACCGCCAATGTATCAAATAATTATTCATATAATAATAAACAAAACTCACAAAATTCACACTACAATGTTTCTTAATAGATGAGTACTACAATGTTTCTTAATAGATGAGTAGGTCTAATGCCCTCCAAACTGTCAACAATAAAATCTTAAATTTGTTATATACAGACACGTGTTGGCTTAAGTATCAAGTCACATTTTTCTGTTTTAAATGTAGATTTTGTCTCATAAAATAGTTGATCAAATATTTCCTTCTACGCAAGAAAAAATCTTATTTGTAGAACTGACAAACTTCGCAAGACAATTTTAACTTTGTCGAATAAGATTCTTGGAAAACAAAATCTTTAATCATCGATATTCATCTTTCAAAAGGATCTCATTAAAATGTATCAAATATATTATTATTGAACCAGCAGGGGTTGGACGTATTGGTAAGACATATTGCACTCTCAAGTAGAGGACGCAAATTTAAAGCTTGGAGACGACATTATTAGGAAGGGCTGTCTTGCATCTTGAATATGAATCGTAAGATGGACATACATATTATAAAAAATATATCATTGTTGAATAAAAATTTTGCTTAAATAATAAAACTTTGTGATAAACCAGTCTTAAAATTCATATTTATCTTTACAACACGTAATTCAATTTGTAATAATCATTTAAAGAATCACAATTTAAATTTAAAAAAATATACCGACAAAATAACTTCAAAATATTACCTCAAATCTACTTCCACAAACCGACATTTTTTATTTTAATTTCACCACACTTGAATAATTTTCTTCAATCATGACTAAGACCTTGTATCCACATGGTTCAAAATTCAAATAAGTGGGACCTGAATGGACCTTATTACATATACGAATTACTCAAAAGATATTATTTCCAAAGGTATGAAAACAAGAAAATTGTGGGAAACTTGGCCTAACGATAAGGCTCCTTTGGAGTGGTGGTTCTCACCACCCCCTCCTTTGGTACCTACGAGTCACCCAATTTCGTTAAAATTCTGAATAAATTGATAGATATTTTAAATATTAATAGTTAAATTAATTAAATTATATCAAATTTTCTTGTAAATATATTTTAAAAAAAACTCACACCATGGATTTAACTAAATTTTATGAGTAAAATTTTGATACATAAGTTGTGTAAAATTAATTTTACACAAGCTTGTATATTTACACTATAAAACTTAAATCTTAAATTCTTAAATAAACCCTAAAATCTAAACCCTATACCCTACATTTTACACACTAACCTTAAATTTTAAAATCTAAACCCTAAATTCTTAACCCCTAAAATTAAAAGACTTGTGTAAACTAAAATTTACACGTCTTGTTATTGAAATTTTTCTCAAATTTTATATACATAATTTATCTATATTATCCTAACATATTTCATTTAGTTTCCATACCATATTAATCATATGACCACTTAATTTAAATTCAGATAACGTAGGCAATTACTATCGGAATGTATAATTAGGGTTTCAGAGTTCAAATAATGTAGCAGTGTTGACACTAGAAAACAAGAAAATCAAAATAAGTTAAATTAAATGCTTATAAGATAAAAGCAAAAGATTAGCTTAGACTAGTAGAAAATTACACGGGAAAAGTAAAATGTTATACTTTATAAGTTTGAATCTCGTTAAACTTATTTTTTATTCAAAAGTTAATTTGTCACGCACATAATAAATTAAAAAAATCTATTTTTTTAAATTTAAAACTTTATTTTAATAAATTATATAGAACTTTTAAAGTCATTGAGCCATCACTAATGTTAGTTAAAGTTTATACCTCCATTTTGACAATTTTGTACCTACAACTTCATTTCAATTGTCTTTCAAAAGGAAAAGATGTCTCATAAACTATGTTTTTTCTTCTTTTGAGTAAATATTTTCTTTGTTTCCCTTCTCTTTTCTCCACATCTAGAGAACCGACAAGTCCAAAGAGATTAGGATGCCTTTTCATGCATTAATCCGCCTGAACCCATGGGAAATAGGCCAAAGTGGTCATTTTCCCTCATTATTAGTTATACCAAATCCAATAATAATAAAAACTAAATTTCTACAATTCTATTGTTAGTGGAGTATGGATTAGATTGAATAGTTTTGAAATCTGTAAAATAAAATAAATAAAAAGAGATATCGAAGTTTGTATTCTAAAATACTTCCAAATACTTTAGATCTTATTTTCTTGGCTAAAGGGATATTTTTGTCACAGAGTTCTACCAAAAAAATTAATTTCGTCCCTCGTCGAAAAACGCACTTAATGTCGTCCCCTGTCTGCAAAATCAATCAAATTGGCCCTTTGATTGACGTTAACCATTACAGTGCTGACGTGACAGTTAACAGTGATGACATGGCGATCCACGATGCTGACGTGACATTACATGTGAGATGATGATGTGGCGGAGGGGCTGAATTGATTATTTTAACTGAATTTGAGGGCATAATTGATTTTTTGTCGAGTTCATGGGCATAATTGATTTTAATTAAAAGTTCGATAACTTATTTAATACTTAAGTTAAAAATAAGAATTTAGGAAATTATTAAAATTTTAAAATATTAAAATTGGATAAATAATTTGTTTATATTTAAATTTATTTAATCGATTTATTTAGTTTTTGAAAAAAACTGGATAAATTATTTGATTTTTCGAGTTTAACTTTCACAAATGAGATATATGAAAAATTGATTAAAAAATTAGTGTAAATATCCTTTAGGTCCCTGATAATTTTAAAAATAAACAAAGTGGGGACTCTCACAAAAAAATAAAATATTCTTCAATTTTTTTATAAAAAACCATAAAGTTAATAAAAATAAATAAAATATTCAAAAATTATTGAAAATAAAAATTATATAAAAATTTAAAATGTATTAAAAATTATAAAATGATAAAATTTAAATATAAAAAACTTAATAAAAATGTTTATAAAGTATTAAAAAATTGAACACTTTCATCGAAAAAGTCTTCGACTTCGTCAATCTGAGTATTATCATTCGTTAAACAAATTTTAAGTGGAATCAACATTGTATTAGAATAACAGTAAAACTCAAATTTTCTTTCGCTTTTCTACATCAAATTGATGCTCATTAATATTTGATCTAGAAAAATGAAAGAGAATTTTGGTTTTATTACTACTCTAATACAAGAATGTTTCAATTAAAAATATGTTCAAAGAACATTAGTACGGTTAGCATAACGAAAAACAGTCGAAGACTTTTCTAATAGTTTATAAATATTTTTAAATTTTGATTTCTTTATATTTATAACTTTTGATATTTTTAATTTTAATATTTTTACTTAATTTTTTAATTCATTATAGTGTTTTTATTTTTTTAATATTTTATAAATATTTAAATATTAATATATTTTTATTTTATTTTTAGCTCAAAGTTTAAGTAAGTTATCAAACTTTCAATTAAATTCAGTTTTACCTTTGAATTCGGTAAAAAAATCAATTATGCCTTCGAATCCAATAAAAATAATCATTTCAGCCCCCTCTGCCACGACATCATCCTACATGTACTTTCACGTCAGCACAGTGGACTACCATGTCATCGCCGTTAACTGCCACATCAACACTGAAACGGTCAAAGTCGGTCAAAGGGTCAATTTGATCGATTTTGCGAACTGGAGGGCCACATCAGATGCGTTTTTTGGCGAGGGGCGAAATTAATTTTTTAGGTCGAACTCAAAGGCAAAATTACCCCTTTATCCTATTTTCTTTTTGTATTAAGTAGAGAGATAGTTACATTCTTAAGGTAAATATCGAGATTCGAACTCATATAAGATGAGACAACATGATTATACTTGACCACTGAACCAATTAATGGATCTCACTTTAGATCTCACAACTTAAAAAATCCTAAAAATCTATTAGTATATTATTATTTTTACTTCCTAATATATTAACTGGAGCAAGTCCGGTACCTATTTTACTAATTTTTAATATACTCGTGTGATTACATGGTAATATCTGTTCATATTTTTTTCTTAACTCTGTGATGAGACACACTCATTGCAGGCACAAATACTTGAACTATTATTTCTTAAGATGAACATCATCATCTTTTCCACCGAAACTCTTAGTTAGATTCACTTATTATACTATTTTAATACTACTAAATGTCAAAAATGATCACTAGATGAAAAAAAAATAGTTTTATGTCCCAAGTAACAAACTACTAAATGTCAAAAATGATCACTAGATGAAAAAAATAGTTTTATGTCCCAAGTAACAAACTAGACAGAACTAGGCAACATAAAGCAAATTGGAATGAAAAAAAAGTATTCAGCCATCTCTCGTTAGTCATTACCGACAAATAAGCTTACTTGTAGATAACGAAGAGAAAGCACAAAGGAAATGTTAAGTCCTACAAAAAATGTACTACATTTTAATATTTAGATACTACTATAATCCATCGATCACTCATTGGATTCTAAATATATAGTTATTACTATTGTAGCTTTATTAAAAATTTAAAGTTTCGAATTCGGAATCGTTAAAAAGGAAAAATATTTTGGTTTTTTGTTTTCAATTTTTTTGTTGTTTTTGAAAAGTTTTGAAGAATTGGGTGAAAATTGGGAAATTGGGGAAAATTTGAATTTTGGGATGTTTTGAAGAATTTTAGAAAAGGTGGGGATTTCGCTTTTAAAATTGTATTTTATTTTGAAAAATGAAGAATTGGAGTCGCCACCGGCCACTAAGGTAGGTCGGGCACCGTAAAACCAGAGATTCCTTAAAAACGGGTTCGGGAGTTGGTTACGTGTGTGGAAAGATTAGCGCCCCCATCACGTCTGAAAACCGGTACCAAAACAGATGCTGCTTTTAATCGATGTAAATTGTTGAAGTTCAAAATTGATTTTAATTAACTATTCTTGGTCGAATATAAACTTTAATTGAACGGGCTTTAACAATTTAATGGGTTCGGATTAATTATTCGTTTAAGGCTGACTGTACATCGGACTGTAGATTTACAGTTCGACTCGATTACGTCACCTTTATGCATGATGCAAAAAGTAAATAAGATGATGTTATGACTTGTCAAAAAATTATTTCAAATTAAGGTTTACCTTTAGACGGTAAGAATTAATTCGAATATTTGGTTAACATCCATTGAGCCAAGACTATTACGACACAAATACCGGAATTAATAAATACCTTCTTTTTAGAAGTTAGATTAATTAATTAACGATGTGAAATTAAATAGATTAAAAGTTAAATGAATAGCAATTTAAGATATGTCACAAAAGCGAATAAATAAATAAAACGAAGACAAATAAAAATAAATACGAACAAAGTAAATAAATACAAAAATTAAAGAGCGGGAATTAAAATGTCCGGAAAATGGACCGGATTGAATAAAGAAATCCGGAAAAAGGACCGGAACAAATAAAAATTCGGAAAAAGACCGGACTGAACATAAACAAAAAGCGGAAATTAAATGCGAGAAATTAAATTGCGGAAAGTAAATGCAAGAAAAATAAAGTGCAGAAAGTAAATGTTAGAAGTTAAATGTTAGTGTGTTAGATTTAACGTGCCATAAATAATACAGATCATCCCCGTTGCGGATCACTGTAAGGCCGATTCGAACAAAAAATTAACGAAGTAAACAGTAAAATATATAATAGAATATATAATACTATATAATAATATATAGACATATTATATAATACATATTGTATAATATATACTATAGATATCATATAATACATAATATATTACGTAACATATGTAAATTATATACTATATAATAAATAATACATGTATAATATGATAATACATAACATCAAAACATATCATATAACATAACTTATATATTACATAACCTACGTAAATAACAAATAATCTATATACTATAATATATACCTAGGGGTGAGCAAAACTCGACTCGACTCGAAAAAACCGAATAACTCGACTCGACTCGAAAAAAATTCAAATAAAGTTTGAGTTGTAAAATGAAAATTCGAATAACTCAAAGTTTTTAGTAATTAGTGGATTTATTTTTAAGTTCGAGATGAGTGCCTCAATTTTTTTATGATATATATACCGATATATAAAAATATGAAGAAATATTGCAACATTTTAAAAAAAATATGAAGAAATATATATATGCATATCTTATATGATTAGAGAAAGTCGTTTAAATTGGAATCAAATCGTACTATAACATGATAAATAATTACAATTAAATTTTTATAGGAGCTCGAAAACTCAATTCGACTCGACTCGAACCGAAAAAAATTCAAATAAAGTTTGAGTTGTAAAATATGATGCGTCAACTCGATTAACTCAAAATTTTTTGACTCGACTCGATCGAACGCTCACCCCTATATATACCTATAATATATATAATATATAAAACAATATATAATAAACCCGTTATAGAAAAGAGGGGGCCGAAGCGAATAAAATGAGAAAACCAAGGGTAAACTCGGAACTAAACAGATTAAAAAGGGGGAGATTTTTAAATCAAGTCAAATGGTAGGGATTTAAAAGGGTATTTAACCACAACGAAGATGCGAACTGGGAAGGAATACGAGGACTAATAGGGTAATTAACCCCAAAGACCGAAGTATGCAGATCCTTCCCTTCGGGTCGGCTCACCGCGCGGGTCTAAGCATTGCCAAAACGGCAGCGTTTTGGCTTTCCCATATATATCAAAAGCCATGCGGAAAATGCCTTGTAAGTTGTAACCCTCATTTCGTTTCGAAAACAAAGGAAAAAATAGAGAGCTCTCAAAAGCTCTAAAATTTGAAAACCCTAGCATCCATTCCAAACGTCGTTTTTTGGCGGCGCAGCCTCAACGGCCGTCTCCTGTGTCCGACGACAACCAGAGTACAACGACCTCGCCTCCCCAAACAGGTAAATGCTACCAAAACCTTCCTTGTTTCCTTTCGATTTCAAATCCACAAATCAAACTCAGCTTTTTTTTATCTTTTTTTAAAAAACACACTATTTCATATCTAAAAAAATGAACTTTGATTTCAAAACTAAAAGACCTTTCTCGTTTTAAAAAAAGAATTTGCTTAAAGAAAAAAAAAACTAACTATCACTATTTTTTTTATGTGCGAAATGTAAAAAGGAAAGGCAAAATAGAGATACCTTGGCAAAAATATTTTTTTGTTTATTTTATCTCCGAGGAAAAAGCCTCATTTTACATGCGGTTTAATCCGGCTTTATAGCCGTTTACATTGGTAGAAAAAGCAAAAAAGAAAGATGTCGTTGTCGTGGTTGTTGTTGTTGTGCAAGTTCGTACGGGTGAGGAGGGGGACCAACCGCTTGGCCTCATGTGGCAGAGGATGCTGTCGTGGTGCAGTCGTGGCACTGCCGTGGCAGGGCTGAGGCTGTCGTGGTCGCTGATGTGGCAACAATGGTGGCCGTTGAGGAGCTGAACGACTGTCGAGCTGGATGAAAGCTTCTAGAAAGGGATATGGAGGGACGGGTTAAGGGCGGCTAGGGTTTGGAGTTAGGAAAATAGAGTTTCTTTTGGTTATCCGGTTCTGGTAAAGTGAACCAGTTCGGGTAGGTTTAGACGGGTAACAGAGTTTGTAAACGGGTAACTGAGTTGGGTCGGTTTAAGCAATGGGCTGGTTGGGTTGAGTTGGCAGAATAGGTTATTTGGGTTGTGGGCTTGGTTGGATTGTAATGGGTATTTGGGTAGGTTTAATTGGGCTTTGGGTAATCTGGTCATGTAAATGGACTGTTAATTTATTTTTGGACTTATGATTTCTTGGATTTAAATTCTCTTCTAATTTAGATATTTTTTATATTTTTTATTTACAAACTAATTTTACATTCCTTACATTTTTAATATAACTTTCTAATAATTTCTACCTCTTATATAAATCTGAGGTCCGTTTAATGTATAGTTTTCTTCAATCATGGCTAAGGCCTTGTATCCACATGGTTCAAAATTTCAACGAAGTGGACCTGATTGGACCCTATTACATTTATGAATTACTGAAGGATTTAATAGCATCTAGCTGATTATTTCCAAAGGTATGAAAACAAGAAAATTGCGGGACACTTGGCCTAACTTTAAGGCCCATTCACCCCTATAAAAAGGGCACTTCTCATTGCACCATGCAAAGCAAAGAGCTCCATCATGTCTACTACTTACTTATTAGTGTTGCTACTTGGAGTGGTGGCTCTCACCACTCCCTCCTTTGGTACCTATGAGTCACCCAACTATGGCAAACCACCCACTCCTGTTTACAAGCCTCCCTATGGGAAATCACCACCAATTTATGAACCTAAACCACCCAAGAAGGAGGAGCCAAAACCCAAACCACCCTTCTATGAGCCTCCAAAGAAACCACCAACTTATGAGCCCAAACCACCAAAGCCACCGGTCTATACACCACCCAAGAAAGAAGAGTCGAAACCCAAACCACCATTCTATGAGCCTCCAAAGAAGCCACCAACTTATGAGCCTAAGCCACCAAAGCCACCGGTTTATACACCACCCAAGAAGGAAGAGCCAAAACCCAAACCACCCGTCTATGAGCCTCCGAAGAAGCCACCGACTTATGAGCCTAAGCCACCAAAGCCACCGGTTTATACACCGCCAAAGAAAGAGGAGCCGAAACCCAAACCGCCTGTCTATGAGCCTCCAAAGAAGCCACCGGTTTATACACCACCCAAGAAAGAGGAGCCAAAACCCAAACCACCAGTCTATGAGCCTCCAAAGAAGCCACCAACGTATGAGCCTAAACCACCAAAGCCACCGGTTTATACACCACCAAAGAAGGAGGAGCCAAAACCCAAACCACCTATTTATGAGCCTCCAAAGAAGCCTCCGGTGTATGAGCCGCCTTATGGTCACTATCCAGGACACCCTCCAACGGGGAAGCCTTAATTGAAAGGTCCCATCAGCTTGCTAGCCATACTCAAGAACTGAGCTGCTATGGCTATATAGATAGATGAGTACCCTTACAATAAGAGTTGATGCATGCCGACTCATATCATGTTGTGTTTTCTTACAAGTCATGTAGTAACGTTTTCTTTTAAGTCATGTTCAAAAATGTTGATGACGGTACTCGTCGGATCGCCTATTATATATGCACCTTCTTGTTTCTCAATGAGGATATATTATAAATTGACATATATTCCAAATGTGTTAACTGTGAGGTTATTTCAGTACATGAAAAATATATTGTTCTAAGATATTAATTTAAGGCGTTGCCTTTCATATTTTATGTATAACCCACATTCTTATCTAACACATTGTAGCGATTAATTTAAAAAATCCTGATGTTTCTCTTTTTTCTAAAAAAATGGTTTTAGGGGGAATTTTGAAAAAGTTCGTGTTTTTGAATAAAATTTGAGGAGTTGCCACCGGTCACTTGGATAAGGTAGATCGAACACTAAAAAAAACCCAATCAAAGATAGAAAATAATTTAGGTTCGGAAGGTGGTTACGTGTAGGGAAGAGTTCGCATCCCAACACGCCCAAAATTGATACTCAAGGGTTCGTATCGTATTTACAGAGAAAAATATAAATTTGATTTAATTTAATAGTTAATATCTAAGATGTATGTATGCATGACAATATCACATAAACGTCTCGCTATTTACAATAGCCGGTGAATCTGACGTCCGAATGACTCGGGACGACACTCCCATTTGGAATATCGAAACATTGAGACCTAATTCTAAATGCTACAATATAAATATATGAACAAGAACATATATAATTACGAAATTAAAGATAACATTTAAATAGATAAAACATATCAAATATCACAATTGCAACATATTAACGACTGAAATTAAAGGAAATTTAAATAACAGAGGAGAAATATAAAATGCATGAAATAAAATGACATATTTAATGAAAGAGAAAGATCAAGGGCTAAATGGTGAATACACCACTGGATTTTGGAGTAAAATAAAAGGAAGAAAAACTTTTAGGGGCCAAATTGAAAGAAACAAAACGAATAACAAAAAACAGTGACCGGTTTGAAAATAATTGAAAACAAAAAGGGACCTCGGGCATGAATAGGGACCTTAATGAGGAAATAAAACCAATTTTAAAATAAAATAAGCATTAGGGGTGTAAATGAACCGAGCTTGAACGAACAAGATTATGTTCGTGTTCGATTGTTTATTTTTAAAGGTGTTCATGTTCATGCTCATGTTCCGTTCGTGTTCGTTTAAATTTTTAATATTGTGTTAATGTTCATTTATTTATTTTTGAAGGTATTCATGTTCGTTTGTTTAGTGTTCTCGAACATGTTTGTTTAAGTGTTCACGGACGTGTTCGTTTAAGTGTTCACGGACGTGTTCGTTTAAGTGTTCACAAACATGTTCGTTTAAGTGATCGCGGACATGTTTTTTTAAGTGTTCGCGATCGGGTTTGTTTAAGTGTTCACGAACATGCTCATTTAAGTGTCCGTGAACGTGTTTATTTAAGTGTTCGTGAACGTGTTCGTTTATACGTTTGAGAACATGTTCATTTATATGTTCAGGAACATGTTAACTAAATTAACAATAAATAAATAAATAAAACAAAAGCAATAAAATAAAACCAATATTTCAACATGAATTTATATAACATCCTTAGTAACAATAAAAAGTAGTATTTAGATACATCCACAAGCATTTTCATCCTATAAACAAACTTATAAAAGAGCTTATAAACGAGTTTATAAATGAGCTTATTCGTGAACATAAACTAACTGAAACACCTCTGTTCGTGTTCGTTCATTTATTAAATGAACATAAAAATTTTGTTCATACTCTTTTATTTATCTTAATAAACGAACATAAACGAACGTTATACGAATGGTTCGTCGCACGCTCTGTTCATTTACACTCCTAGTTAGCATACTATAAATACTAAAAATTAAAAACACTTATCATTCTTTCTTTTCTCCAAAAACCGATCAAAATATCTTCTCCTAAATTCTATGTCTTATTCTTCACCATTCATGGTATTTATCACCTCTGCCACCAATACCCAAATTTCGGTTGAACACCACCGCATCGGCTGTCGTCGTGTGGCGACTTGCGGACTCAAAACAATCACCTTTTTCCTCTAGACTTAAATTCGACTTCAGAATTCTCAAAAACAACCTTTTTATTGAAATCTAAAAAAAATCGAAACCTATTTTCAAAATCTCCCTTTCTTGAAAACCATAAATTTTGAACTCAAACGGGCCTCAACACAAAACACCGAAGGGATTAAAACCCTAGCTCCCCTTTCTTTTTCACTTGATTCGAAATGAAAAATAAAATAAAATTACCTCATAAGTTTTTTTCTTCTTCTATTGATTATGAATCTCCGAATCTTACAATGAATTTCATTTCGGTTTATATAACCGGTATTACAATTTATTTTTTTCAAAAAAGAAAACATTACAAAATATCTGATTGGTTAATGATTGCTTTGTCCTTTTGTTTGTATTCTCTTTTGCTGAAATTCCCTAAGCATTCGTTTTATTTGCTTGTATGTGCATGTGGTGAGGCTGGGAGATGGGGGAGAGTATTTTTTGGCCGGATTCATGTGCGACTAGGGATATTCAAAAATACCTGACTTGGTTAACTTGATTTAATGACCCGATGACCTAAACTTTAAAAAATCAGGTAAATCTTTAAAAAATTATCCGAACCCAATCCGGGATTTTTTCGGGTAGTTGGGCCGGGTATGGGCTAAATTTTTTTGTTAACCGGTTATCGGACCTTACCCGATACTTTTAATATATTTATTTTTTAGTTATAAATTATATTTTTATTTTAGGTTCCTTAATATTTTTACCTAAAACTAAATTTAAATCTGTTAATTATTTCTATGTTTGTATTATGTACTTTTAAGTTTTAATTTTTTTTTAAATATATATATATATATATTGATTAAATTGAAAGGTATTGCATTCTCATACTAGGATTTGGAAAGAAAAAAAATGAGATTAATATTTTTAATGTCTTTTTGGTGAAAAACTTATATATATACAAATATTTCATCTTAAAGCTAACTTTAAATCACTAATTTTTGTGCTTGTGTTATGTATTATTAACTTTTAAATTTAATGGGTTTACTATGTGATTTTTTAAACTTTTAAATTAAAAATAAATAAATAAAAATATAAACCAGGTACTCATTACCTGATTTTCCGAGTACTCGAATAACGGGTACCGACTAAAGGGGGCTGAGATACAAGTCGGCATACATAGTACCTGGGAGTACCGGGTACCAGATTTTTCGAGTATCCAAAAATCGGTACCCAAGAATGAACACCCCTATGTGCGACAGAGAGGGAAGACGATGGAACCAACAGTGGCCCTATCTTGCTATTTGCTGATGTGGAGGAGTCTTGGATGCATGAAGCCAGGTGAAGATTCGTCAAAGCGGACGCGGCATGCAACGAGTGGTCGGTCAACATCTTCAACGTTGTAGACGTGGCGATTGTGGTTCTCTCTTCGAACATGACGAGGAGTTGGACAATCACCAAAACGCGTGGGCGCGTAAAGAAGGTGAAGAACCGGGCGGTGATGTCTACTCACACTTGAGGGAAACCAAGGAGTCTCCTCAAATTCGATCTGAACCGTCAGATGAAATATGATCTAACGACCTAGAATTGGCTGCGCACTAAAGAGAGGAAATTAGGGTTCTGGTTAAAATTAGGGCTAAGGTTTCATATTGGGCCCAAAGCGGGCTAAATGTAATATTTATATTTTTTGGGGGTTTTGATTCATGTAATTGGACTGTTTATTTAATTTTTTTAGATGAAAAAGATGTATTACCATGAGCCTCATTAAAAACCTCACTAAATCTAAATGGAGGAAAAAGTACTCATGGCTAAAATCTAAGGTTTAGAGTTATAATTCAGGTTTTATAAGTTAAAACCTAAATTCTAACCATATTACCATAAAAACTAAACCCCAACCTCTAAACCTTACACCTAAACCCTAAATTCTAATCATTATCCCTAAATTCTAAACTGCTACACCTAAACCCCTAAACCCTACACCCTAAACTAAGACCCTAAACCCTAAAATAAGGCGCTTGTAAAAACTTTCAGTTTCTACCGTCAATATATTGAATATAAATTCTTCATTTAATAGTCAAATTTCGCATAAATTATTGTAGATGATCTATTAAATTCCACTTTTATTTCTAGTTAAGAGTATTTTTCTAAGGAAAATTCTGTTATTTCTTCTACACAAATTCCAAAATTTATAGTGTCAAAAATATTTACTCTATTAATTAATTTTTGATTGATATGTTATTGGATAATCACATTTCAAAGAACAATATTACATTTATCCATTGAGTCATTTACTCAGTTAATGTGGCATATGACATGACAATGAATAAATATAATACAATGAATATTTTAATAAATAGTTTCCAAAGATATAAATATAATACAATTAATATATTTTTATTCAATAAATAATTTTCAAGATGATAAATATAATATAATTAATATATCTTTACCCAATTAATCATTTTCAAAACCATAAATATAATATAATTAATATTTTACTTTTTTAAATATAGTAAGAGAAACTCTGCCGTTGTAAAACTCTGCAGTTCTAAATCTCACAGCAGCCCCATCTAAAAACTGCAGTATTTGAAAGAGTCTCCCCAAGCCTTTGATAGTTGATCGGTTCATCTTCAACATATTATTATTAATATGATATATTTTTTTTACTCGTAAACAAATTATTAAAAAATTATGTGAGGGAAATATATTAGTTCATGAACAAAACTCATTTCATCTTATTTATTATTGTTTTTTTAATTACGTAGTTATTATAATATTATAATTTATTATTGTGTTTTGATTTCAATTTTTATTTTATTATATTCAGGAAAGGTGCAATGATAGATCTAAATTTTAAATATACTACTTAAGGTGGTAACGATGACAGTTCTTCTACGGACTTTAGCTTTGACTCAGATTCGGATATAATAAAAAATAAGATTGAAGAAAATAACAATTTAACGGTAAATGATGACAATATAAATGCAAATTGTGAAGTTGTAGCGGATCAACCTACACCTATCACACATGGACAGACCGAATGTAGAGATGACATTTGTGTCTTATGATGATGTAATTGGTTATTATTATAAATTTGGAAGGCAAAATAGGTTCCAAATAAAAATTAGAGGATCACAAAATGTTAAAGGAGTTGAAGGTGACAATGTAAATGATTGCACAAGGGTAAGACTAACATGTATAAGAGAATGGTCAACATTTTATTAAGTATGTAATTTAATGAGATTTTTTTCCTAAATTGTCGTGTCAACTGGGTAGATCACCCAGTGGGTAAACAATTTTTTTTCTATTTTAAATATTAAAAATTCAATTCCTTAAGGTGTAATTAATATTATACAAAATTTAATAACGTATTTTTTAATAGAAAATTTAATAACATAATTATCTATGTTATTCTAACATATATTTTTAATTTTCAGACCATAATCTATCGACCACTTAATTTAAATTCGGATAACATAGGTAATTACTATCTAAATGTATAAATAGGGTTTCAAAGTTCATATGATGCAACGGTGTTAAGTTAAATGTTTGCAAGATAAAAATAAAATATTAATTCTAGACTAATGAAAAAACACAGGAGGAAAATAAAATATAGTTGTACTTTGTTTGAGTCTTGTTAAAATAATTTTTATCAAAAAAATAACTTGTCACGCACACAATAAATTAAAAAATTTTGATTTTTAAATTAAAAATTATTTTATTGAATCTCCTCTAATGTTAGTTAAGGAACAATTAATTGAATATTCTTTTAGGAATTATTTAGAAAAACAACCTCCATAAAAGATTATGTATAAAAATATCCTTTTAGCCCACGTAAGGCAAACTCATGTTTAGCCAAAAACGAGTTTTAAACTCGCGCTTAACTAAAATCGAATTCTGTGTAAAAAAATGATAAATTAATATTTTTTTTTATTTCTTACCTACATATCGCGTTTAGTTAAGCGCGAATTTAAAACTCGCTTTTAGTTAAACGTAAGTTTTATCCTACGTGGGCTAAAAGAGATTTTTTTTAAAAATAATCTTAGTCGGGGTGTTTTTCTAAATAATTCCCCAAAAGGGAATAATCAATGTAATTTTACCGTTAGTTAAAGTATGCACCTCCATTTTTTGGGACAATTTTGTACCTGCAATTTCACTTCAATTGTAAATGCACGTAAAAAGCGTCTTAGCCGCTAGAAAAGTAAAAAAAAAAAATCACTGTTTTTCTTTCTCGTTTTACAACCCCGAGGCTCTTCTTCTCCAATGGCTCCGACATTCGGAGCCGGCCCACCACCCGTCACCGTCCCTCCTCTATTTCATTGCTCTCGTGAGGTTTTTTTCTTTCCGCACACGACTGTAGTTTTCTCGTGAGGTTCCCATCGGCAGCTCGTTGGAGTTCTTCCCTCTCTGCGTCTCTTGGCCTTATCTTCGATGCCATGGTAGCGTGGGGGATCTTTTCTCATCGACGAAGGTCTTTTTTGAGGGTCTGACGGAAGTTTCAGAGAAAAAGGCGGAGATGGCTTCCTTTTGACTCCTCCTCTGCAAATCCAACCGAGACGACCTCCTCCGAAGCCCCTGTTCTACATGGGTGGTCTTTCCACTGAGTTTCGTTTCTTGGTTTAGTGTTTGAATCCGCAAGGTTTCGGTTGCACTTGGTGCTGGTCTCCTTTGCGTTTGTCTACCGGTTCTCTTCTTTCGGCTTTCCCCATTTAAGATGACTGCTACATAGCTGCTGGTTGCTCTCAATCAACGCCTAAGCCTACCTCCGTAGATGGAGCTCTCGTAAAGGTCCTTCGTCGATACAAGGGTGGCTCGGTTTAGCTATAATTTGCGTTATTTCCTCTTTCACCCTTGGAGTTGTGGATGTATGTTCCTGGCCGTCTGTGGCCTTGTTCAAGGGGAGACTTGATATTCTATATGGTTCTTTCTATGTTTAATGGAATTCGTTTCCGTTGTCAAAAAAAAATTCATTTCAATCGTCTTTCAAAAGGAAAGATATCTCATAAACAATGCTTTTTCTTCTTTTGAGTAAATCTATGTTTCTCTTTTCTTTTCTCCACATCTAGAGAACCGACAAGTCCAAAGAGATTACGACGTCTTTTCTTGCGGGGCGAACCCCATCAAATATTGACCGGAGCTAAAATATTAAATTTAAAAAATACAAAAGTTTATTATATATTCAAACTTAAAATTTATGGGATAAGGTTTAATTTGTTTGTTTATTCTTCTTTAGTTCAACCTAGAGGTGTAAATGAACATTGCGTTCGACGAATTATTAGTAAACCGTTCCTATATTAAGCTAAATAAATGAGTATGAATAAAATTTTATGTCCGTTTTACAAAAAAAGGAACACGAACAAAGGTGTATTCCTTTCATTTATGTTCACGAACAATCTCATTTATTGGCTCGTTTATAAGCTCATTTACTTGATTTTCCTTTTCTTTTTTTTTACATTTTAAATATTAGTGAATGTGTGGACTAAATTGAACACATGGTGAACTTTTGAGTTTAAACCGTGAAGCCTAACGAGCTTAAAGACTAGTGGTGTAATTCCACCATTTTGTGAACATATAAATGAACTTGCAAGCAGTTATATAAATGAACTTGTTTGCGAACATTACACGGATATGTTCACGAACGTTAAACAAATATGTTCGTGTACATTAAACAAACAAACACAAATATGATATTAAAAACTTAAACAAACCGAACACGTTCACCTTCAAATATAAATAAATGAACACAAACAAAACCTTATTCGTTCAAGCTTGGTTTATTTACACTTCTAGTTCAACCCTTAATTGATTATATATTTAATAACTTTTACATTTTTTAATTTAAATAATTATTTTTTACAAAAACTAAATTATTATTAAATCAAAATTATCGAACAAATAAATTTATAACAGGGATGGGCCGCTTGACCCAAGGGAGCCCCGCCCCTGTTTTCATGCATGCAGATTTGGTTGGTGGAAGCATGTTGAAATTATTTTATTTGGGTTAACCCTTAAGCCGCCTGAACCCATGTGATTTAGGTCAAAGTGCTCATTTTTTCCCGTAATTAGTTATACCAAATCCAATAATAATAATCAACAGGTTGCTCCAAGTGATAAGCAGTTTAGTATCGTTTAAGTAAGTCTCGAGTTCGAGGCCTTATGTATCAGAACATTCTTGTTGGAAGATTTACCTACCAAAACTAGGTGTACGACTTGAGTCGATCCGGATTAAATAGAACAAAATTATAAAAAACTGAGAGGACAACAAAAAATGAAAAAGAGGGATTATATTGAATATAAAATAAATAAAATGAGATATCAGAGTTTTGTATTTTAAAAGACTTTCGAATACTTCGAATCTTATTTTCTCTATCAAATAACGACGCTCATTAGTTGTTGTTACGATTTTAAAAAATTGTCATAGAAAACTTATTAAATTATATTTTGTTTTTTTTTTAAATATTCATCGGAGCGAGTTCATAATATATATTATTAAACTATTTAATATTACTAATGATCATTAGATAAAAGCAAATAGTTTTAAGTCCCAATTACCAATCAGACAAAACAGAAACCAAATCGAAAAGAGAGAAAAAAAAGAGAAGGTATTCATCCATCTCTAATTAGTCATTACCGATAAACAAGCTTACTTGTAGATAACGAAGAGAAAACACAAAGGAAATGTAAATCTTCGAGAAAAAAAATGTACTACTTGTATACTGAGATAAAACACTAGGTTTTTAAAATAACAGAAAGAGTTTGAATTTTAATATTGTGAATAAAGTAAATTAAATTAAAAAAAATACTTTTTATAATAAATATTTGTATTATTTGATATAATTAGTTGACTAATAAATTTAATACCGATAGTAATAAAAAAAACTTTATACTATACGATTATTTGTATATTTTTCATGTCTTAGCTTTATAAAGAAAGCAATACTTCATAAAAAGAAAGAAATATATACATACTTGTTACACTCAAATTTTATGACTTTTCATAATTTCGAGAATACCTTTAGGAATCTCCATATTTTTGCAGACCCCAAAAATAGTTGACAACAAGAATTCTTTCGAAGGTAAATCCCTCGGAGACTAGCATAATCAGAGCCATCAGGCCTTCTTGAGAACATATACAATCAGATGTCATTGCACGACTTTTATACGACCACATGACTAAGGCCTAATAATTCGCACCTCTTACATAAAATTACATAAAATTTAAGGTCCATATCTTGTATAATTTTCTTCAATCATGGCCAAGGCCTTGTTTCCTCATGGTTCAAAATTTCAACTAAGTGGGACACTTGGCCTAACAATATATAATTCGACATAACAAGAAAATTCTGTTTTTTTTCTTCTTCTACACAAATTCCCAAATTTATAGTGCCAATATTTATATTGTTAATTAAATTTTGATTGAGTTGATATCAACGGCTAATCAAATTTCAAATATTAAAAAACCAATTTCTTAAGCAATAATTAATATTATTACATTTTTTAATCTTTTTATAGTTTTATATAATCTAAAAATCTCATCAAACATAAGGTTAATAAATTTATCAACATATCACTCCACCATGAGCATTCATGGAACTAATTTTTATAAATATATTTAAAAACACTCGCATTATGTTTTTATAAACACATTTTTTGGGTTTAGTTATCTATATCCGACTCATTGACCGATTAATCTAAATCAGGTTTTGTATAGATTCAATATGGGGCGACCCTTCCAATCCGTTTTCTCCGTTGTGACTCCAGTCACAAACCACAACGTCAAGATTCAAACCTCGAACTTTACTTAAGAGACTTAACACATCATCTCGCTACACCAACTGCAAAACTTAATATACATAATTTATCTATATTAACATATATATTTTTTTTAACTTTTCAGACAAGACTCATATTGACTACTTAATTTAAATTCGGATAACGTAGACAATTACTATCGGAATGTATAATTAGGGTTTAAGAGTTCAAATGAAGTAGTGATGTTGACACTTGGAAATGAGAGTATTAGAGTGGCGATTCTGGACAAGTACAATAGGAGTGACTGTATAATGTTCAAAAAAGAGTCTAAAAAAGTGAAACTAAATGCTTGAAAGAAAAAAAAACAAAAGATTAGTCTTAAACTAGTGGAATAACACACGAATAAAGTAAAACATTGTTATACTTCATGAGTTTGAGTTTTGTTAAACTCATTTTTTATTCAAAAGTTGTCTTGTCACGAACACAATAGATAAAAAAATTAATTTTCAAATTAAAAACTCTATTTTTTAAATTATACAAGACCTTTAAAGTCATTGAGCCACCTCTAATGTTAGTTAAAACTCACACCTCCATTTTTGACAATTTTGTACCTACAAATTCACACCTCTAATCGTTTCTTTGTTTCCCTTCTCTTTTCTCCACATCTAGAGAACCGACAAGTCCAATGAGATTATGATGTCTTTTCTTGCATGGAGATTTGGTTGGTGGAAACATGTTGAAATTATTTTATTTGGATTAACCCTTAAGCCGCCTGAACCCCATGTGATTTAGGCGAAAGTGCTCATTTTCCCTCATATTTAGTTATACCAAATCCAATAGTAATAAAAACTAAACTCCAACAATTCTATTGTCGGTAAAGAGCGGATTAGATTGAATAGCTGTGAAATATGTAAAATAAATAAAAAGAGAAATCGAAGATTGTATTCCAAAACACTTTCAAATACTGCAGATTTTTTATTAAGTAGAGAGATAATTATATTCTCAAAGTAAATACTAGGATTTAAAATTATACAAGTTATAACTATGAATATTTTTAACCACTCAACCGATTAATAACGCCCATTAGTTGATGTTACAATTTAAAAAAAAATACCGAAAAGTTATTATATTATTTTTTTACTTCCTAAAATATTTACCGTAGCGAGTACAATAACTTATTAAGGTAAAACTTTGATACACAGGCTGTGTAAAACTAATTTTACACGAACTGCTTATTTACACTATAAAAACTCAAATCATAAATTCCTAACTCTAACCCTAAAAATATAAAACCCTATACCTTAAATTCTAAACACTAACCTTAAATTCTAAACCCTACAACCTAAACTCCTAGCTTTAAACCCTAAACTAAAACCATAACCCCTAAAACTAAAAGACACGTGTAAAATAAAGTTTACACGGCTTGTGTATCAAAGTTTTTTTCCAACTTATTATACTATTTTAATACTACTAAATGTCAATAATGATCGCTAGATGAAAAAATAATAAAAAACTGAATTTCTACAATTCTATTGTTAGCGAGGAGTGGATTAGATTGGATAGTTGTGAAATCTGTAAAATAAAATAAATAAAAAGAGATACCGAAGTTTGTATTTCAAAACACTTCATATCTTATTTCTTTTATTAAATAGATGGATAATTATATTCTCAATGTAAATATCGAGACTCGAACTAATATAAAATAAAACATCAAGAGCATCATTGACTACTGAATCAATTAATGAATCTCACTTTAGATCTTATTTTCTCCCTCAAATAACGCATTAGTTTTTGTTACAGTTTGAAAAAATCATCATGAAAAATCTATTATATTATTATTTTACTTCCTAAAGTATTTGCTGAAGCAAGTCCAATACCTATTATACTATTTTTTTTAATATATTGGTGTGCTTAAATGATAATTGTTGGGCTCGTAATCATTCAACCGAATTCGCCAAGAGCGTTGAATTTGCTTCCCGAATGAATTGGCTAAAGCCAAAAAAATAGTGGATAATATTTCACGATGATTTTAGAGTGGGTTCGACTACTCAACCGAGTCTACATCCACTACCTTAGCACACCACTAAGAATTTCTCAATTCACTACTATGAATTCTTCCTTTTGAGACCAAAGGGATAACATTACAACTCTATCTTTTCAATGGCTAAGATAGAACCACTCTAGTTTTTCCTTAGGCTAAACTAGAACCTCTCCCTTTTACAAGGTAATTTGTGTAAACAATAAAAGCCTCACAAGGTGGGTGTTTACAAGAATTAAGCTCACAAGAGTGTAAAGAATAAAACAATGAAAAACATTCTCTATACAATATATACAAGAGAGATGAAGAATAAAAGATTTAAATGCTATTTCTCTTGATCATGAAGCTTGGATATTGTCTCTTACCATCTTCAAGTGTCCCAAGATTGCTTTTATAGTGTGGAATGATATTCTAGGCGTTTATGGCCGTTGGGGATGTTTTGGAGCCGTTGGAAGTCATTAAAACCGAGGATTAAATGCTCACCTGCACTAGGATTTCGAAACCATTGCAGGGGTTTCGAAATCATTAGGGGTTTTCAAATGAAAAACTAGCTATTATAGGGGCTGATATAGAAACCAGGCAAGGGTTTCGAAATCATGAAAGAGGTTTCGTAACCTTTTTTCCAGGTTTGGTTTTCTGGCCTTACTGCCTTAGTGGTTTCGAAACCAACTAAGGGGGTTTCGAAATCTATACTTCAAAACTTGTATAACCGGCTAAAATTGACTATAAAAGATATATTCGATATAGAATAAAGTTAAAACATTTTAAACATATTTTTCAAGTTATTTGGACTTTGAATAATTTTTGCAATGTTTGAATTAAGTCCAAAAACATTTTTCAATTTGTTATATCAAAATCTTTATCTCAACAGTAATATATGTTCATATTTTTCTTAGCCCTTTGACAAGAAACACACAAATGCTCAAACTTGGATCCCCTAGGATGAATATAATCCCCCTTTTTCCATTGAAACCACTAATTGAGTTCACTTATTATACTATTTTAATACTACTAAATGTCTGTTACCTCTCCGAAAGTACTATTTTTAATGTCAATCTTACAGTGCTTTTGCTTGTTTTTAGGTACATTTAGTTGCATTAGGATGTTAAAATCATGCATTTGTATAAGGAGTTTAGAATTTTGTCTATGCAGTGTGAAGGGTTGTTTTGTTGGCAATTTTGCAGGTTTGGCATATGATTTGGCCTATAAAAGCAACACAGGAAGGAATGCCAGAGAGAATGTCGAGTGCTGTTGTCACAAATAGACCAGACAATGCCAAGCACCGGTTGGCAGAAAAGTGAACTTGATGCCATGCCAAGAAGCTGTTGGAACCTGAAAAAATAGGACATGATCAGGCTACGAAAATATAGCAATTGGAACAATCTCTGAAAAAATGGCGGATAAGATGATGCCAAGACTGGTTGGCAGATTCATGCCAAGCTTGGACGCCAAGGCAGCGTCGGCAGTATGACATCAGCCCTAGCCTGATCAGCTCTTATTCAAACCTGGATAAGAAGATTATACCTTATCCCTTGGACAGTTTAAATTCAAAATTTGAAGAGCTAATCCTATCCCTTCCTCGTACGCTTATTTAAACACCAACCAAGCAAGCATTTGGGGAGATCGAAGAAGAGTGGATCGTGAGGAGTTGGTGTGCACGACGATTGACAACTGGATGCACCTTGGAAGGGTGGTTCGACCAGCTTGGCCGAGAAGCCTGGATCTTGAAGGGCTCCATCGAGAGACCTCTTCTAGCCCATTTTCTTTTTCAAGTTATTTTATTTGTTTTTAATGATGATGTATTTTGAAAAAGTTTATGGTTTTTTGGTTAAGTCCCTCACCATGAACTAATTTAATAGTTGGTGGGGGATGTTTGCGTTGAACGCTATTTTATGTTTTAGTTTTTAATAATAAATCTGCCTTGGCAATGTTTTATCTATTCGACATACTTTAATACTTCCTAAATACTATGCCAAGCGAGAGCTGGCACTGTTGGCTTATTGTGCCTCAATATCTTAACAGACTTGGGGTGGCAACGATTAATTTGTCGAATACTGATGAGAGAAGCTTCGAAAGAAGTCGTTCAAGTAGATGAACTTACTTCAAGAGTAAAATCTACCCCTTATGAGTATAGATTGGATCTTAATCAAATTGGTTTATTTAAAAGCATGCACTATACAGATTAAGGGTTTTTACATAATCAATTTAGGGCAATGACCATCGAGAGAGGCTTTGTTAATTTTGAATCTGCTCGGCAAACAATACCAAGACAGCGACAAACAATACCAAGACATGTTATTAAAGGCTGGCACGGCATGAATAGCGTGAAACCAGGCATTCCCTACCAACGCTCATCATTCATTAAAGCACCTTCCTTGCCAACGTCTTTACTTTACTTTTATTTCTTTTCTTTTCAATAATTTCCAACACCAACTTCAAAACAAAACATTTTTTTTCAAGGCAAGTAACAATCAAAGCAATTGAATTCCATGTCAATCTCTGTGGGATTGATACTCAGCTTACTACTGTATTACTTGCAGACCGTGTATACTTGCACGCAAAAGACTCATCTTGGCACTGTTTTATACTTTTTCAATACATATTTTCTGCCCTTTTTGCCAACATTTATTTAGAGAGTCTACAAGTTTTTGGCGTCATTACCGGGGATTGCAACAGAATTGATTGTTTTAAATTTTTACCTGTCTTTTTTTAATTTTATTTATGTTTTTACCTTTATTTTTCTCGGTGTCTGACCAGAAGGCATCCTATGGTGGACAAGTGGCCATACGATCCGAAAATTGAGAAAACCTTGCGGAGGTTAAAAAGAAGATTTTGAGATATGCAAAACCAAGGTAATAGAGAGAATGTTGTGGTGAACAATGGATAAAACCCACTTAACAATGAGATACCACCACCACCTGCTGTCCAGTTGTTAATGAGAGACCTATTGGAGAACATTTCGCACCAACCATTGGCAATCTGATGCCAGGACTTGTTGGCACAGAGGTAAATGCTGTCAATTTTGAACTTAAGCCGGTAATGATCCAGACTCTTTTTAATGTAGGTCAGTTTGATGGAGCACTTACTGGAGATCTTAGGCAACATCTTAAGCAGTTCATGGAGATTTGCCAGTTATTTCAACAAAATGAAGTACCTGAAGATACCGTGAAGCTGAAGTTATTTATTTTTTCTTTGAGAGACAAAGCAAAGGCTTGGCTTAATTCCTTGCCACCTAGCTCAGTCACTTCATGGGCAGACCTATGCCAGAAGTTCTTAACAAGATTTCAGCCGCCAACACTCACTGCCAAGCTTCGAGGTAAGATCATTACATTCAGGCAGGCTGAATATGAGACATTATATGATGCATGAGAATGATTTAAAGACCTGTTGAGGAGGTGTCCTATGCATGGATTCCCAAATTCGACCCAGATATAGACCTTTTACAATGGATTAAATGCACAAACAATGACTATTGTTGACGCTTCAATAGCTGGTTCATTGCTTGACAAGACGTATACCGAGGCTGTTGACATTCTAGAGAGGATTGCAATCAATGACTTTGAATATCCTGTTGCTAGACTTGGGACCAGAACTAAAACTAATGGAAAATTTCAGGTTGATAAACTAACGTCCATCCATGTCGAGATTTCCAACCTCACTAGCATGGTAAGAACGTTGCAAAAGAACAATGAGTCTTAAGATAATTTATGGAGGGAATCATCAAGTGGATGAATGCACTGCCAACCCTGAATCGGTGGATTTTGTTGGCAATGCTAATCGTTACTATAATCCTAACTCCAATACTTATAATTCAGGTTGGAGGCAACACCCTAACTTAGCTTGGGGAAATCAGAGAGGTAACCAGTACAATGCCATGCCACAGAAAGCCTAAAACAATTTTCAGCAAGGGCAGAGACTCGACCAAGGAGGCACCCTCACATAGTACATAGAGAGGAATGATGCCACAGTCCAGAGTTTTCCAGCATCAATGAGAAACTTGGAAGTCCAAATTGGGCAGATTGCCAATGCGTTCAGCAATCGACCCCAAGGAGCATTGCCAAGTGACACAGAAGATGCTTGGCACAAAGGCAATGGGCAATGCAAAGCTATAACTCTTCGGAGTGGTAAGCATTGTGAGATGGAGAACGTTGTTAAGCAGCCAACTGATTGCCAAATTGAGAAGCCTATGCCAACATATAATCCCAGAGAAGCAGAGAAAGAGAAAATAAAAGCAGATGATGCCAAAACCAATGCCAGACAACATACCGATGCCAGCACCAATGCCAAATAGCATATCGATGCCAGCACCGAGGCCAAACAGACTGATGCCAGCACTGCATTGGCAAAGCCAACAGAGCATGCACGTATTTATCCGCCACCTCTATTTCCAGTAAGACTTCAAAAGCATAAGTAAGACCAGCAATTTAAGTGCTTCTTGGAGGTCCTTAAGCAATTGCAAATCAACATTCCATTGGTAGAAGCCCTTGAGCAAATGCCCAACTATGTCAAGTTTATGAATGACATTATGTCCAAAAATAGAAAGTTGAGAGACTTTGAAACTATAGCTCTGACCGAAGGATGCAGTGCCATGATCCTAAACTGATTGCCACCAAAGCTGAAAGATCTAGGAAGTTTCACTATTCCCTGCACTATTGGCAACAAATTCATGAGCAAGGCATTATGTGACATGGGAGCCAGCATCAACTTGATGCCAATGTCAGTTTTTGGAAGCTTGGCATAGAAGCAAGAACTACCACGGTGACACTCCAGCTGATAGATTGATCCTATGCATACCCAAGTGTAAGATTGAGGATGTGTTGGTAAAGGTAAACAAATTTATTTTTCCAGCTAATTTTATCATTTTGGATTATGACGCTAATATTAATGTCCCGATTATTTTGGGTAGACCTTTTCTTGGCACGGGTAAGGCTTTGATTGATGTTCATAAAAGGGAACTAACAATGCATATGAATTATGCCATGTATACAAATTATGCCATGTATGAATTATGCCATGTATGAACTATGCCATGTATACAAATTATATTACATATATGAATTATGCCATGCATTTGTGGAGAGAATCATCAAGTGGATGAATACCCTGCCAACCTTGAATTGGTAAATTTTGTTGGCAATGTTAATCGTTACTATAATCCTAACTCCAATACTTATAATGCAGGTTGGAGACAACATCCTAACTTAGCTTGGGGAAATCAGAGAGGTAACCAGTACAATGCCATGCCACAGAAAGCCTAAAACAATTTTCAGCAAGGGCAGAGACTCAACCAGGGAGGCACCCTCACATAGTACATGTTGAGGAATGATGCCACAGTCCAGAGTTTGCCAGCATCAATGAGAAACTTGGAAGTCCAAATTGGGCAGATTGCCAATGAGCTCAGCAATCGACCCCAAGGAGCATTGCCAAGTGACACAGAAGATGCTTGGCACAAAGGCAACGAGCAATGCAAAGCTATAACTCTTCGGAGTGGTAAGCAGTGTGAGATGGAGAAGGTTGTTAAGCAGCCAACTGATTGCCAAATTGAGAAGCGTATACCAGCAGATAATCTCAGAGAAGTAGAGAAAGAGAAAATAAAAGCAGATGATGCCAAAACCAATGCCAAACAACATACTGATGCCAGCACCGATGCCAAACAGTATATCGATGCCAGCACCGAGGCCAAACAAACTGATGCCAGCACTGCGTTGGCAAAGTCGGCAGAGCAGGCACGCATTTATCCGCCACCGCTATTTCCAGCAAGACTTCAAAAGCATAAGTAAGACTAGCAATTCAAGTGTTTCTTGGAGGTCCTTATGCAATTGCAAATCAACATTCCATTGGTAGAAGCCCTTGAGCAAATGCCCAACTATGTCAAGTTTATGAATGACATTATGTCCAAAAAGAGAAAGTTGGGAGACTTTGAAACTGTAGCTCTGACCGAAGGATACGTGCCATGATCCTAAACCGATTGCCACTAAAGCTGAAAGATCTAGGAAGTTTCACTATTCCCTACACTATTGGTAACAAATTCATGGGCAAGACACTATGTGGCATGGGAGCCAGCATCAACTTGATGCCAATGTCAGTTTTCGGAAGCTTGGCATAGAAGCAAGACCTACCACGGTGACACTCCAGCTGACAGACTGATCCTATGCACATTCCAAGTGTAAGATTGAGGATGTGTTGGTAAAGGTAAACAAATTTACTTTTCCAGCTGATTTTATCATTTTGGATTATGAGGCTAATATTAATGTCTCGATTATTTTGGGTAGACCTTTTCTTGCCACGGGTAGGGCTTTGATTGATGTTCATAAAAGGGAACTAACAATGCGTATGAATGACCAACATGTTACATTTAATGTGTTTCAAGCTTTGAAATGTGCAGATGAACCTGATGAGTGCCAAGCAGATGAGATGATGGAGTCTATTTACATTTTGTACATGGCACAGTTATGCCAGGATACATAATTTGATGCCAACAACTTAGATGGCATAACTGAACTGTTTGAGGTACCAGAAGAACCAGTCTTGGAGGCTGAAGAGGCGAGTTATTTTGAACCACTACAGTTGGTCGGCAGAGAGATCAAGGCACCTAGACCATCAATTGAGGAGCCACCAGCGTTGGAACTGAAACCACTACTATAACACCCCGTCCCGGATCCGAAGCATCACTTACGGGTCACCCAAAATTGACCCATCAAAATTTCTTATTTAAAACCACAAGTTGCCCGTTCTCAAAACCATCCATTACCATAAAATCTACGTAGATAATAAGATTAAAAGGGTTTTCAAAATATATATTCTAATTAAAATACATCATTTGACCAAATAACAGTAAATCAAAATAAAGTACAAACTCGATTATGGTAAGGTCCTATGAATACAATCAGTCCAAACTAAACATTAAGTATTGTACTCTGAAACTGGCACGGTGCTGGAAAATCCTCATCGATGTGCTCCTTCAAACTCAACCTATCAACCTACGCACAAAAGAAACCACAATTCCGCACGCTGAGCTAACAAAGCTTAGTGGTGCATTTCTACTCTACCACAATTCATGAATATCATAAAATAAGCATGCATGATAATATTATTAAGAGTGCACAGAAAGGCTTCTCAACGTCTAAGGATCAGCTTATAGCCTATCATAGCTAGAGCTTACAACTGTCTCAAGATACCACTATTGTAAGAAGACCATTAAGCCATCTCAGGCTTACCATACACAAGATCCCACTAACGATTGAGTTATGTCCTATACCCTGATCACATAGCCCAAGGGTTATCTAGCCCATATTCGAGATCACACAGCCCATCGAGTTACTTGAGCTCACACAGCCCGTCGAGTAACAACCCTACCCTGATCACATAGCCCAAGGGCAAAATAGCCAACATCTAACATCCATACAACAACGTAAATAACATACATTCCCTAATGGCCAACAAAGCCCTACTAATTTTCCCGTGCTCACACAGCCGTCGGGTTACCCGTGATCACATAGTCGTTGGGTAATGATCATATCCAGATCACTATAGCCACAAATACGTCCTAGACATACTTGGATCACAATAGCCACAAGTAGTCTTATCCTGCGATCACATAGCCGAACAGGATTACTCGAGATCACATAGCCCTTCGAGCTGTATTTCCATATCTTGATCACATAGCCCAATGATAGATTTTGGACCGCATCTAGATCACATAGCCCATGGACACGTCGGATATACTCGATCACATAGCCCGGAGTACCCATCCCCTTATTTAAGTGCCCTTGCACTGACTCTAGGACATCCGAATTCCTAACCAAGACTCATATGATAATACATGCTCCCCTGAGTATCAATATATCTCACCGAGAGATAAAAGGCATCCAGCCAACCATTACCAATGCCCCAAGGCATGACTCGTTTGTTACACTATTTAATATATGTCTTTAGGATTCATTTACGTCTTTCTCGTTAAATTATCTCATTACTCACGGCAACCAGCCTACATGGGCTTCCCTTCAGCACACAACAAGGACCCCAAGCTACCACATAGCATAACTGATTCACCACGGATCCCTATGGATTACAAAACCAAGCAACTTATCCAACTATTACTAAGACATTAGCTATTAATCCACATACGGGTTACTAACCTCGATTTTTTAGTTTTAGAGTTTGTTTTATACCTTTAGGGACCCACATGACCCTTTACCATGAATTAACAACCCCTCAAACTCATTTTTAACATTTATGGGTAGATTGCCCAGTGGGTACCGATACTGGAAGATGCGTACCGATACTGAAGACATAGTTTACCTATACTGGAAGACGCGTACCGATACTGGAAGACATGGTTTACCTATACTGGAAGACGTGTACCGATACTGGAAGATGCGTACCGATACTGGAAGACATGGTTTACCTATGCTGGAAGACGCATACCGATACTGGAATACGCGTACCGATACTAGAAGACATGGTTTACCTATGCTGAAAAACGCGTACCGATACTGGAAGACATGATTTACCTATGCTGGAAGACGCGTACCGATACACCCTTCAAGAAGAAGCATGAGTTCATCCTCGAAACATAGGTTATCGATACTCAATCCCAAGAATCGATACCGAAGCCCAGAAATGGCTTTCAAGGCTCGAGAAATCACTTCCCAAGCCCCTAAAACATATCCTTTAACCCTTTAACTTAATCCTACATCTTATGGGAGTTGATTAAAGTGATTTGCTACCCTTATTATACCTTATTAACCATAAATTTAAGATTCACCATTAAAGGGATTCAAGCTTCTTAAAAACCAAACTTAACACCCATAAATCATAAAACCAAGCAAGGCATTCATTTTATGATATTCATAAAATGTAGGAGTCAAAATGTACTGACTTTAAACATGCAAACCCCGGAATGAAGCTCTCCTCAAGCTCTTTCCACCACTTTTCTTGACTCAAGCCTCTAAACTTTACTTCCACTGATTATAGTGATGTTTATCTTGAAACGAAGATCCTTTGATACTGATAAAACTTCTCTTGAGACTCAATTCGGGATTCTCACTCCTCAACAACAAGTTACCATCTTTAATATTTGGGTTTTGGGAAGAAAATTAAAAGAAGAAGAAGATAGAGAGATGAGAATAAGGGTGACTTCACTCTCTTCCAAAATGGCAGCCCCTTAATTGATGCATCAGCCTTTTTCCCATTTAAGGATGAATTGCCCAAATGCCCTCACACTAAAATCATTCCCACAACTCAAGACCCAACTCTTAAGCCCAACAACGTATGGAGGCCCATTATGGCTCAACATCTCGGCCCAACGTATTGGTCTAAGATTCGGGTCAACGTCTATTGTTGACTCGAGAAATTCAGGTCGTTACAACTGCCAGATCACTTGAAGTATGCTTATTTAGGTAAACACTCAACTCTGCCAGTGATCATTGCCACTGATCTCACTAATGATCAGGAAGAGAAATTACTGGCAGCATTACGCAATTATATACAAGCATTAGGATGGACCTTGGCAGACATATGAGGAATTAGCCCAACCATTTGCATGCATAAGATTATCTTGGGGGGAGTACCATGGCAAGACCATTAAAGGCCAAAGAAGGCTAAACCCAAGTATGAAAGAGGTAGTGAAAAAAGAGATCATAAAATGGCTCGATACCGGGATTATATATCACATTTCTGACAGCTCTTGGGTTAGCCCGGTACAATGTGTGCCAAAGAAGGGTGACATGACCGTGGTACAAAATAGTAAAGCTGAATTGATTCCCTCCAGGACTATCACAGGATGGAGAGTGTGTATGCACTATAGGAGGCTGAACAATGCCACAAGGAAGGACCACTTCCTATTGTCATTCATTGATCAGATGCTAGACAGGTTGGCATGTAAAGCTTTCTATTATTTTTTGGATGGTTATTCAGGTTATAATAAGATTGCCATCGCCCCTGATGATCAAGAAAAGACCACTTTCACATGCCCTTATGGGACGTTTGCATTTAGAAGGATGCCATTTGACCTATGCAATGCACCGGTAATGTTTCAACGTTGCATAATGTCCATTGTTTCTGATATGATCGAGCATAATATGGAAGTGTTCATAGATGATTTCTCAATGTTTGGAAAAACATTTGAGGAATGTCTTCTGAGTTTGGAGCAAGTATTGAAGAGATGCATAGAGACAAACCTAGTGTTGAACTGGGAAAAATGCCACTTCATGGTGAAAGAGGGCATTGTTTTCGGACACAAGGTAACTGAAAGAGGGTTAGAAGTTGATCAAGCAAAAGTTGAGGTAATTAAGCAGCTACCGCCTCCAACAAGTGTTGAAGGTATAAGGAATTTTTTAGGACATGCCAGTTTTATCGGCGTTTTATTAAAGACTTTTCAAAAATTGCCAAACCTTTATGCTTGTTATTAGAAAATAATGCCACTTTTGCATTTGACGATTCTTGTTTGAGAGCATTTTAGGAACTTAAAGAGAAGTTGATCAATGTCCCTATAGTTGTGGCACCATACTGGAATGAGCCATTTGATCTCATGTGCGATGCCAGCGACTATGCCGTTAGAGCAGTCTTGGGAAAAAGGTATGGCAAGGTTTTCCATGCCATCTACTATGCCCCCTAACCTTGAACGAAGCACGATTGAGTTACTCTATGACCGAGAAAGAATTTCTTGCGGTTGTATTTACTTTCGACAAATTTAGATCTTATTTAATTGGTAAAAAAATTGTGGTTTTTACAGATCATTCGGTATTGAAGTACCTATTGGCAAAGAAAATGTCAAGCCTAGACTAATCCGATGGACGCTCATACTTTAAGAATTCGACCTTAAGATCTGAGACAAAAATGGCAGTTAAAACCTAGTAGCTGACCATCTTTCACGTTTAGAGCATCACCTTGAATATGGTAAGACAAATTTTGTAAGAGACGAATTTCTTGACGAGTTTTTGTTTGCAGTTAATACCATACTGTGGTATGACGACATTGTCAACTACCTGGTAAGTAACATTTTGCCACCAGACTTGGTGTACAATGCCAAGAAAAGGTTCTTACGGGAAGTCAGACAATACTATTGGGATGAGCCAATATTGTTCAAATAGTGTACCGACCAAGAGATCATCCGGTGTGTGCCCGAGAATGAGCAGCATAACACATTGCATTTATGCCATGCCGCATCGTATGAAGGTCACTTTGCTAGGGTAAAGACTGCTGCCAAAGTACTACAGTCAGGATTCTTTTAGCCCACACTATATAAGAATGCCCACGAGTATGCCAAGGCGTATGATCGATGCCAACGGACAGGGAACATCTCTGGCAGACACCAACTGCCGCTCCAAAACATTATGCCTGTGGATTTATTTGATGTGTGGGGGTAGACTTTATGGGTCATTTCCACCCTCATTTGGAATGTATACAATCTTGTGGCTGTTGACTACATATCTAAATGAGTAGAAGCTGTTGCTCTGCCAATAAATAATGCCAAGGCCATCACCAAGTTCTTGCATAAGCATATCTTTACTAGATTTGGCGCTCTTAAAGTGATTATTCATGATGAGGGCACCCATTTTAAATGTAATCTAATCTCTAAAGCTCAGTACATATTTGGTATACAATAAAGAATTGCCATGGTATATCATCCACAAACAAACAGACAAGCTGAGATTTCGAATAAGAAGATTAAAAATATTTTAGAGAAAACTGTTAATCCATCAAGGAAAGACTGGTCCTTAAGACTAGATGAGTCCTTGTGGGCTTACAGGACTACTTTTAAAACTCCTTTGGGTACTTCACCGTTTAGACTTGTTTTCGGAAAACCATGCCATCTGCCAGTGGAGCTTGAGCATAAAGCCTATTGGGCCATCAAAACACTTGGCATGGCATGGAGAGCTGGTGGAGAAAAGAGGTTACTAGTCCTAAATGAGTTAGAGGAATTCAGAACATAAGCCTATGAGAACGCTAGGATCTACAAGGAAAAGGCAAAACATTGGCATGACAGTATGATAATGCCAAGACAGTTTGAGGTAGGCCAACGTGTTTTGTTATTTAAGTCGCATCTTAAATTGTTCCCAGGAAAACTCAGATCAAAATGGACGGGCCCTTTTGAAGTTGTAAAGCCTTATGCCCATGGAGCTGTGGATATTAAGAATTTGAAGACATAGGAAAACTTTAAGGTAAATGGTCAACGTTTAAAGCACTACATGGAAGGTGATCAGAACAATGCCAAGGAGGTGATCCTCTTGGCAGAGGTAACATGAAAACACCATCAGGTTTGAACTTTTGTAAATATTAGGATGGATGTTTTCTTTGTTTTTAGGTTTCAAGTTTTTTAGTAGTTTTTCTTTCTTTTAAATTTCAAGTTTTTAGTCCTTTACTGTGTTGAGAGGTTTCCGTTGAGTTGTGCAGATTCATTATGTCAGGAACAATGCCAGGATTGTGGGTAGGAGTCGATGCCCCAAGAGAGAAATCTGCCAGACATAGTGCCAGAGTAGCTTGGCATGTAGCGGTGCAAAAGACAGAAGGAAAAGAAAAACCCTAGTTTGATCGGCCCAATAAAATAAAATAGAGTATTTTTCTTTAACCTTCAACTCTAGCCGCCCAAAATTTGGGTTGAAATTTAAATTCAAACCAATCACCTTATCACTTCAATTCTTACCCTATCCTATCACCTATCACCTTATCACTTCACCCTTATCACTTCACCCCTTTCAAATCAATTCTTTTTATTTTCCATCATTATCCCTAATTACTACTCCCATTAAAACACTCAACCAACCCAAACTTTTCACTTTCTCACCCTAACCGGTTAAATAACCAAACATCTCTCTCATTTTTTACTTTCAGCAAGCAAGTACCAAAACCCAATTCATTTCTTCTTCTTCTTCATCTTGTTCAGCGCCGTTTCTAATGGCTTCTTCCTCTACCTCTTTCAAGTGATTCTTCAACGAGGAGATTCAGAAAAAGTTTGAGACCAACTTTGCCTAGAGAAGTTTTTGTTATGAAAAACACTTTGATCTCAAAACGGAGACGAACAGTGGCTTCCCTCCAGAAGTTATGTCGACGATTAACTTGCACAAATAGAGTCTGTTCTGCCAGCAAGAGGAGGAGATTTATGCCACCATTGTTCAAGAATTCTATGCTCATCTTATGACCAAGGATTCGACATTCTTGATAATTAGAGGTAAGTGTGTATGTTTCGATGAAGGGTATATTAACACTATGTTTGAGTTGGATGGTGCAGGGGATGAATATTTTGAGTATACTAATTCGATGAATGTTGCCAAGAGAAAGATGTTGCTAGCATATCTGTGTGAGCCTGGCACGACATGGACAATGTCATCCAAGGGCCATCATACGGTAAAGCGTTTGGCTTTGAAGTCTAAATGGAGAGGATGGAATCACTTTGTCAAGGCGAATTTGATGCCAACATCGCACAACGAGACTGTATCAGAAGAAAGGCTGATTCTATTACACTTCATTGTTATGGGGCACAAGATTAATGTTGGCAAGCTCATTATTGAAGAAACATACAAATGTGTAGCGAAAAGTAATGGTAGTATGTTCTTTTCTTTGTTGATTTCTAATATTTTCATGCTCCATGGTGCGTCAAAGCTTGATATAGACATAGGTCAAAGGATTAATGGAACAACCATCACGGTTGCTATTTGGAAAAACATCACCGCTGTCGAGCCAAAGGATAATGGTAAGGGAAAGGCAAAAGTGCCCACACCAAAGACAAAGATGTCAAAGGTTGTGCCAGACACTGTTCCAGACAGTTCACTAGCACTACTGTCGTAAATTTACCATCGCCAGGAGATTATTCTTCAAAAGTTAGAGAAAGTTGATGAGCTTAATGTCAAGATGAGACGTTACACACAGGCTAGGGACGTTGTAATCAGATAGGTTCTTACAAAATTATCCCCTGATTCCGTGCCAAAATTTCCAAATTTTCGTGTCGAACCCTCTGCCAGCGATGATGCCATGCCAGCCAGTCCAGTCCATACCCCATCCGATGCCACAGGCCCATTATCTCTAGTTCAAGTTGAGTCTGGTAGTTCTGATTCATCATCTGAATCAAAGGAAACCAAAGCCAAGCCTACCAAAGCCATTTCACCAGTGACATCTGCTATACAAACACCATCTAATGCCACTGATGCACCTGCCGCGTTGGAACCTGCCAAGAAAGTGGAGGAAGTTAGAGTCTCTACTGCCGTTTCAAAACTGACCATGAGAAGAAGGAAACGAATGGCCCCTGATCGTGGGACATTTGTGAAAAGAAAGACATGTGTCACACGAGAAGAAGTCTCTAAAGGGGAGTCCTCTTCTTCCTAAGCTCTTTTACATTTCATGACATTGCATTCACATGATCATGCATTTTAATTTTCCGTGTTTGTATATATATGTTGTTTCATGCATTGAGGACAATACACATCTTGGGTTTGGGGGTGTGCATTTCTTAACATTTCTGCCATGCATTTCATGTTTAATTTCTGTTGCCATGCCATCTAGGTCATTTAGAATAGATGCATACCGAACCACTAAAAAAAGAGAAAGAAATTTTTGCTTCGGTTTAATTTTGAAAAATGTTAACAATTGTTAGGCAAGCTTAATTTGATCTAGGTGTCTGTCCAATGAGGAAATTTTAATCTTTAGTTGTCATGTCATGCCAGCAGAGTAGTGTGCCAGGTTTGCTTGGCAATTGATCTCTAGTTTAGGGAATTGAAATTACACTTAGCACGTAGTACGTATCTAGTTCCTTAGCAAACTTAGACTTTTTGAAACTATGCTCAGATAAAAAAAACAGAAAAAAATGATGCCAGGGTAAAAGAAATAAATAAGGCAACAATGTTTTGCCAAGACAAGAAAAAAATAAAATAATAAAACTCTCATCTACCTTAGGGATAATAAGCTACTTGGGGCTTCGTGGTTTGCTCCCTCTTAGTTCTCAAGTCAAAAACCTTAGGGTGTGAGTTGAAGATAAAGCCTAGTGATGTCTAGAATAAGGTGGGGATTCGTGGTATGCTCCCTCTTATCTCTCACGCTAAATAGTGTCACGAAGGCAAGCTTAAATGAATGCCAACAGAAACCCTTGGCAAAGAAAGAAAAAAAATCTGAGTCTAGGCAGTAAAAATTTGTCTAAGGGAGTGAAAGGATACTTTATGCATATTGCCTACACATCATGCACTCTTCATGAACTTAGACTAGAGTTATATTGCTGCATTTGAATTACTACCTACTTGGCATTATTGCACTAAGATACTGAGGACAGAAATAGAACCAAATTCTGCTTGCCAGCATGTGTTGCCATCCAACCAAAATTTTGTCGAGGTAATATTTTCACAGTTTTTTGTTTTTATTTGTTTGCATTACTTGAGGACAAGCAATGAGTTAGGTTTGGGGGTGTATTACCTCTCCAAAAGTATTGTTTTTAATGCCAATCTTACAGTGCTTTTGCTTGTTTTTAGGTACATTTAGTTGCATTAGGATGTTAAAATCACGCATTTGAATAAAGAGTTTAAAATTTTGTCTATGCCAGTGTGAAGGGTTGTTTTGTTGGCAATTTTGCAGGTTTGGCATAGGATTTGGCCTAGAAAAACAACACAGGAAGGAATGCCAGAGAGAATGTCGAGTGCTGTTGTCACAAATAGACCAGACAATGCCAAGCACCGGTTGGCAGAAAAGTGAACTTGATGCCATGCCAAGAAGCTGTTGGAACACGAAAAAATAGGACATGACCAGGCTCCGAAAATATAGCAATTGGAACAATCTCCGAAAAAATGGCGGATAAGATGGTGCCAAGACTGGTTGGCAGATTCATGCCAAGCTTGGACGCCAAGGCAGCGTCGGCAGTATGACGTCAGCCCTAGCCTGATCAGCTCTTATTCAAACCTGGATAAGAAGATTATCCCTTATCCCTTGGACAGTTTAAATTCAAAATTTGAAGAGCTAATCCTATCCCTTCCTCGTACGCTTATTTAAACACCAACCAAGCAAGCATTTGGGGAGATCGAAGAAGAGTGGATCGTGAGGAGTTGGTGTGCATGACGATTGACAACTGGCTGCACCTTGGAAGGGTGGTTCGACCAGCTTGGCCGAGAAGCCTGGATCTTGAAGGGCTCCATCGAGAGACATCTTCTAGCCCATTTTCTCTTTCAAGTTATTTTATTTGTTTTTAATGATGATGTATTTTGAAAAAGTTAATGGTTTTTTGGTTAAGTCCCTCACCACGAACTAATTTAATAGTTGGTGGGGGATGTTTGCGTTGAACGCTATTTTATGTTTTATTTTTTAATAATAAATCTGCCTTGGCAATCTTTTATCTATTCGACATACTTTAATACTTCCTAAATACTATGCCAAGCGAGAGCTGGCACTGTTGGCTTATTGTGCCTCAATATCTTAACAGACTTGGGGTGGCAACGATTAAGTTGTCGAATACTGAGGAGAGAAGCTTCGAAAGAAGTCATTCAAGTAGATGAACTTACTTCAAGAGTAAAATCGACCCCTTATGAGTATAGATTGGATCTTAATCAAATTGGTTTATTTAAAAGCATGCACTATAGAGATTAAGGGTTTTTACATGATCAATTTAGGGCAATGACCATCGAGCGAGGCTTTGTTAATTTTGAATCTGCTCGGCAAACAATACCAAGACAGCGGCAAACAATACCAAGACAGGTTGTTATTAAAGGCTGGCACGACATGAATAGCGTGAAACCAGGCATTCCCTGCCAACGCTCATCATTCATTAAAGCACCTTCCTTGCCAACATCTTTACTTTACTTTTATTTCTTTTCTTTTCAATAATTTCCAACATCAACTTCAAAACAAAACATTTTTTTTCAAGACAAGTAACAATCAAAGCAATTGAATTCCATGTCAATCTCTATGGGATTGATACTCAGCTTACTATTGTATTACTTGCAGACCGTGTATACTTGCACGTAAAAGACTCATCTTGGCACTGTTTTATACTTTTTCAATACATATTTTCTGTCCCTTTTGCCAACATTTATTTAGAGAGTCTACAAGTTTTTGGCGTCATTACCGGGGATTGCAACAGAATTGATTGTTTTTAAATTTTTACATGTCTTTCTTTTAATTTTATTTCTATTTTTACCTTTATTTTTCTCGGTGTCTGACCAGAAGGCATCCTATGGTGGACAAGTGGCCATACGATCCAGAAATTGAGAAAACCTTGCGGAGGTAAAAAAGAAGATTTTGAGATATGCAAAACCAAGGTAATAGAGGGAATGTTGTGGTGAACAATGGATAAAACCCACTTAACAATGAGATACCACCACCACCTACTGTCCAGTTGTTAATGAGAGACCTATTAGAGAACATTTCGCACCAACCATTGGCAATCTGATGCCAGGACTTGTTGGCACAGAGGTAAATGCTGTCAATTTTGAACTTAAGACGGTAATGATCCAAACTTTTTTTAATGTAGGTCAGTTTGATGGAGCACTTACTGGAGATCTTAGGCAATATCTTAAGCAGTTCATGGAGATTTGCCAGTTATTTCAACAAAATGAAGTACCTGAAGATACCGTGAAACTGAAGTTATTTATTTTTCTTTGAGAGACAGAGCAAAGACTTGGCTTAATTCCTTGCCACCTGGCTCAGTCACTTCATGGGCAGACCTATGCCAGAAGTTCTTAACAAGATTCCAGCCGCCAACACTCACTGCCAAGCTTCGAGGTAAGATCATTACATTCAGGCAGGCTGAAGATGAGACCTTATATGATGCATGAGAATGATTTAAAGACCTGTTGAGGAGGTGTCCTATGCATGGATTCCCAAATTGGACCTAGATATAGACCTTTTACAATGGATTAAATGCACAAACAATTACTATTATTGACGCTTCAATAGCTGGTTCGTTGCTTGACAAGACGTATACCGAGGCTGTTGACATTCTAGAGAGGATTGCAATCAATGACTTTGAATATCCTGTTGCTAGACTTGGGACCAGAACTAAAACCAATGGGAAATTTCAGGTTGATAAACTAACGTCCATCCATGTCGAGATTTCCAACCTCACTAGCATGGTAAGAACGTTGCAAAAGAACAATGAGTCTTAAGATAATTTATGGAGGGAATCATCAAGTGGATGAATGCCCTGCCAACCCTGAATCGGTAAATTTTGTTGGCAATGCTAATCGTTACTATAATCCTAACTCCAATACTTATAATTCAGGTTGGAGGCAACACCCTAACTTAGCTTGGGGAAATCAGAGAGGTAACCAGTATAATGCCATGCCACAGAAAGCCTAAAACAATTTTCAGCAAGGGCAGAGACTCGACCAATGAGGCACCCTCACATAGTACATGGAGAGGAATGATGCCACAGTCCAGAGTTTGCCAGCATCAATGAGAAACTTGGAAGTCCAAATTGGGCAGATTGCCAATGCGTTCAGCAATCGACCCCAAGGAGCATTGCCAAGTGACACAGAAGATGCTTGGCACAAAGGCAATGGGCAATGCAAAGCTATAACTCTTCGAAGTGGTAAGCATTGTGAGATGGAGAACGTTGTTAAGCAGCCAACTGATTGCCAAATTGAGAAGCCTATGCCAGCAGATAATCTCAGAGAAGCAGTGAAAGAGAAAATAAAAGCATATGATGCCAAAACCAATGCCAGACAACATACCGATGCCAGCACCGATGCCAAACAGCATATCGATGCCAGCACCGAGGCCAAACAGACTGATGCCAGCACTGCGTTGGCAAAGCCAACAGAGCAGGCACGTATTTATCCGCCACCACTATTTCCAGTAAGACTTCAAAAGCATAAGTAAGACCAGCAATTCAAGTGCTTCTTGGAGGTCCTTAAGCAATTGCAAATCAACATTCCATTGGTAGAAGCCCTTGAGCAAATGCCCAACTATGTCAAGTTTATGAATGACATTATGTCCAAAAAGAGAAAGTTGCGAGACTTTGAAACTATAGCTCTGACCGAAGGATGCAGTGCCATGATACTAAACCGATTGCCACCAAAGCTGAAAGATCTAGGAAGTTTCACTATTCTCTGCACTATTGGCAACAAATTCATGAGCAAGGCACTATGTGACATGGGAGCCAGCATCAACTTGATGCCAATGTCAGTTTTCGGAAGCTTGGCATAGAAGCAAGACCTACCACGGTGACACTCCAGCTGATAGACTGATCCTATGCATACCCAAGTGTAAGATTGAGAATGTGTTGGTAAAGGTAAACAAATTTATTTTTCCAGCTGATTTTATCATTTTGGATTATGACGCTAATATTAATGTCCCGATTATTTTGGGTAGACCTTTTCTTGCCACGAGTAAGGCTTTGATTGATGTTCATAAAAGGGAACTAACAATGCGTATGAATTATGCCATGTATACAAATTATGCCATGTATACAAATTATGCCATGTATGAACTATGCCATGTATACAAATTATATTACATATATGAATTATGCCATGCATTTGTGGAGAGAATCATCAAGTGGATGAATGCCCTGCCAACCTTGAATCGGTAAATTTTGTTGGCAATGTTAATCGTTACTATAATCCTAACTCCAATACTTATAATGCAGGTTGGAGACAACATCCTAACTTAGCTTGGGGAAATCAGAGAGGTAACCAGTACAATGCCATGCCACAGAAAGCTTGGATAAGATAGCGATAAAATGGTACCAAGATTGGTTGGTAGATTCATGCCAAGCTTGGATGCCAAGGCAGCGTCGGCAGTATGACGTCAGCCCTAGCCTGATCAGCTCTTATTCAAACCTGGATAAGAAGATTATCCCTTATCCCTTGGACAGTTTAAATTCAAAATTTGAAGAGCTAATCTTATCCCTTCCTCGTACGCTTATTTAAACACCAACCAAGCAAGCATTTGGGGAGATCGAAGAAGAGTGGATCGTGAGGAGTTGGTGTGCACGACGATTGACAACTGGCTGCACCTTGGAAGGGTGGTTCGACCAGCTTGGCCGAGAAGCCTGAATCTTGAAGGGCTCCATCGAGAGACCTCTTCTAGCCTATGTTCTCTTTCAAGTTATTTTATTTTTTTAAAGATGATGTATTTTGAAAAGGTTTATGGTTTTTTGGTTAAGTCCCTCACCATGAACTAATTTAATAGTTGGTGGGGGATGTTTGCGTTGAACGCTATTTTATGTTTTAGTTTTTAATAATAAATCTTCATTGGCAATGTTTTATCTATTCGGCATACTTTAGTACTTCTTAAATACTATGCCAAGCGAGAGCTGGCACTGTTGGCTTATTGTGCCTCAATATCTTAACAGACTTAGGGTGGCAACGATTAAGTTATCGAATACTGAGGAGAGAAGCTTCGAGAGAAGTCGTTCAAGTAGATGAACTTACTTCGGGAGTAAAATCTGCCCCTTAGGAGTATAGATTGGATCTTAATCAAATTGGTTTATTTAAAAGCATGCACTATAGAGATATATGTGTTTTTACATGATCAATTTAGGGCAATGACCATCGAGAGAGGCTTTGCTAATTTTGAATCTGCTCGGCAAACAATGCCAAGACAGGTTGTTATTAAAGGTTGGCACGACATGAATAGCGTGAAAACCAGGCATTCCCTGCCAACGCTCATCATTCATTAAAGCACCTTCTTTGCCAATGTCTTTACTTTACTTTTATTTCTTTTCTTTTCAATAATTTCCAACACCAACTTCAAAACAAAATAATTTTTTTCAAGACAAGTAACAATTAAAGCAATTGAATTCCAAGTCAATCTTTGTGGGATCGATACTCAGCTTACTGTTGTATTACTTGCAGACCGTGTATACTTGCACGCAAAAGACTCATCTTGGCATTGTTTTATACTTTTCCAATACATATTTTCTGCCCCTTTTGCCAGCATTTACTTAGAGAGTCTACAATGTCAATAATGATCACTAGATGAAAAAATAGTTTTAAGTCCCATGTACCAAACTAGACAGAATTAGGCAACAAAGAGCACATTGTCGAAAAACACATCTAATGTGCCCCAGTCTGCGAAATTGATCAAACTATTCCTTTGACCGACGTTGACCGTTAGAGTGCTGATGTGACAGTTAACGGTGATGACGTGTCGGTGCAAGATGCTGACGTGGCGGTCCACGATGCTAACGTGACAGTATATGTGAAATGATGACATGGTAGAAGGGACTGAATTGATTATTTTAATCAAATTCTAGGGCATAATTGATTTTTACCGAATTCAGGGGTATAATTAACTTTACTTAAAAGTTCAATAACTTATGTAATATTTATTTTACAAAATAAGAATTTAGGAAATTATTAAAATTTTAAAATTATTAAAACTGAATAAATAGTTTGTTTATATTTCAAGTTAATTTAATCGATTTACTTAGTTTTGAATAAAATTGGATAAATAATTTGGTTTTCGAGTTGAACTTTTACAAATGGAATATATGAAAACCGTTTTAAAAAATTAGTGTAAATATCCTTTAGGTCCATGATAATTTTAAAATAAGCAAAGTAGGACTCTCTCAAAAAATCAAAATATTTTTCAGTTTTTTTATAAAAATACATAAAGTTGATAAAAATAAATAAAATATTCAAAAAAAGATTGAAAATAGAAATTATATAAAAATTTAAAATGTATTAGAAATTATAAAATGATAAAGTTTAAATATAAAAAATTAATAAAAAAATATTTATAAAGTATTAAAAAATTTAACACTTTCGTCGAAAAAGTCTTCAATTTCGTCAGTCTGAGTATTACTATTCTTTAAACAAATTTTCAGTGGAATCAATCTAGTATTACAGTAACAATAAAACTTAAATTTTCTTTCACTTTTCTACATCAAATTGATGCTCATTAATATTTGATGTAGAAAAATAAAAAAATGGTTTTATTACTACTCTAAATCAATGATGTTTCAATTGAAAATAAGTTCAAGGAACATTAGTACACTTAGTATAACGATAAAAAGTCGAATACTTTTTCTATGGTTTATAAATATTTTTAAATTTTAATTTTTTATATTTACAACTTCTAATATTTTTAATTTTAATGTTTTTACTTAATTTTTAATTTATTATATTTTTATTTTTTATGAATATTTAAATATTATTTAAATATTAATATTTTTATTTTTTAGCTTAAAGATTAAGTAAGTTATTGAACTTTCAATTAAAATCAGTTATGCCCCTGAATTCGGTAAAAAAAAATAATTATGCCCTCGAATTTAGTTAAAATAATCAATTCATCCCCATACGCCATGTCATCATCCCACGTGTACTACCACGTCAATATCGTGGACTGCCACGTCATCACCATTAACTGCCATATCAGCATTCTAATGGTCAACGTCGGTCAAAGGATCAATTTGATCAATTTCGCGGACTGAAAAACTACATTAGATGCATTTTTTGACAAATAGCGAAATTAAATTTTTGGGTCGAACTCAGGGACAAAAGTATCTCTTTAACAAAAAGAAAATATACAGCCTTCTCTCATCAGTTATTACCGACAAATAAGCTTACTTGTTGTAGATAACGACTAGAAAGCACAAATGAAATGCAAGTCCTAGAAAGAAATGTATATATAGATACTACTATAATCCACTGGATCATTCATTGGATTTTAAATATATAGATACTAATATAACCCAAACTTTAACAAAATAAATTTATGAATTATCATTAAAAACGAATTTTAATATATCTGATTTCAGTACTCTGCAAATCAGAACCACCTTTATACTACTACATACTTGTTAGTCTTACTTGGAGTGGTGGCTCTCACCACTCCATCTTTTGGTACCTACGAGTCACCCAACTATGGCAAACCTCCCTATGGGAAATCACCACCAACTTATGAACCTAAGCCACCCAAGCCACCAGTTTATGCACCACCCAAGAAAGAGGAACCAAAACCCAAACCACCCGTCTATGAGCCTCCAAAGAAACCACCAACTTATGAGCCTAAACCACCAAAGCCACCGGTTTATACACCACCAAAGAAAGAAGAGCCGAAACCCAAACCACCAGTCTATGAACCTCCAAAGAAGCCACCAACTTACGAGCCTAAATCACCAAAGCCACCAGTTTATACACCACCAAAGAAAGAGGAGCCAAAACCTAAGCCACCGGTCTATGAGCCTCCAAAGAAGCCACCAACGTACGAGCCTAAGCCACCAAAGCCACCGGTTTATACACCACCAAAGAAAGAGGAGCCAAAACCTAAGCCACCAGTCTATGAGCCTCCAAAGAAGCCACCAACGTACGAGCCTAAGCCAACAAAGCCACCGGTTTATACACCCCCAAAGAAAGAGGAGCCAAAACCCAAACCACCAGTCTATGAGCATCCAAAGAAGCCACCAACTTATGAGCCTTAAGCCACCAAAGCCACCTGTTTATACACCACCAAAGAAAGAGGAGCCAAAACCCAAACCACCTGTCTATGAGCATCCAAAGAAGCCACCAACGTACGAGCCTAAGCCACCAAAGCCACCGGTTTATACACCACCAAAGAAAGAGGAGCCGAAACCCAAACCACCCGTCTATGAGCCTCCAAAGAAGCCACCAACTTATGAGCCTAAGCCACCAGTTTATAAGCCTCCAAAGAAGCCTCCGGTGTATGAGCCACCACCTTATGGTCACTATCCAGAACACCCTCCGATGGGGAAACCTTAATTGAAAACTCTCATCAGCTAGCCATACTCAACACCTGAGCTGCTATTGCCTAAGGCTATTTAGATAGACCGGCACCCATACGATAAGAGTTGATGCATGCCGGCTCATATCATGTTCTGTTTTCTTACAAGTCATGTAGTAATGTTTTCTTTTATGTAATGTTTGATAAGAGATCAGTTGTCAGCAAAAAATGTTGAAGGCAGTACTCGTTGGATTGCCTATTATGCACCTTCTTGTTTCTCAGTGAGGATATATCATAAATTGGACATATATTCCAAATGTGTCAACTATGATTATTTCAGTACATGCAAAGAGAAATGGTACATGATAAGTATATTGTTCTAAGATATTAATTTAAGGTCACACCTTTCATATTTTATGTATAACCCACATTCTTATCTAACACATGAAGTAGTTGATACGGATATACATTTCGACTCTATAAATATATAAAAATAGAAATTAAAATATTTTTGTTCGACACATACTTGCATTAAACAATGTCATTCGAATTCAAATAAAATAGAGGATGCGACTGGAATGACTATTTCTCAAATAGTCAGTAGCGTCTGGCATAAGGAGAAACATGAGCGCTCGTTTAGGGGTCTCACTTTCTACTTTAAACTTTTTTTATAGATTTTCAAGTATTAATCTAGTAAGTTGTTGTCTTTTATTGTTTTAGTTATACTTAATGTGTTTTCTTAACAAAAACAATGAAAATAGAGTGAAAAAAGTAATAATCTAGAAAGTTCAATGTTACCAGATAAAAGTAAAATATCAATTCCTGACCAGTGAAAAAGTGCACGAGGAAAATACAGTATTTTTTAACTTTGTTCGTGTCTATTTAAAATAATTTTTATCTAAAAATTAACTTTTCATGCACACAACAATTTTTTTTAAATAGTTTAAAGCTGATTACAAGATAATATTTGTTCATACATATTTTTAATTATTTGACAATAGGCATATATCTTGTAGACAAAATAATTTGAACATGTATCTCTTATAACATCATTCATTTTTTCACTGAAACACTAGTTGAGTTCCACAAACAACAAATTAAAAAGAATTAGAATTTTAAATTAAAATTATTTTATTAAATTATTGAACCGCCTCTAATGTTGGTTAAAATTCACACCTCATTTTTTGACAATTTTGTACCTGCAATTTCGTTTCAATTGTCTTTCAAAAGGAAAGATATCTCATAAACTATGTTTTTTATTCTTTTTAATAAATCGTTTTCTATGTTTCTCTATTCATTTCTCCACACCGACAAGTCCAAAGAGATCATGACGTCTTTTCATGCATGCAGATTTTGTTGGTGGAAGCATGTTGAAATTATTTTATGACATAACGCTACAAAAATAGTCCAAGTGTTAAATTGGATAATCATTTTAGTTTTTATCTTTCTTGAATTAATTTAGCACCTAATGTTTTATTTTTGGTCAAAATGATTCCTCTGCAAATAAAAATTATTAATTAATTGACGATAAATACCTTGAAATAACGTGACAAACCTACATAACTATACACGCCGTGATAGTAGTGTCATATAGATAAATATAATGACTTTACGTAATGAAACATCAGTCAAAAAACATTTTTATAAAATTATATAAAATATAAAATATTTTTTCTTCTAACGCGTTATTTTGTCAAGTCATTTCAAGTTATTTACGGTCAGTTGAGTAATAGTTTTCATCTACAAAAGTGTCATTTTGGCTCAAAATAAAATGTTAGAATTAAATTAATTCAAAAAAGAACAAATAACTATTCAGTTAAACCTTATAATTTTTTTTTTACTTTATAACTTATTTTATTTGGGTTAACCCTTAACCGCCTGAACCTATGTGATTTAGGTCAAAGTGCTTATTTTCCCTCATAATTAGTTATACCAAATCCAATAATTTATTATACTATTTTAATACTACTAAATGTCCATAATGATCATTAGATAAAAGAAAATAGTTTTAAGTCCCAAGTACCAACCAGACATAATTAGGAAAAGAAAGCAAATCGGAAAAAGAAGAAAAAAAGGTAATCATCCATCTCTAATTAGTCATTACCGACAAATAAGCTTCCTTGTAGATAACGAAGAAAAAGCACAAAGGAAATGTAAATCCTAGAAAAAAAAATGTACTACTTGTTTAGCGTAATAAAACATCAGGTCTTTCACGCTAATAAAAAAATTATATTATGTCGTTTTGGAATTATAAATAAAATTAAAAAAAATTAAAAAAAATCATCAACAATAAATATATATTATCTGACTATAATTAATCGACTCATGAATTTGATACCAATAATTATAAAAGAACTTTATACTATGTTATTGTTCATATATTTTTCATGTCTTAGCTTTATGAAGAAATCAATACTTCATAGAAAGAAAGAAATATATACATACTAATATATTATCCAAACTTTGACTAAATAAATTTATGAAATCTCATTGAAAAACGATCTTTAATTTTCACCGCCAATCTGCAACCACACTTGTATCGTTTTCTTCAATCATGGCAAAGGCCTTGTATCCACATGGTTCAAAATTTCAATTAAGTGGGACCTGATTGGACCCTATTACATTTACGAAATACTGAAAGATTGGATAGCATCTAGCTGATTATTTCCAAAGGTATGAAAACAAGAAAATTGCGGGACACTTGGCCTAACTTTAAGGTCCCTTCACCACTATAAAAGGGGCACTTCTCATTGCACCATGCAAAGCAAAGAGCTCCACCATGTCTACTACTTACTTATTAGTGTTGCTACTTGGAGTGGTGGCTCTCACCACTCCCTCCTTTGGCACCTATGAGTCACCCAACTATGGCAAACCACCCACTCCTGTTTACAAGCCTCCCTATGGGAAATCACCACCAATTTATGAACCTAAACCACCCAAGAAGGAGGAGCCAAAACCCAAACCACCTTTCTATGAGCCTCCAAAGAAACCACCAACTTATGAGCCTAAACCACCAAAGCCACCGGTCTATACACCACCCAAGAAAGAAGAGCCGAAACCCAAACCACCTGTCTACGAGCCTCCAAAGAAGCCACCAACTTATGAGCCTAAGCCACCAAAGCCACCGGTTTATACACCACCCAAGAAAGAAGAGCCAAAACCCAAACCACCCGTCTATGAGCCTCCGAAGAAGCCACCGACTTATGAGCCTAAGCCACCAAAGCCACCAGTTTATACACCACCAAAGAAAGAGGAGCCGAAACCCAAACCGCCTGTCTATGAGCCTCCAAAGAAGCCACCGGTTTATACACCACCCAAGAAAGAGGAGCCAAAACCCAAACCACCAGTCTATGAGCCTCCAAAGAAGCCACCAACGTATGAGCCTAAACCACCAAAGCCACCGGTTTATACACCACCAAAGAAGGAGGAGCCAAAACCCAAACCACCTGTTTATGAGCCTCCAAAGAAGCCTCCGGTGTATGAGCCGCCTTATGGTCACTATCCAGGACACCCACCAACGGGGAAGCCTTAATTGAAAAGTCCCATTGGCTAGTCATACACAACAATTGAGCTACTACGGTTATTTAGATAGACCGGTACCCATACAATAAGAGTTGCTAACTCATGTTGTGTTTTCTTGTTTGTCATGTTGTAATGTTTTATTTCATGTCATGATGTTTGATGAGAGGCCAGTTGCCGGCGAGATTGCTGGTGGCAGTGCTTGCTGGATTGCCTATTATGTATCTTCTTTTTTTTCAATGAGAATATATCCAGAATTCCTGATTTCAACGTATATTCCAAATGTTCCAACTGAAGGGTTATTTTTCTTTGATATTTTCTTGTGTTCTGATGCATGTGCATGCCTTTTTGGTCATCCAAATACCTCCATATCAACTCCAGTTTTGTTAGGTTGCTTTACATACATGAAGAAATGGTGATATATATATATATATATGCCGTAATGGCACAGATATGAATTTAATTATTTTAACACAAATTATTTGAAACATGTAATCCAAAGGAGGTGAAGAAAAAGATTGAACTTTCCTTTGCATGCATAGTTCATCTTCTATAAAAAAAAAAATCCAATAACTATCGTGAAGATATCTCTCTCTTCCAACTAGATGTTGTTTTGATGCATGAGTGGAGATTGAGAAAATTAATCTTACATATTATTCTGTTAACGATTCTGATTGCATAAACAAGCTACCACAAAAAAGATCTAACTATATTAGACCGTTGATCTTTTTTGATATAGGGTGAATCGTGATGACAACTACATGAACTTTGGCAGAAAAATTACAAAAACAAACGAACAAATGCAACAACATATTCGAAGAAAATAAATCTAAAACTGAAAAATCTCTTACTTAAGACTAAAAAAAGAAAAAAAAAGAAGACGACATTAAAACCTTCGTAGAAACAACACTCTTATAAAAACACTAAAGAAAGATTTTAGACAAAATAGTTATACTAATAAATTTTACATCAATAAAATAATATCAACCGTAAAATTATTAATAATTCTTAATTATATAAATTTCTATTTAAATACATTTTAAATCATATTATGTTATGTCGGAAATTTTCAATTCCTATCTTGACCATGAAATTGTGTTTGGTACATTTACCTAATCCATGCAGGGTCCCCCATCATCCTGTTTGAGAATATGCTGAAAAATTCCATCTTAATAAATAATTAGAGATTTGAATTGGCAACCAAGATTAGTGTCAATGTCACTCTGTAGGTCTTACGTAACTACAAATGTCAAATCTTTGAAATAATTTGGCTTTTACTTTTGTTTTCTCTACTGTGTTTTGTGCTGTTCTTGTATTCAAAAGCTATGTATTATTAGTCTACCTGCTAAAGATCCTTGTTTTAAGGAAAAAAATTTGATATACAGGCCGTATAAACTTTTGTTTATACGTGTCTTTTAGTTTTATGGGTTAGGATTTTAATTTAGGGTTTAAGGTTTAAGGTTTAGGGGTTTAGGTTGTAGGGTTTAGAATTTAAGGTTAGTGTTTAAAATTTTGTGTATAGGGTTTAAGGTTTATGGTTTAATTTTTTAGGGTTAGGGTTAGAAATTTAGGATTTGAGTTTTTATAGTGTAAATACGCAGGCTTGTGTAAAGTTAATTTTACACAGCCTGTGTATCAAAGTTTTACCATTGTTTTAAACCCACATTTTCTATTGTATTCCACCATATATGTTAGTGTATTGAGCCTTTGAGCTTACAATGAAGTTTCATTTTTCTAAAAGGTTTAAACATGTTAGTTTATGAGATTTTGGTGGTTTTAGGACGAATTGAGAAATTAGGCCTCTAATCAAAGATTTAAATTAGACCACAAAAAATTAAACTTCTAATAATAAATATTAAAAAAATGGACATCTAATAAAAAATACCCTATATTTAATATAAAAATATTTTTTATAATATAATGCACCATAGAAATTTTAGGCCATGAGCAGCTGCCCCCCTACCCAAGTCCATATATGACCCTTGGTTTAAATATTAAAGGTCTTTGGAGGCTATAAGAAAGATAAAAATAATTTTCTAATGACATGCCTTTGCAATTTTATCAATTTAATTCTTAATCTTTAAAAAGAAAAAATTATCATTAGTTGAATAATGAAGTTTTCGGTTATCTATATTTTTAACTTTTTAAGGTCAAATTGATAAAAAATAATAATCGTAGAGGACTAAAAAATTATTTTATTTTTTAAAACCGACAAATTAACAATTAATAATAAAAATGAACAAAAGATAAGGATAAGACCAACATTTTAAATAAAAAATAAAACGTCTCAATTTTATAAAAATAAAATATAAATAAATATCATTATCTTATTGGATAACATCAATTTATTAAAAAAAATAACATTTAAACATGCTAACTCAAACGTTATTAATTATTTAATGACGGAGTATTGACAAAGGACAGCTGATAATAACAACTCTATTATTTAAGAAATTGATACAATTCAGAGCGTCCATGAGTTAATTTGATAAAATTAAAAATGATGAACAATATTGCGGGTTTTGGACAACTGCTAAAATTAAATTGACAAAACTGAAAAGAACGAACAAAATTATTAATTTAAAATTACTAAACATACAAAATTACTCTTAAACCTAAAAATTTTTTTAGCTCACTGCTCACTCGTAAATAACTCTATAAAATAAAATATAAGTAGACAAATTATTTTGTTTTCACCGACAGACACATCCAGACATGCTTATCTACCTTTCACGATGAGCTATTAGGTGACGAGGAAATCCGGCATTTGTTATTTCAATTTTCAAAGTTAAGAGTTTGGTAAGAATAAAGCATCCTCAAAAGTTGAATTTGGTGAGAGAAATGCCATAGAAATTCAATGCTTTCTAACAACTTATTGCATCTTACTCACAAGTGTATACCTAATCTCACCTTATGTTGCCAACTTCATTTATGGCTCTTTTGACCTTTAACTACTAGTTTTATCCTATAGGAAAAATGAAAGATAGATCGGTTGGTCTAGTAAAATAAGATACTGAATTTCTTAAATAAAATTAAGAGTTCATATTTTTGTGTTGTGAATAAAGTAAATCAAGTTGGAAGAGTCGACCTCATAATAAATCTCTACAGTACATGTCCTGGATTTGTAATACGTAGTGGGATTTGGATATTCAAATATACAATCTACATTCACATAAGCAATGCAGATTTAGATTATGGATACTCAGACGTGTTTATATTAAAATCGGAATCGGTTAAAATTTGGATGAGCAAGATCCCTTAAAAGTATAAACGTGTTTGCCCTTATGTAATTAGGAGTCGAATTTAAATACCAAAATCTATCATCTACATCCACATAAGTAATAAAAATTCAAAAAATAAATAGATAACAATTTTTAAATCTAAATTTATAAATGATTTGAATCATTTTGAATTGTCACCCCTATTCATATTACCTTTGATTTTTTTTATATAGATTTTTATCCAAGCGAATACCAATTAGAAGTGGCAAACGAGTCGTTCAGTTCTGGTTTGGTTTGGGTCATTTCGGTTTTGGTCATTTCGGGTATGATTATATTTGGATCAATTCGGTTCAGTTCGGTTCTAGCTCGGTCTATGGTGATTTCGGTTTGGGTATCGAGTTGGATCAGTTGATTTTTGGTTCAGTTGATATCGGGTTGGTCAATATCGGGTTAAGGAGATCGATCGATTTTAGTCGGATTTTCAGGTCGAGTTAGGTTTTTCCACCCTATATATGACTTTATATAGCATGTATATTTGGCTTTTTAGTGAGTTGTGTGACAGTTCACATCCCTTCATTCTTTATTTATTTTAATATATTTTCTTTATTTCGGGTTGCCTTCGTTCGGATTGCTTTCAGTTCGGGTTAAATCGATTCGGATCTATTCAATTCGGTTGAAAATCAGTTCGGGTCTATTCGGTTCGGTTGAAAATCAATTCGGATCCATTTTTGGTTCAACTAAAATTCGAGTCGATGTCAGTTCGATTCAGTTTATTTCGGATTTTAGATCAGATTCGGATTATTATGTTCAGGTTTATTTCAAGTCTTTATTCAGGTCTCGATTCAAGTTTGCCAGGTCCAAAGGCAACAACGGTTAAAAAAGAGATGGTATGTCTAAATTCATAATGAAAGCCCACATACTAAGAAAAATACATAATGAAAGCCCACGGACTAAGATAAGAAAGATGATGGCTTGGTCCAACTCTAATTACATAAAGTGAATTTCTATTTAATGTGGGCCAATTTGAAATTAATGTTAATGCATAAAATTATATATTAAGATTATGGTTTTAAATTGTTAATATGTTGAAAATTTCTTATTCTGTATTTAAAAGGAGAGTCACGTTCAGAATACTTTTGTTTTAATTTAAAATATCAAATCACAAGATTAAAAAATTCCAACATATCAAAGAATTTATATATACTTCAACTTCTAATTTATTGTTCTTAATGATCGACTATGATAAATTTTAGTAGATTCAATTTTATATCAAATTATTATTATTTTGATAAATCTTAAGCTCAATTCTAATCTTACCTGGAGTGGAAGGGAATGAGAACTCTAAGAGAAGGAAAGTGAGCATTCCTAGTAGGTCTATAACTCATGACCTACATGATTACGAAGAAATAAAAACGAGTTGTTTGGTCAACCAACCAAATGTGCTTACTTATAACAAACTATTATTGTTTTAACATATACACACATGTATAAATATTTATACCTACAAAACATAATTTGTACTAACAGTCCAAACACAAATATGGCCTCTACCTTGGTTAAAAAGGAAAATCATTTATTGAGAAAATCATATCAGATGGTCAACCAAATGGGTTAAATTAAAGGTAAATATATATTTTGGTTGAACATAGATTTTGTTATACAAGTTACTTCAGAGTGGTAACTCCATTAAATTTTTTGGAGTGAGTATATATTTTTAATATTTAAAATTGACTTCTAAATTTATATTGGTATTTATATTTCGTTAATTCAAGCTACAGATTATTAACTTCTGATGAAAATGATGATGGGGTATTTAAGTAAATTTGTATAATTATAAATTTGGTCCTCCTTACATATTCTATCAATTTGGCCTTAATTTTAATTTAATTCAATAAACATTAATTTAATTCATTAAATTAAAATTAGGACCAAATTGGTATGATATGTAAGTAAGGAGGATTAAATATGTAATTATGTAAATTTACTTAAATACCACATCATCATTGTCATTAAAAAAAATAACGGGGAGTGACTTAATTGAAATAATTTTAAAATCTTAATGATCTAATTAACAAAATTTATATTTCAGTAGTGAAAATAGAATTAGACAAATAGAATCGTTTCAATTGAAGGGTTATCGGAAAACAAAAATGACGCGATGGCCAATTTCCGCCTCGAGGATGTGGAAATTAATTTTAATGGGGGTGGCGGTTGGCTCTATTCCGAAGAATATGGGGAATTTCGAGCAGACTAAGGATGCCGGCTTTAGTAATGATGTTGTAGAGTTGGACATATCTGCGACCGAGAATAATACTCTACTGGGCTTAGCCCAGGATGAGCATATTTTTAATGGTGTATCTCTTCGATGGGCCTGATATATGTCCATTTACTATTACTACGTGTAATCACTAATTTTATCCGAGTCTTTTGATCCGATTTTATTTATTATTAGTTGTATAATATTTTATTATTATTATTATTATAAAGGGAAAAAAATCACAGCATGGTTTCCGCGCCATGCCGATACCCCTATGCCTGCCGATACCCCTGCCATTAGCAACTACCCTTACTAAATCCCCGCGACCTTAATTTTCATTTTGGAATTCACTGCCCTATTTTCCCATAACCCTTAGCCGTTCCCCCCACTTCCATTATTCCCTAACCCTTAGCCGTCCCCATTTTTTTCATCACCAAAAGCAAAACCATTTCACACCCAAGCCAAAAAAAATCAATTCCCACTGCCCTATTTTTTTTGGTTTTTTTCCTTATCCGTTCTCGGCAGCCCCCAAAAGACCTCAAAACAATCGATCCTCACACATCACCGAAACCCAAAGAAAATTGGAAAACCTTCACCCATATTCGATCACCACTCAAGCAACCAAACCAACTCCCTTTACCGAGCTACTCTCTCGGCGCCAACATCACTAACCCCGATCGAGCTTCTCAACCCTAACAACAATCCGTGAAATTTAGTTGATCAGACATAAACACTTGGGTTTTGGGTATATTCTTTTTCTTTTTTTTATTTGTTGTGTAATCCATTCTCGTAGTTTAATAGAAAGGTGATAGTTTTTTTGTTACCTTTGGTTACCTCATGAATTATTTTGGTACCTTTTTTTTTATTGTTTTGCTATGTTTGCCGTATGTATATATGTATACGTACATGTGTAGTGTTTGTTTCATTATGCTTTTGGACATATGCTAATGTATGTAATCTTGTATGTTGTGATATGTGATTCATTTGTTTTAAGCATGTTATAGTTCTTTCTAATGCCATCGAAGTATGTTGCATCGGGTATATGTATTTGTTTTTCATTTGCGTTGGTGTGTTTTTGGTATGAACCGTATATGCTTGTGTGGATATGTATATATTTTTTTTCATGTCCAAGACCATGTCTTTATTTGCCTCGTATGTAATGTTTTTTTATAACATAATTTGGATCATGTTTTTTAATTCATATGCTTTCTTTCTTAGCATGTGCTAAGTATTTGTTTTCTTGTTATAGTTAAACTTTGTGATTTAATGTATGTCGCATGTATATATATGTAGGCTTTTAATGTAATGTATGGTTTGATGCCACGGTGTATGTATGGTGCATATATGTTTAATTCTCATGATATATTCTTGTTTGGTTTTAATATTCATGCTTTATTCATACCTCGTTTATTTATTTACCTAGTTATTATGTTACAATTAGGATATAAATTGCTAATGTAGCACCCTTTTTTGATGATAAACGTGGCTAGTATATAAAAAGTAGGTTGTCTCTTTCGTTTATTCCTCGAACACCAGAGCCTTTTACTCGCATGTATAACCAAGTTTTGATTTAATCGTCACTTAAACTCGTAAAATCCTATATTAATAAAAATGGTAATCAGTTTGGTATCAAGTTTGGGCATGGCGAGGTGCTAACCCTTTCCCACACGTAACCAACTCTCGAACCCAGATCTCTAATTTTTTTTGTCCGATCTACCTAACACAAATGATCGATAACGACTCCAGTTTTATTTATTTTAAAAATACAAGTTTTCTAAAAATTTCCTAAAATCTCATTTTTTATAAAAAAAAAATAGGAAACTTGGTAATTTTTAGTCGCTAGACAGCGAGCCCACCCCACCTATTTTTGATAATTTATCTGGCATGTTTTCAATTAAACTGAGATGCTTCAAAACACTATCTCCAAGTGCTATTAAATAGAAGGTAGACAAGATAAAACTTTTGGCTCTTTTCAACCAATTTTCCTGCAACCCCAAAGTCGGTAAGAGAGACGAAGAACTCTCAGGGCATGAGCATTGATCTGGTGGTCTAGTTGAACCCCCTAAAGAAGTTTCATCCACAATCGTGCCTAGGAGTATCCCTGATGGCTCTACTGAAAATGAAGCCAAATTGGCACTTGAAGTCTGCAATTCTATTGGCCTTTTCTTTGAGGCTTTCCACACGGAGGTTTGCAAGAAATTAGTGGAACTCGAAAAGGAAAAGATTGATGGGTCATTGTAAATTTTGAATCATGGGGTTTTTGTGAGTTTTTGGATTTCTTCATGTCTCAAAATCTCTTTATTTCTCAAAGGGGGTGTAATCTGCGAGATAATATTTCCTTCAGTAGATTGGACCGATTCTTATTATCGCCTGAAGTTCTATCCTTTTGGCCTAATTTGGACCAGAGTGTGATGCGCATAAATATCTCTGATTACAATCCTATCATGCTATCCATCAATACCCAACAGTGGGGACCTAAACCTTTCAAATGGCTCGATCATTGGGCAAAAGATAAGGGATTGATGGAGCATATTAAAAAAATATGTGCTAAGAAAAGGGTTGTAGAATCGGGCCTATGCTTCGTCTTTGTAAAGAAGTTTCTAAAGGGTGGATTGCAGAAAATAAATCCGTGGAGCCTGATTCCATCCTAGATCTAGAACACAAATATAATGAGATCGAACGAGCTCTTCTAAATGGTGCTAGCCAGCCAAATCTTGTGTCTGACTTTAAGTTACTCTGATCTAAGCTTTGGGCTCGCTTGAGAAGAGAAGAATGTGAATGGCTTCAAAAATCATGATTCAGATAGTTCGAGGTGAAAGATAAAAATAACAGGTATTTTCAGTGTGTGGCTTCAAACAGAAGGAATAAAAACTGCATTGAATGCATCAGAAATGGTCCACAGATTTTGAAAGACCCTGAACCAATAAAAAAAGTCATTTGAGGATCATTTCAAAATGATCTTTAACACTTATTCGACAATTCATGTGGCTCGGTTTGATTGAAACCTCAAATCTCTGAGTCCCAAAGCTGCAAGTTATTTAGAAAAACCATTTTAAGGAAAAATTTAGGGCTGCACATTCGGTTCTTGATGGCTCGAGAGCTCCTGGTCCAAATGGATTCAACATAGGCTTCTTGAAAAGTTCTAGCATTCCCTCAAAGACAAAATCTTCACTTTCTTTTCAAATTTTTACAAGGAAAATATCACGAATTTCTCGTTCAATCATTCATTCATAGTGCTCATTCCGAAAACTCAAGCTCCTAAATCCATGAAAGATTATAGGCCTATAAGCCTAGTTGGATGTGTATATAAATTGCTTGCTAAAGTTCTTGCTCTAAGAGGAGATATCATTGGAGAATCCTAATTTGCCTTTTTCCCTGAAAAACAAATCATGGATTGCTCACTCATTTCTAATGAAATCATGGATTATACAAAGAGAAGGGGTTTGTCTTCAATTATCTTCAAGGTAGACTTTCGTAAAGCCTATGACACAGGGGATTGGAACTTTCTTATTTTCATTATGGGAAAAATTGGTTTTGGCAAGCAATGATATTCTTGGATCAGAATGTGTATATCTTTAGCTTATCTCTCGATATTAGTTAATGGGTATCCAACAAAACCTTCGGTATTAGCCGAGGTCTTCGGCAATGATGCCCACTATCCTCCTTTTTTGTTCAATATTATTGCAGAAGCCCTAAGCTTGTTATTAAACATGAAAGTGGCTAAAGGTTTCTTCAATGGCATCTATATTGGGGATAGTTTGAATGATATCTCCCATCTTCAATATGAGGATGACCTTATTCTTTTTTGGGGAGCGAGTGAATCTGGAATTAGAAATGTTCTTTGTGCTCTGCGAGGTTTTGAAATTGCCTCGGGATTAAAACTTAACTTATGAAAATCAAAGCTGCTTGGTGTTATTGTTGATGAGGCTCTTGTCAATCATTGGGCTCCAATTTTCCATTGCAAGATATCTCGGACTGCCTCTGGGTCACACAAAGAATTCAACTCAGATTTGGGAACCAATTGTTGAGAAGTTCAAATCAAAGTTAGCGGGTTGAAAAACTAAAATGCTATCATTTACAGGTCGTCTGTTTCATCAAATCTCCCTATCTATTTTATCTCCATCTTCCTGATGCCAAGTAAAATCTGCTCCATCCTTTCAAGATTGATTGCCAAATTCATTTGAGGGCCATTGGACCGGCAGTGCATTCATTGGGTGAGTTGGAAATCAATATGTCTGCCTAAATCTTGTGGTGGTTTAGGATTACTAAATCTGAATGTTAAGAATCAGGCACTGCTCAGCAAGTGAATTTGGCGGTTCGGAACTGAACCAGATAGCTTATGGCATAAAGTTATTGCTGCAAAATATGAACCCAACTCCTCTTCTATCTTACCGACAAATTTTGAAAACCTCCAACAAATCTTGGATTTGGAGGAATATCACAGATCAACTGGCTAAACCTGGTAACATTCTCAAACAAAATCTGTGTTTTATTGTGGGAGATGGCAAAAGTATTATCTTCTGGTCTGATGTTTGGGTGGGCCATGTTCCACTCTGCTCTGCTTTCTCCAGAATATTTGCTCTAGCACGTAAAAAATCGGGGGTGTTGGCTGACTTTGGTTATGTGTTAGAAGGGAGATGGATTTGGAACATAGAACTTCGAAGAAACTTGTTTGATTGGGATTATGATATTTAGACTGTCTTTATGTCAACAATTGGCAATTTCAAGTCTAATTCTTCTGTTCCAGATAGCATACGGTGGTTGGCTTCTTCTAATGGACTCTACAGCTCTAAATCTTATTGTGAGGTTGTCCAATCTTCCAGAGCTGAGAAAAACGAGGTTTGGAAGCTTGTGTGGGAAAATATTGCCCCACCCAAGGTCGAAGCTTTTGCATGGAAAGTTGTTCAAAGTCGTGTGGCCACTAGAGATGAACTCTTCAAGAGAGGCATTGCACATCAGAAATCCCTGGTATGCCCTCTATGTTCTGTGGTTCTGGATTCAGTTAATCACTTACTTTGTCACTGTCATATAGCTTGGTTGGTTTGCCAAAAATGGTGTGGTTTGTGGAAGGTTCAGCTCATCATGCAGCTACATTTCGTGAATTTCTGATTCAATGGGCTACAGTTTCAGTCTTTCAACTGCCCTCTCAGATCCAACGGCTAAGTTTCTTCAGCTTCTCTTGGTCGATTTGGCTTTTTAGAAATGAGGTTATTTTTAAGAATGCTAAGGTTGATGTCAGCCAAATTTTTTATTTATGTTTGTTGCGCCTAAGCTGGTGGTGCTGTGCTAAGTGGCCGAATGCAGATTTCTCGATCAATAATCTTCTTTGTGCTCCAGAAAATTTTGTCCTCATCATGCCAAAACAAAAGATCAAGACCCCAAGCAAATAGAATCCTCCTCCCACATGCTCTGTAAAATTCAATATTGACGGTGCAGTTAAGGGGAATTTTGGCGAGGCTGGGATTGGTGGATGTTTGCGCAATGAGCAAGGAAAATCTCTGATCCTTTTCTCTAAATCTGCAGGTGTCGTAGATCCCACTTCTGCAGAGCTACTAGCCATTCAAGAAGCTTGTAAATTATTCCGTAATTCAATAGTCATGCTTAAGTCTATGCACATATTTTGAATGGTGCATTCAACTTGTTCGGTTGTTCCGAGAGAATTTAATCAGCTTGCAGATAGCCTGGCCAAAAGAGGGATTGCTCGTGTGGTAGACTTCATCACCTTTGCATCGTAGTGATGCTTTCCTTCTTGTTAGTGGACGATGTATTTAGTCGACATTGGCTTGGCGTTACCGTGCTAGTTTTTATAGTTTTGGATCGGTTCCTTGGGTGATTTTAAGGCTTGCATCAAGCATTAACAATTTAACATTATGTACTTTTTTTTCTCTATTTAGGTCTTAGAGAAGTTTTTTTAACGAAGTTAGTACTTTTGCTCTTCATAAGATTAATAAAACTTTCTTTTTTAAAAAAAAATGAATCACTAAACTATGTTCAAGTACAAATAATAATGACATCCGATGAGACTCAAACTTAAAACCTCAAAGCTCCAGAATTTTAATCTTTGGCAATTTTTGCAACACAACTGCCGTATAGTTTCGTCAACAATATCTAAAGCAAGTAGTTAAAAGCTCTCAATTAACACCTTCATATCTCTTTAAATTGCGAGTTCAATGCTTATTAGAAACAAATTCTTTCTCTCGGTAGGAACTGTTAAAAAAATACTATATAGTTTCCTTTTTGAACCATGAAGAAAACAAAAAAGAACAAATTGATTTAAAAGTAGGTGTGAGAATTGGGCGAGTTAAGCCAATTTTGAATACGATTACTTTTATTCAAGAAGCTTCTAGACTTCTGTTTAAAAAAAAAAGAAGCTTCTAGACTTATTTTGGCGTAATTTAAACGGTTCTTTTTCTTTATTAACTATTGAGTTAAATTTTTTAATTTACATAAATTTCCTTTCACAATTTAAAAGACTAATGTCAGAATTAGACAAAACCATTTGGTCTTAAAATCGACCTTATCTTGTTCAGTTCAACAAAATACTTTGTATTTGGCTCAATATTGAAAAAGTAAAAAAATTTCAATATTTTTCATGATTAACGTGCATGAATATATATGCATGATAACCTCAAAATTCGGTAAAATTAATTATTTCTTTTTTTTAGTCAACCAACATGCCTAATATTCATATATTTGTCTACTTACTTTTGAAATTAAAATTACCTATTAAATTTAGATATTAATTTTTATAATTATTTGTTTAATGGTTGAGTGGAGTTTTTTTTTGAACTTTTAAATTTCATTTTCGAGTATGAGTATCATGTGAATTTTCGGTTTAGATTTTATGGTTTTTAAGAGTTCCTCAACTATTGAACTTAGCTTAGATTGTACTTGTACAATATACAAGATGATGTGAGATCAAATATGTTTAAACGTTCAATATCTTCTAATTTATGAGCGAGAAGAGATCTAAATAATATATAAGTATTGTATTAAAATATATGTTCAAAAAAAAGAGTTCCTCAATAAACTCTTAAAAGTGTTTTCAAAATTTTCTTTGTACGGAAGAAGACTTGATAATGGGTGTACAAACTTTCTTGCACATGTTGTTTATTTGTGTTTTCTTTTCCTATCTTCGGTGTGACATTATACTATTAAATAATTTATTGCTACTTTTATTATGTGACGTTTTAAATTCGAATTTTAAGGTGATGTTTTTATTTTATCGTTAGTGGTCAAACATAGAACCTTAAAGAGAATACACTTAAGAAAAATGAATTTAACGATTTGAGATTCGAATATGTATTTAACAAACATCTCTTTTATAAAATGCTAACCTTATTTTTTTACACTTTAAATTACAAATGAAGGTTCTAAAAATAACAAAACAAAAATTCAAGGCTAAAATAAAAGTAAGTGAATAAAACTAGAAGTAGATGAACGATATAATATATATATATTATTTTTCTAATATTTGATTCACCATTCACCAAGGTGTAGCAGCTTGATCTGAAGTAGTGAGGAGTTGCTCCAAAAAATCAGCCCCTAAATCCTCAAACACCACCGCATTGTTTATCCTCACACCGCCGCCGTCTCTTTTTTTCTTGTTTCTGCTCATCATTTTCCTCTTCATCGAGTGTTTTCTCTTCAACTCCACCACCGGCGAACACCCTTCATATTGGCTGCACTCCATTTCCCTGAGCGATTCCCGCACTTTCTCCACCGGAAAGTTGAGTATCGCCGCGGAGCCTCTCATCGCGAACGCCGCCTCATCGTAAGCCATAGCTGCTGCTTCCGCACTATCGAATGTTCCGAGCCAAACCCTTATACCGTTTCTGGTTGAATCCCTTATCTCTGCCGCGAACTTCCCCCACGGACGCCGTCTCACGCCTCGGTACGTCTTCTCTTTCGTCGGGATTTCGGTCTCCGTTGAACTAACCTCCGGTGGTTCTTGTTTAACCTCAGCTAGTAGCCCGTATAAAAGCATCTCCTCTGAGTCATTTTCGTTGAAAGGAAGAGAACTGTGATCCATCGGGAAAAACTCCGGCGACCCGAACGAAGATTCCGATGAACAATTCGAATTCGGAGAGTGGAAAAGGAAGGAATCCATTGATTTTTACTTTCTATGTAATTCACTCTGTTAAGCGTTGAGAGGCAGAGCAAAAGACCCTTTTATAAACGAGAGGAATCAAAGGGGGATTCAAATGTAAATAACAAAACATTGACAAGTGGCAAGGGAGCTGACATGGCATTGATGATTCTTTTTGTAGGTCCTACTAGTTAGGTTAAATGAACACGTGGGTGAATTCCAGCGTGACGGCCAAAAGACAGAATAAGTGAAGTGGGTGAATGACCTCATCTTTTGTTGGATATGATGCCAGCATGGGGACCACTGTCCACTTTGTCATCCTACGTCGACAATTTATAGGATAAAAGTGTTATATTGAATAATTATTTGAATTTTATTTTATAATCTCATTTAAAAGAATTTACTTGAAAAAAACATTATAATTATCCAATATAGCATCCTGTCAGTGTGTTTTTACGAGTAATATTTGTATTACAAATTTAGTTGGAGTTACTTAAAATTGGATTAAATAATATATAAATTAAAATTTCGTACATCATAGATTTAATAAAAGTTATTAAAAAAATTGAAGCTTAATATGAATCAGGCATAAGGTAAAAAAATGTTTTTATCGTTCGACTGAATAGTTATTTTAGCTCATATTCTTTTTTTGAACCAATTTAACCCCAACGTTCTGTTTTATATTTGTACAATTTTTATATTTGTACAATATAACTTAAAATTGCTTGACATAATGACACGTCAGAAGAAAAAAATATTTTATATTTGTACAATTTTATAAAAATATTTTTTGACTAATGTGTCATTATGTAAAGTCATCATATTTGTCTATATGACACTGCTATCGCGGTGTGTACTATCATGTAAGTTTGTCACGTTATTTCAAGATATTTATCGTCAATTGACTGATAGTTTTCATCCGCATATGGGCCATTTTGACCCAAAATGAAACGTTAGGGGATAAAATAGTTAAAAAAAACATGAACCAAAATGACTCTTCAGTCCAATGTTAAGGGCATTTTTGGCATTATTTCTATAAATTATTAAAAATTTTGAAAGGACCATTTTTTAAAAATTTTAAGAGATGAAAATTTAAATTTCCAAAATTTTGGAGGGTCATGGCCCCACATGACCCTATTGTGTTACGCCTATGTGCACATATAATTAACTATGATTCCTTTTGGACTTTAACGATCATTTTGTAGCTTTCAAAAGTTTAGTGGTAAGAAAGATCACTTTAATTATATATATATATATATCATTATTTTTCAAACACATAAAATTAAAAATTAGGGTAAACTACTTAAATAGTTAAGTGGTTTTATTGACAAATTAAAAATATAATGATCATATCAACATCACCCCTATAGTTGAGTGGGCATTTGAGTAGTTTACCCTAAAATTATTTTATGTTCAGCATTGTTAAATAGATTGGAAGTTATTGGGAATAATAATTTAAAAACAAAATTATGCAAGTATCCGATGTTGAAACGGCATAGATAAAGATTGGAGGGTACATTTATATTTAAGATTGTTCAATGAATTGAGGCAAACATCCAAGGAATAGTGGCTTAATGATTTGACATAACCAATGAGCAGTCCCAATTTGGAACAAATCTTTTCCTCTTATTCATGGAAAACGAGAAACAAAACAAGAAGAAATTATATCATGGTTTATTCCTGTCACGTTATTTATGAGACCAACCAATAAAAATCACGCATCTCATTATTTTTTTCATGTCATATTTTTTACCAAGTGAATATTCACTCATATTTACTGTAAATCAATTTTAAAAACAGTTTTTACCAAATGAATATTCACTTGGTAAAAATATGACATTGAAAAATAAAGAGATTGATGATTTTTATTGGTTGGTCCTATGGATGATGTGGCGGGAATGACTTATGATATAATTTCTCCAAAGCAAGGGTTTTACATCAAAGTTTCCTAAAAATATAAATTAGTGGGTCTCGAATAACTCGAATTAGTGGATCGATTTTCAAGTTTGAGTCGAGTTTGTTAACTATGTTTGATATATGTATATTACATATGAAAAATATGAAGAAATATATATATACGTGTGTGTGTGTATTCTATATGGTTGTAGAAAACTGTTTAAATTGAAAATAATTAGTATCATATCATTATAAATATTTACAATTAAATTTGAATGGAAACTCGAACAACTCGACTTGCCTTAATTTTTATAAACTCAACTCGAAAAATTTTCATATAAAATTTGAGTTATAAAATAACACTCATCAACTAGACTAACTTAATTTTTTTAACCCGACTTGATAGAATGCTCACTATACTAGATTTTGCCACTTTGATAAAGAAAAACATTTTACGTAAAAAAATATTTTTGAAAGTTTAATCTTTGATCCTTAAGAAGTGATTTATAATTATTTTTATTTTAAATATTATCTATTGTATATGATAATTTATTCAATAAAAAGGCGGTGGAAAACAAAAATTTCTACATGTGTTTTAGTTTTAGGGTTTATGATTTTAATTTAGGGTTTAGAGTTTAGGGGTTAAGTTTAGGAGTTTAGAATTTAGGGGTGTGGTTGGAATTTAAAGTTTAAGGTAATATGGTTAGGGATTATGTTTTATCCTGTAAACCTTAAATACTAAAAACAATCCTTAAATTCTAAACTATGAACTCTAAATTAAATCCTTAAACCCTTAAATTAAGACATTTGTGAAATTTTTTGTTTCCACTACCAATAAAAGAAAAAAAAAGATGAAAATAGTGTTAAAATAATATTTATCTTTTAAAATATGACCATTTCATTAATTTTTCAAAATCTATTTTATTAAGTTATTTTTTAACAATCAATGTACGACATTTATACTACCTAGACTCCTAACCACTTATAAATCAAAGAATATTGAACATTTAAGTATACTCGATCACACATCTTTCTGCACGTTGTACCAACAACAATGTCAATCGATTTCGTTTATATTTTGTATTAATTGATAATGTATTTGAAAGAGTTCAATGTTAAACCGACAGCTCAGAGGCCTATAACCTGCTTACGACTCGGGATGCATCTTCAAGTTCTATTTTCCTTGTCCGCGCAATTGCCGATTTCCTTGCCAAATTCCAACCTGTCTCGGATGGTTCCACCTCCATTTTCTCTGATGCTCCGACATCCTTGGTGCCTATTCTTGTAAGGGACTTATATGGCCCCCCATATTCTAGACACTGTAATCCCATGATATAAGGCTATGCCTTCTTATTATTAAAAAAATGTATTTTGATCCTCCTAAAATGATAAAAATAATAATTTAATGTTTTTGATAATCATAAAGTTATAACTTTATATAATAATAAAATTATATTTCAACTCTCATGAAAAATTATAATCCAATTTCATCCTTCATAAAAAATGTCCGACTTCATTCTTCTACGAATATATTGATTGCAATGATATAATAATGTTTTTTTCAAAATTGTTCCAGGAAATTTGTTGAGTGTCTAAATGACAATTTTTTAGAAAAAGTTGGGTTTTATATGAAATTTTAATGAATTTCCAACCACATATATTTTTTTTAAATAAAAACGAGATACATGTGAAAGGCTTTAGAAAAATTTAAAGAATTAATCAGAAAATTGCTGCTTTATGACTTGAAGTCCCTAAGCTATCTTTGATTTAATTCAACATTTTCATGTGAACATTCTAGGAAAAGGGTGGACCATTTTAGTGTGTATATATAGAAATTATTTTTTTGAATATGACTTGAAGTCTCGAGCCGACCTGACCTCACACTTAATAAAAACCTGACTCGACTTGAAATTATTTTTCACAAAAAACTCGACTTGATCGGGTCGGGTCGGTTCAAAACCCGTCGAGTCCGGGTGAAATGCTCATCCCTAATTAGGCTAGACTAAATTCAATGTTTTTTTTCACATTTTTTATAATTACATATATATAATCATTGAATTAAAATTTTAATTTAATTACTAATTTAAATTGGTATATAAATATACTTTTACATCTGTAATTGAAGCATATTTTATAGTAAAAAATAAAATATACTTTTTATTAAAAAAATAAAAAAATGTATTAAATTAAATTAAAAGTAGGACGGAATTGATAAAAATATGTAAGTAATAAGTATAAAATATGTAATTATACAAATTTATTTAACTTTCAAGTCAGCATTTCCGTTAACTTTTCAACCGTCTGCGATTTGATTGATACAATTTAAATAGTAAAGTGACTTAACTAACAATCTAATAATTCAATTATCAAAATAAAATTAATCTTATAATTAAGTGACTATAGATATGGTTTATCAAAAAATATATTCTACGATTCATGTTTTTTTTTTTTACTTAAATCGACTGATTGGTTAGGCAGGCAGTGATGCCAACAGGTTCATGGTACATGGTCTGAATTGTAGATTTTCCATTTATCTTGTAATAATTTGCCAATTAGGACCCACTCCCGTTTATCTCCAAAATGTCTAATTTCAAGCCGCCGGACAGGCCATACAAAAACGAAATCACAGGCCGCTTTTAGTGTTATTTTTTCCGGGAATTTTATTTTAGGCTTAAATATATATTTAGTACTTAAATTAGATATATTCTCCTATGTTGATACTTAAAGAAATTTTCTCTTAAACTGGTACTTGAACTAGACAATTTCTCTCAACTTGATACTTAAAGAATTTTTTATCCCAGGTTGGTACACAGACTTTAATTACATCTACTATTTTGGTACTTTTATTAACAATTTTAGTCCCGAAAGTTATACATTCAATCACTTTGGTCCTAATTTGAAACAATTCAATAAATTTAACGTTTCATATTTAAAAATTTAATCAATCTAATCATTTTTTTTGTGATATTGTCAAACCAAGCGAATCTATCAGATCAAAATAATAGTTGGATAATTGAATTCTACTATAAATCAACAAGTTGCTTTTAAACTTTTTTATACCGAGAAAGTAATATTACATTTTTAGGAGAAGAGCAAACAATTTAGGTGAATAAAAAAAAGTAAATTGATAGAATTTTTAAATATAGAAAGTTAAATTTATTGAATTGTTTCAAATTATGACCAAATTGATAGAATGTATAAATTTTGATGGCAACTTGAGAGAAAATGTCTAGTTCATGTATCAAATGTATATTTAACCCTTTATTTTATATTAAAAGTTACAATATCAAATTTATATTTACATCAACTTAAATCTGTTAGTAGTTACACGAATATTTTTAAAATACTGAAAATAGGAATTTTTATTAGGGTTAAATGTACATTATACTTCTAAATATAGAATTTGTAAAAAACTTTTGGGTAAATTATTATAAAGGTCACTTTTGTTTGAATGATGATAAATCTATGTGTTAAATTTGCTTGTTCAATTGATGATAAATTCATATATTAATTTATTTATAACGTTTTTCATTATTTTTAGTTTTTATTTCAAAAAAAATCATGTGTTGCGTTTTTAATGGTTCACAGTTTTTTAACTGAAGAAAGAGAGGATTTTATTAAATATTATTGTTTTTTTTAATTTTTATCTATTATTAAAATTTAAATAAAAATATATTATCAACAATAACAAATATTGAACTAAGTTATAAATTTTAGAAGTAAATCGGGGTCAATTCATGATAAAATAAAACTTTTAGGGACTAAACTAAACAAAAAACTGAAGAACTTGACATGTTATGTACATTTTTTTATTAAAATCGTGTACATATTTTGCAAGTGTTATGTGACATGATCTCATTGGTCAAAGATTTTTTGTTAACAGCTTGGGTGAAATCTTATTTTTATTTTTATTGTTTTTGAGAAGCGCTTTCGAAAAGTACTTTTAGATTGTTTTATTTAAAATTGGAGTTTTCGATATTGTTATCAAAAGTGTTTTTAATTATATAAATTATCTATTTTAGGCATTGTTTTTAAAAATATAAAAGAATTGTTGAAATAAATGAGTAATTTTGCTCAAAAGTGTGTTTGGAAAAACTAAATGCTAAATTTCAACTTTTGAAAAACATTTTTCAAATTAAGCTGAAAAGTACTTTTGACCTTAAAAGCTACATGTTCTACATTGTTTTGTTCCAAAAGCACTTTTGAAAAGTATAAAAAAAATAGAGTCTTTAAATCCTTAATTAGTTGGTCGACAATTACAAAGAATACTCACATTGGTATTATTTTTACAAGAGATAGAATGTAAATTACTCATCAGTTGGCCTAGCGCGATGAGGCGCTAGACCCCTCAAATAATGTTAGAAGTTCAAATTCTGACATTGTAAATTAAAATCTGGAATGAGAGAGTCGTCCTCATAATAGATCTCGATAATATCAGATTAATATTAGTTTGCCAATAAATCATATACCGATAATTATATAAAAAATTAACTTCATCCCACTCCCTCACTCATTTTAAGTCACTTTGGCAAACTAAAATAGCATACAACTTTATACAATCAACTTTAGAACTAACATTGGAAATAAAAAAAAATCATTTTCCACTAATAACATAACACGAATGAGATTAGAAATTTAAGTCCTTTCAAAATTTTTGGATGCAATTCCCTTTGTATTAAAAACAAAACAAGACATTGAAAACAAGTTAAAATGTATGGTAAATGATTGAGAATATATAGATTTAAAAAGGAAATCCAATTCATTTCCCCAGTTAAATGGGTACATGAATCTGATCTAAACCAATCTTTGATTCTCTTGATAAAGCTATCACCTTCAGTTCATTCCATTTCATGGGAATCTCAAGCTTTAATTTTTCCTTAAACCCTATTTGAGTTCACATTTTAAACATGGTATAGTAAGTTTGCTTCTTTTTTCTTAAGAAACATTTGTTCTGTCTTTTTTTTAGCCAAAAAAAAAAAACTTTGTTTTATGTCTTGAACAGGAGAAGCACATTTGTTGTAGCTACCATATTTTTAATTGTGTCATTTTGACCACTTTGTTATAAATTTATCACAATGACAATTTCATCCTATTAAAATAATTTTTTTAGGATAAACTACTTAAATGACGACCACCTAATTATAGGAGTGTCGATACAACCACCATATTTTTAATTGTGTCATTTTAACCACTTAACTATTTAAGTGGTATCAATCAAGCCACCCACTTTAAATCTTAACGGAGAGACTGATGTGGTTGTTAAACAAAATTTGTATAATTATATATTTGGTTCTTATTATTTACATATTCTATCAATTTGGTCATAAATTGAATTTAATTAAATAAATTTATCCTCCTGTCAGATAGTGACATGTGTTATCAATCTTGCCGCCAACAAGATTTTATCTAGGTTGTATAAGGAGAGTTAAGAGAACACAACCACTAAACCAACTGCTCTTATTGGTTTAAGTTTTACAAGTTTTCAAATTTAAAGTTAACTTACGGGGATAATTAAAGAGAAAAAATAATGCCCAAGAGGTGGATCAAGCCCAAGATCTATTGGTGAGGAAAAGGAAGCATTAGGACCAAATTGATAAAATATGTAAATAATGAAGACAACATGTGTAATTATATCAATTTTGTTTAATAACTAGGGATGGCAACGGGACGGGGCAGGTTTTTGGCCTCCCCGAACCCGACCCAAAAAGTTTAAAATTCCAATCTGACCCGATATAATAATTCTATAACCCGACTCCAACCCGACACCAAAATTTTAATAAAAACCTGATTACACCCGCCTCGTCCCGAAGAAAATTAATAAAAATATTAAATACAACATATAAAATATTATACATATGTATTTATAAATAAACCGATGAGGTGCAGGTCAGGGAATTTCCACCCTAAACCCGAACCTAAAATGGCTCAAGTTTTTTTAAAAAAGGACTCGACTCGACCCAAAAGCTGATTTTTTTTTTAAATTGACCCTATCAGACCGGATCGGGTCGGATGTAACCCCCTAAACCCACCTAAGTGATACACCTAAGTCTAGGAGGCTACCACATTCGAGTCACCGGAGCGACCCACAATAAAAATTGAAGAAAATTCTTATAAATACATTTAAACCTGTAAAATAAAATTCTGTTAAAAACACCATATTAAAATTTCGTTTGCACAAAAACTGAAATCCAGAAAACACATTACAAACTCGATTATAAAATAAAACGTGACATACATGCCCACTGATACACAAGCACTGTACTCTGCATGCAACGCCAAAATAACTCCAAAAGTGGTGTTGTTCACAGAATCATGATCGATTTCCTTTAACCTGCAATGGTGAAACAACATGAGCTTGAGAAAGCTCAGTAATACAGAACTATCAAAAAGTGCTATAAGCACAACCAAGCATATGGCTAAACATAAAACTACGATGTTGAACTTGGCTACAACAGATTCCAGATATGATATGAAAGTAACCGAATCATCTTGGATTTGAATACTCGAATACCAGACCAAATGTTTATGATTTAAAAAATAAAAAAGAGCTCGATTACATGAATTGAACCAGAGGGTTTAGCGTGTTCTATCAATTATAGATCGGGAATGACAGTGTTCTTCAGACAAAAGTAGAATTTCAATAGTGGTAGAGAGAGACATGAGAAATGTATCACCAAGCTACCATCCAACCGAACACCAATATTCAATTTCCCCATAATTAGAGGTTGGTCATAGGCCCGAAGGTGTAAGAGGCCTAACTGGAGGTTGGTCCTAGGCTCGAAAGCGTAGGAGTCTAACATAAGGACTTACCCCAGGCCCGATAGGGTGTAGGAGCCTAACAAAAGGCACAGAGCTTAACGGAAGGCACAAAGCCTAACATAATGCACAAAGCCTAATAGAAGGTCAGCTTGATCAGGCCTGCCTACAAGACTTCAAATCATACTCCCAATAACACCCCAGAAAAAATATCAGCTGGCTAGTAAGCAGAAAAATTGTCAGGAATTAGATATACTTTTGGATCAAATGACAGAAACCAGAAATTAAACTTTCATTTATAAAATAATCGTACTTTTGAATCAAAGCAGATAATCACGATTTCATATCAGAGAGAAAATTTTTCGATTTTGAGTAGTTTTCAGAAAGAGATCTTTATACAAAAGGTATGGTGAAAACCGACGCCATTACTGCATTGAAAAATTAGTTCATCAGAACCATTCAAAATTTTAGAATATACATGATTATGGGTGATTATCGAGCGATTCGATCACGAGTTAAGTAGTGTTCGAATCGCGCTCATTAAAAAATTCTGTTGCTCGACTCGTTGCTCGTTAAGCTCGATAAAATTTTGCTCGATTCGTGCTCGTTAAAAAATCTCGCTGCTCGACTCGTTGCTCGTTAAGTTCGCCAAAATTTTTACCTTGTTTTTCAAAATATAGGTAAAATCTAGTGATGCCATTAGAGCTTAATATAAACATACAAATTCAGAAGAAGAAAAACACGTGAGGACTGATAAAAGAACTTGTCATGACCGAGTTAGAGATGAAGTCGATATTTGATTGTGAGACTCTTTTATTTTACAATCTTCGATGAACAACAAAGGAGTTAAGGCCTTAGGGATTTCAATGTTTTGATTTTTAATCACATATTTTTATATGGGAACTAAAGATTTTTTTCTCTTTTCTCTTTTTATACATAAAGTAATAATAAAAAAAGAAACATTTTAATAAAAAAATTAATTATTATAATTTAATTTTTATTAATACAAATTAACTTTTGAAATTCTAGGGAAGTACAAAACATTTTAGAAATTTGAAACTAAATATTTTATTGGTAAATTACCTAGGCACCTAGCAAGCTAGTGAACTTTTTTAGAGTTTTCAATTAACATTTAAATTTCTTGGAAGATAATTTTTAAAGGTAGCCACAAAAATTGTTAAAATTTTATTAAAAAATAACGAGCTGCTCGCGAACTTATCGAGTCGAGTTGGGTCTTGCTCAACTCTACTCGTTACGATCTCGAGTCTAGCTCAAGTTCGAGTCGAATTAACTTGAGTCGAGCGTTAATTGAGTTTTGACCGAGTCAATTTTGAGTTATTTGTGAGCTGTTCAACTCAATAAGCACCCCTAAATGTGATCATGTAGTACCTCAGATATACCAGGATGAATTTAGGAATTCAGATAGTTTAGGATAATTCAGGAATTTGGATATATCATAAGGGTTTTATACAGTTTGGCGTATAAGGGCATATTGGTTATTTAAACCTTCAAGGTCAATTCAGTAATTTAATCTAATAGAGATAAATCGGTGATTTACAGAATTCATAATTTCTAATTACACATTGAGTCACCATGCTTCACTAACTATTAGGAACATATCATTACGGTATTAACCGATAACCGGACATGTAATTCCATACAAGTTTCTGACTACGTTATATGACAAAATAAATCACCTTCACCAGCCATCTGAATCCACTACGAGCAGTCAAACATATATTCATGCTGACTCCCCAGTATTTTATATCAAATCAGTGATTTGTTGAACAGAAGTTTGCTAACATCTTCTAGGCTTCCAAATCCATTCAAAATAAACGTGTTCCACAAGGCGTTACTGACCAAGTATTCGAACAGGCTTACAACCTCACTTGTGTTCAATACAATATACTGGCAGCACTATAAGGCTGAACATTTCACGGTCACAACTTATCATTAATGAATCCTGAATGATTGAACAAGCATTTCTACGATGCTCTCCCATCAACACAACAATATTAGGAACGGTTGGCTTGTCATCGTCAGCCTCAAACCCATAAGGGCATTACTATTATTTAACTTAATTGGTACATCATCAATTCTCAAAGTTTACTTATTTCCAGCCACGAGGATGTTAAAGTCATTTTGTTCCGTTCGGCCTTTCCAAACAATTCATTCATTTCAGAACCCGATGGTATGTCTGTCATTTTAATTTCTTAAGAAATCTTAGTGTCCAAGAATAGACTAGTCATTGCAATCATTCCAAACTAGTTAGTCTTTTCCTGTCTTTTTGATAATTTCAGATGAATGATGAACTTCCCGAAAATTTATTTTCAGAGTCTTATTTAGGATTTAGGGGAATCCAAGTATTTTTCATCATCAGGAGCTTGAATCTTATTATCAGAATTTTATCAACCAATTTAAAAATTTCGGGTGAATCCACAGTTCTACTAAAATCTCAAGTGTTCTCTATGTCATTCCATTTCATTTCAGGGGTAATATAGTCATTTTACTCATCAAAGGTATTTTCGTCATTTTTAAAGTCCAAGCGATATGAAATTAACTCTTTATTAATCAACATCCGAATCGAAGATTAATGGTCTTATTAATTATTACTGAACTCAGATATCCATAATGTTCCTCAATTTTCTTATTCTAGTGCGCAGATCTTAATAGTTGTCCATTTATTTTATTCTCGAAATTATTTGCCTAAAGAAGAAATTAATGAAATTCTCAAATATAATTTCAAGTATTAGCCAAAACCATACACGTATCTTAAAGCATACAAGAGGTAGTAATGTATTACCTTGACTCTGAGCTACATCGACTGGCTCGATACTCTATTTGATCAAACTCGATCTCAAATTTGACGTCATTTAACCTCTCAAATTCAAAGATGTGCCCATACCTTCATTTACACATTTTTTAAAATCATATTTCCTTAAGCCGGAATCATGTCCGATAGTATCCAAAATGCTAAAGTTGCCAAAAAAACGCATAGCTCCGATGAGAGCCTTACTGGAGTTGAATAGGCGATCGATCGGTTGGGTTTTACTCTCCTCAACACGGCGATCACGCCTGGACCGTCGACGCGCCCAAACGATGATAGAGGCGGCCAAAAATCGATAAAAACTGAGATGATACAGTGAAGGTTTTAATCGAACATTTAACCAGATCACCACCACGAACGACACGATGCCTTGATGAGTGAAGCATGGGATTGTGATTGGGATACAACGATAAACACGCCAGAGGTGGCGGTGTCTTCGACAAAACGGTGGTACAGAAGATTGGCGACTAGAATGAACGGGGAAACTAGAAGTGAAAAAAAGAAGCTTTTGGTATTTGGTTCGAATTAGGGGAGATGAAGAGTTATCCAAGCTTTTATTATTTTCATTATAACTGAACCAGGATGGTTTCAATATTAATTGCGGTAACTCATAACAAAATAGAGCTTTAGCTCAAATGGTTACCTTTATTGCCATAGCAGCCGAGGTCATGGGTTCAAACCCCTTTGGCTGCAATTTCCCTCAATTCACCTTTTTTATAGGGTGTCACAACTCTTCCCCTCTAAACAGAAATTTCGTCATCGAAATTTACTAGAGTCGGAGAATTGCAGAAACTGCTCTCTCATCCATTCTTGTACTGAAATTTATCCATCGAAATATACTTGATTCTCGAGACTTTCTCATACAGTCGCAGATCAATCTGATAGTACCATCAATCTCTTGAACTATCTCTGGACTCAGAGTCTCCCTATTAGATATCAGGTCAACTGATCAGATTACACTATCTGCCATCACAAAACCCTACAAAGCATTATGCATACATTTTCTCGGTAACCGTTGTATAAACAGACTTTGTAAGGGGGATGCAGCTTTTCCAACCATCACAGATAACACTTATACACCCTGAAGTATCCTCTAAAATCTGAATTGCTCTATCAAACTAGCCATCAGTTTGCAACAAAAAACTGTACTGGAGTTCGAAAAAGTACTCAAAATCTCTTACAAAGCCTTTCGGACAAGGAATGGACCATAATCTCAGTCATAAATAATATATAACAATACTCCATCAACTTGTCAATCTTCTAAATTACATAATCTAGCTATCTTATCGAGTTGTTTAACGATCACCCAGACAGAATCCTTTATACAAAGAGTCAGAGATAGTCCAACAACAAGGTCCACGGTGATTTACTCTTATATCTACATGAAAATCATCTCAAACTGTAACAAATCAAACACGTGTCAATGTTCTACTATAATCATGTAGTGCAGTATCCAGACATTACTGTTTACTTTGAGTATTACAGAACCACTTCAGAATCCAAGCTTTCTCCCTATCCACGAATAGCTTATATGTATAACTTAGTTTTGGCAGAAAAACTTCTCACAAATAATCCAATTATGATCACATCATTGCGATACAAACTTGACACACACATTGGTTTCCAAATTATGAATTCTATAACCGAATTAAATTCAACCTTAAATTCTTGGTTGAATCAATCATACTTCATCATTTCACACCTATTCATTCATTCTCTTACTTGTACCCCAACCATTAATTTTCTATACTTCAATCATTTTAGATTTTCATCCAGGTTCGAATCCATCACATGAATCTGAAACACAATCAAATGCCATGGGCATTCTTTAATAGTACAAACTGGGCCATAAAGGACACAAGACTTTGGTACACTTATTTCAGAAAGAATTCAGCATCAGAGTCTAGGCGTAGTGGAGTACGATATTGATCTAGGGGCATGTATTTACCAGACACCCTAAGATAGACGATCGGCCGATCTAACCCAGAAAGACGCAATTCTAAGCTCTGATACCACTAAATATAACCCCTAAACTCGCATAAGCAATACTCTTAAGTCTAGAAGGCCATATTCGGGTCACCGGAGCGACTAACAATAAAAGTTGAAGAAAATTCTTATAAGTACATTTAAACCTGTAAAATAAAATTCTGTTAAAACACCATATTAAAATTTCGTTTACACAAAAGTTGAAATCCAGAAAACACATTAAGACTCGATTATAAAATAAAACGTGACATATATGCCCACTAATACACAGGCACCGTACTCTACATGCAACGCCAAGGTAACTCCAAAACTGGTGTTGGTCATAGAATCATGATCGGTTTCCTTTAACCTGCAATGGTGGAACAACATGAGCTTGGGAAAGCTCAGTAATACAAAACTACCAAAAGATGTTATAAGCATAACCAAGCATATGGCTAAACATAAAACTACGATGTTGAACTTGGCTACAAAAGATTCCAGATATGATATGAAAGTAATAGAATCATCCTTGATTTGAATACTCGAATACCAGACCAAATGTTTATAATCTAAAAAATCAAAAAAAGAGTTCGATTACATGAATTGAACCATAGGGTTTAGCGTGTTCTATTAATTACAGATCGGGAATGACAATGTTTTTTTAGACAAAAGTAGAAATTCTACAGTGGAAGAGAGAGAGACAAGAGAAAGGTATCACCAAGCTACCCTCCAAACGAACACCAATATGCAATTTCCCCATAACTGGAAGTCGGTCCTAGGCCTAAAGGTGTAGGAGGCCTAATTGGAGGTTGGTCCTAGGTTCGAAAGCGTAGGAGCCTAACAAAAGGACTTACCCCAGGCTTGATAGGGCGTAGGAGCCTAACATGAGGCACATGTAGCGACTATTTTTTCGGTGTCGAAGGGCTGCTACGAAAAATGAGAAATCGTCGTATTTGTGGGGGGTTTCATGCTTTTATTGAAAATATTAAAAATGATATTTTAGAGAAAAAAAAACTCATATATTAAAAAATGGAGTCGCCACCGGCCACTTGTGGTAGGCCGGACACCATAAAAATAAAAACTAGAGATTTTCTAAAAAATGGGTTCGAGAGTTAGTTACGGATGGGGAAGGGTTAGCACCCCCATACCGCCCAAAATTAGTACCAAATAGGTTCGTATCGTATTTGTAAAGAAAAATAAAAATTCGGTTTAATTTAATAATTAATTCCTAAAATGCAAGATTCGAATATTAAAATTGCCTCGATCTACAGTACCAAAGGAGATGACACCCGAAGACCGAGATGACACTCTCACTAGAATACCGGGATTAAAGGCCAAAACTATACATGACGGATTCACATGGTAAATAAAAAACATGAATTAATAAAAAAGATAAACAAATATTAAATAACAAAGCATGTGCATAAATTGAAAAATAAATATAAATAATTAAAATAAATCTTCCATAATGTATAAACAATATATATGACACATAACATTAATATTGAAAATAACATAATATTTAACATATACAAAGAAATTACATAAATAATATAATATGTAACATATAATGTAATACATGATATAAAATATTAGCTGGTATGTACATAACATAATATGTACACATATGCAAAAATTAATCTAATTATCAAATAAAACAATATTAGCAACATATATTAAATATAATGTAACATAAAAACCACAAGTATAAAACATGAAAATAACCACAAATAAAATGTATCGAACTAATAATAAGTATAGGAACAAGAATGTATTAAACATAACTAACATAATAATGAATCGAATATATAAACAATAAAAACATAAAATAAGTGACTAAAATTAAATGAAACAAAAAGGAAGAGAATTAAAACGAATTTAACCCCTTTTAAAAACTAGTTCTGATTTAAAGAAAATGGACCAAATTGTAAGCTGTAAAAAGGAAAAGGGAGTGAAACTATAATTTTCCCTAAAAGAAAAAAATAGAAATTCGGGGCTTAATTGAAATCCAAATAAAGCATAAAGGGACTATATGAGTAATTTACCCATGCGACAGAGAAGTTTTAAAACTAACAAAAGGGCGGAAGGACCTCTAGAGTATTTTTCCCTTTAAAAACCTGATTTAATTTAATTCGGGGACGAAATTGAAAAATTTTGAAAATAAAAGAAGGCTGATCATGTAATATTACCATGCAGAAGCCCTTTATGTGTAAATAGTTTGGGGCAGGAAGATTAAAATGGGGATAAAACCATTTTTTAAATAAACAATGGTCTATATAAAGACCCTTTCGGTTCTGATTAAGTTATTTGGCCATTTTTATTTCAATCCTTAAAAATAAACCCCTCTCTCTTTAAGATTTTCTCTCAACTGTTCATCCCCATCTGGGATGAACCCATAATCTGGCGAGCTTCTGCCGTTCCCTCCGCCGCTGGTCAGCTCCAGCGAAACCTAAAACCAAACCAAAACAACCATCTTCACCCCCTAAAGCCAAAAATAACTTTCGATTTACCCAAAAGCGGCCCTTATTTCACAAATCTAAAAAAATCGAGACCCTTTTTAATTTTAAAACCAAAAAAGACATCTCTTTTCTACGAAAAAACCTTTTTTTAGTCCGGTTCACCCTTATTCCTTAAGAAAAACGACGGGCTTGTCACCGGACGTAGGCACAACAACGGCAAGGGTAAACTCTTTCCCGATTTCTTTTTTCTATTATTTATTTTTGTTATTATTATTTGAAATTCGAATGCATGCTAGAAAAAGAACAAGCTGATACCTATGAAATCTCTCTTGAATACAATGGTATATTAGATCTTACATATATATCATGGTTTCTTAGTTTACAACAATAAGTAACCATTTAATGAAATTACTGTTTGATTTGATTCTGACATTTCACATATATTTTTTTGTGTTTTGGCCATGCTTGGTGGGTTAGCCGGTGAGGTCGTCGTATGGCGGTTGCGAGAATTTCGGAGGTGAAGCCACGTGGCAGAAGAGATGAATTATCGGCAAGATTCAATCCCAGTCGTTGAATCATATTTGATCCAACGATTGAGATGGCTTGGAGTACGAACGGTTAAGATGCAATTTGGAGAAAGACGGGCAACACCTGATCGTGCCGCGTGGTGCGTGGGAGACAAACACTCCCGCGCGTGGGCTGTACGTGCGTGTGGGGAGGCGGACAGCCGACGTGTGCATCATACGCGGCTGCTGAGGGGTTTTCAGGCTTTGATTATGGACGTTGGATCTGGATCTGATCCAACTGCTCTCCATCGTCTGTGCATAAAATAAAAGGAATTAGGGTTCAGATATGAATTAGGGTTTTTAGGTTAATTGGATTGGGCCGATCGTGCCTTGTACCATATGTAATATTTTTTGGGTTTTATTTGTAATGGACTGGACATTTATAAATAGTTTGGGTTTTTATATGCTCTATTTTTATATATACACGTTATAATTAATATAATATATATATAATAATAAATGCGTATAATACATACACACATACAAATAATAATAGTACAATAATATATGCATACACATACATGCATACATATGTATTATATTATGTACATGCAATATCCATACTCACATACATACATACATTCGAATATTAATAGTAAATACATACAATACTTATGTGCATACACACACACATATTAACGTATACACATATAATAATAGTATTAATAACACACTAATACACATATATATTAACACACTAATACATGCGATATATGATACACATAGAATATTACATACATGCAACGTTAATTCATACAACACATACATGCAATAATAATATAATTACCATAATATATGTACACACATACACATAACACACATATATGCATACATATTAATGGCTTATTACTAAATGAACAGCACTAATATTATAATAATAATATTATACACCCGGACAAAAATGAGTGATTACAGCACAAAGCCTAACGGAAGGCACAAAGCCTAACAGAAGGTCAGCTTGATCAGGGCTGCCTACAAGACTTCAAATCATATTCCCAATAACACCCCAAAAAAATATCAGTTGGCCAGTAAGAAGAAAATTTGTTAGGAATCAAATATATTTTTGGATCAGAGGACAGAAAAATCTGGAAAGAGAGTCGTCCTCATGATAGATCTTGACAATATACGATTAAAATTAGTTTGTCAATAAATTATATACCGATAATTATATAAAAAATTAACTTCATCCCACTCCCTCACTCATTTTAAGTCACTTTGGCAAACTAAAATAGCATATAACTTTATACAATCAACTTTAGAACTAACATTGGAAATAAAAAAAATCATTTTCCACTAATAACATAACACGAATGAGATTAGAATTTGAAGTCCTTTCAAAAATTTTGGATGCAATTCCCTTTGTATTAAAAACAAAACAAGACATTGAAAACAAGTTAAAAATGTATGGTAAATGATTGAGAATATATAGATTTAAAAAGGAAATCCAATTCATTTCCCCAGTTAAATGGGTACATGAATCTGATCTAAACCAATCTTTGATTCTCTTGATAAAGTTGTCGCCTTCAGTTCATTCCATTTCATGGGACTCTCAAGCTTTAATTTTTCGTTAAACCCTATTTCAATTCACATTTTAAACATGGTAATAGTAAGTTTTTTTAAGAAACATTTGTTCTGTCTTTTTTAGCAAAAAAAACAACTTTGTTTTATGTCTTGAACAGGAGAAGCACTTTGGTTATAAATTTCTTACAATGACAATTTCATCCTATAAAAATAAATTTTTAGGGTAAACTACTTAAATGACCACCTAATTATAGGAGTGTCAATATAACCACCATACTTTCAATTGTGTCATTTTGACCACTTAATTATTTAAGTGGTATCAATAAAGCCACCCACTGTTAAAATCTAACAGAGGAATTGACGTGGTTACACATTTGATTCTTATTATTTACATATTCTATCAATTTGGTCATAAATTAAATTAAATTTAATAAATTTATCTTCCAGTCAGATAATGACATGTGTTATCAATCTCGCCGCCACCAGGATTTTATCTAGGTTGTATAAGGAGAGTTGAGCGAACACAACCACCAAACCAACTGCTCTTATTGGTTTAAGTTTTACAACTTTTCAAATTTAAAGTTAACGTATGGGGATAATTAAAGAGAAAAAATAATGCCTAAGAGGTGGATAAGTCCAAGATCTATTGGTGAGGAAAAGGAAGCATTAGGACCAAATTGATAGAATATGTAAATAAGGAAGACCAAATGCGTGCTTATATTAATTTTGTTTAACAACCACGTCAATCTCTCCGTTAGATTTTAACGGTGGATGGTTTGATTAATACTACTTAAATAGTTACGTGGTCATAATGATACAATTGAAAGTATGGTAGTCATATCGACATCACCCCATAGTTAGGTGACATTTAAGTAGTTTATCCTATTTTTTAATATGTTGGTATGATTACATTGTAGTATATGTTTATTTTTTTAATACTTTGGTAACGTACATATACCGTGTATACATGGTGTTTGAACCTGATCACCTGGATGGAACACACCACTTCTTGTACCACTGGACCACTTCGTAAGTTCTATCAAAATAATATAAATACATTTGATTGGTAATATTTTTACAAGGGATTGATGTACAATCCATTGGTCGAGAATTACAAAGAATACACACATAATAAATCGTTATAAAGTACTAGCGAATCAAAATAACTCTAGATAAGATCCACATCTAATACGATTTAATCAGAATAAATTTATAGAGTTTATACATGACTTACATATGTGAGACCAGGGACGAACCCATGTATGTATTAGGAGGGGCTTCCCCCACCTATCAATTTTCTTCACCATTGATTTATATAAATTTTCTTTTAAAAAAAGCTAAAGTAGTGTTTTTGTCCCTGAATTCGACCAAAAAAAATCAATTCAGCTTCTTGTCGAAAAACGCACACAATCAGGCCTTACAATTCTTAAATTGCATTAAATTGATCCTTTGACCGGAGTTGGCCGTTACAATGCTAACGTATCAGTTAATGGTGTTGAAGTGGTGGTCAACGATGATGTGGCGGTACACCTGTGATGATGATGTGGCAAAAGGGGCGAATTGGTTATTTTGACCAAATTCGAGGGCAAAATTGATTGTTTGCCGAGTTTAGGGGCATAACTAATTTTAATTGAAAGTTTGATAACTTAATATTTAAGCTAAAAAAATTACAAAAATATTAAATTTTAAAAATATTTAAATATTCATCAAATATTAAAAAATAAAAGTATTATAATGAATTAAAATAAATTAGTAAAAACCATAAAATTAAAAATATTCAAATTTATAAATATATATATAAAACAAAGTTTAATAATATTATAAATAATCGGAGAAGTCTTCGACTATTTCTAGTTATGCCAAGCGTACTAATATTCCTAAATATATTTTCAATGGAATCATCCTTGTATTAGAGTAGTAATAGAACCAAAATTCTCTTTCGCTCTTCTATATCAAATATTAATGAACAACAATCTGATGTAAAAAAGCGAAAGAAAATTTGAGTTTTATTGGTACTCTAATGCATGATTGATTCCACTAAAAGTTTGTTTAACGAATGATAATATTCAGACCGATGAAGTCGAAGACTTTTTCGATGAAAGTGTTCAGTTTTTAATACTTTATAAACATTTTTTATTTTTATATTTAAATTTTATCATTTTATAATTTATAATACATTTTAATTTTTTATATTAGTTTTTACTTTCAATAATTTTTCAATATTTTATTTATTTTTATTAAGTTTATTATTTTTTTATAAAAAATTGAAGAATGCTTTGATCTTTTGTGAGAGTTCTCACTTTGCTTATTTTTACAATTATCAGGGACAAAGGATATTTACACTAATTTGTTAATCGACTTTTATAAAATCTTTTTATAAAAGTTCAACTCAAAAAATAAAATATTTATATAATTTTATTCAAAAACTAAATAAATTGATTAAATTAACTTGAAATTTAAATAAATTATTTATCCATTAAATTAACTTAAAATTTAAACAAATTATTTATCCGATTTTAATATTTTAAACTTTTAATAATTTCCCGAATTCTTATTTTTTAACTTAAATATTAAATAAGTTATTGACTTTCAATTAAAATCAGTTATGCCCCTAAACTCCGTAAAAACAATCAATTACGCCCTTGAATTCGGTTAAAAAAAATCAATTTAGCCCCTTTACCACATCATCATCCCTTGCGTATTGTCATGTCATCATCATGGACCGCCATGTCAGCACTGTAACAGTTAACATCAGCCAAATGGTCAATTTGATGCAATTTGCGAACTTGAGAACTTAATTTGGTGCATTTTTCAGCGAGGGTCTGAATTGATTTTTTGGGTCGAACTCAAGGGCAAAAATATCCTTTTGACCTTAAAAAAATTAAATTGATTATAAATTTACCCTTACTTTTCAATATTTATGTTTTACTTTTAACCTCCAATTCTTATTCCGCCGGATGAGACTCAAACCTTATTACGCAAACGACTTAATATAAAAGTATAAATCTAAATGGTTAAAAGATCAAATTTCAATTAAATTAAATTAAAATTTGAAAGTATAGCTAATTGGTTTTTTATCCGTTGAAATTCAAATTTTAATTTTTTTTAAAAAAAAATGCAAAATCCCAATCAATATTTTTAGGTGGGTATAAATATAATGACAATAAGAAGTAAATGTTTCGTCGAATTGAGTGAAAAATCTTATGACAAATTTGATTTGATAAACTTATATTTTAGTATGATAAATTTGATTTAATAATTTATTTGCTTAACTCCTTTGAATGTTTCATTTTGAAAAATTAATTGTTTTTATAATTTAACCTTTTATAGAATTTTCTAAGAATTATGTATCTTAAAATTTTTAATATTTTTTTATAAAATTTGGACTTTTTAACTATTTCATTTAATTTTGAAGGTTTTTTAAGAATTATTTTGTAATACATGTTAAGACCGGGATTTGTACATTTTAAAATTGAATATATCACAGGATATTTATACCAATTTGTTATTTTATCTATTCAAGTCATAAAATTTAATCCAACTCATACTAAAAAATTCAAATTTTTATTAACTCAATTATAAAAACCAAAAACTTGAATATTTCGATTCAATTAAATTAAAGTTTTCAATTTTTTCAAATCAAATTAAGTGTTGATATCCCTGATCGTGTTGATGAGATGAGTCTAGAGTAAACGTCATGTATCGATGTGTACCACTAATTATATGCACGATTAACTATTTTAGTAACTTTTGAATTCATGAGGATCTCAAACGTGGTTATTCATTTTTTTAAAATAAAATAGGTTAAAACACTTTTTTATCACTTTTCAGATTTTTTTATTTTTAATTCAAGATGAATTGCAGTTGTTCTGTTTCTACTTATGTTTTACGTACTACAATAGCACTATAGTAGTTTATCAATTTCTGGTTTAAATGGATAAACAATTTTGATTTTTGGGAATTTTAATTTTTGCAGCAGAATTCGGGAGTGTCAGAGATTAAAACTGTTAAGATTCCACCAAATTTTTTATTTAATTACAATGAGGACCAAATTAATAGGATTTTAAAATTTTAAGATTTATTGGATTATTTCGAATTAGGACATAAAATGTATAAATTTTGGAGACTAAGACTGTTATTATACCATATCATTTTACCATATTCGTTAAGTCAACGGCAAACCTAACGCTTAGTTACCAAAATTAATAAAAAAAACAATGTTAGTGGCAGTTATGCCAAAACGACAACAATCTAAGGGCCAAAATAAAAAACGACTAAGTCGGTGACTACTGGTATAGTTTACGCTAGAATTTAATTAAAAGTTGAATTAAAAATTATTGTTTTAACAGAATTTTATTATTTTTGAATTAAAAAATAAAACAAATCTGAAACAATGGCACAAAAAGTGTTTCAACGTTTTATCCTCTAAAAGAATAATCACGCTTTAGGTCTCCATAATTTCAGAAGTTATTAAAATAATTAATAGCTTATATCAGTGTATGTGATTAGTGGTACATATCAATACATAACATTTAGTCTAGAATTTCCCTCGTTGATCGACAATTACAACAAATACACATCCAAATTATTCCAAACAAAATAAATCTTTACAAACCACTTATAAATATATGTTTCTACAATAAACGTCATGTACAGTTATGTATCACTAATCATGTGTATCACTATGTACCATTAACTATTTTAATTACTTTTGAAATCATGAGATTGAAAGCGCAATTATCCCATTTTATAATAAAATATAAAAAACAATTTTTATATTTTTTCAGATATTTTTCTTTTTGGTTAAAGTACACAAATGATAATTAAACTTTGGTAAATTATTCAATTTGGTAACCAAACTTTCAATTGCTTCAATGTTACAATTAAACTTTTAATTTTACTCCGAATTGGTCACCGACTCCGTTAACAACCGTTTTAAGGGTGACATGACAATTAAAATATTTTGTATAATAACATATTAGTCCTCCACGTTTGCACATCAAAACAATTTTGTCCTAATTCGAAAAAAATTATAAATTTAACCCTCATTATTAACACATTATTTCAATTTTGGACTATTTTAATTAAAAATAATTTAACCTTGAACCCTAAAACCAAAACTCGAAAGCCTAAACTATTTTTTCCAGGGGGGTTGCTCATGAAAAAGAATGAAGGGATCCAAATTATTCAACAATGGTTATGGAAATATATTTTATATCAAGATAACCTATTTTTGGAGAAAGAAATCAGAGATAACAGAAAAATCAAGCTGAACAGTATCCAAAATTAATTTCTTTGCATCCTCCATCCCACCAACATCTTCCCATTTCACATTGGGAACCTACAGAAAATAAATCAAGGCTAAAATGACCTGCCTTGCATAAAAAATCAAAAGAATTACTCCTTTTTCTCCAAGTCTAGAAAATACTGAAGTACGTAAAATTTGAAAAGTTTTACTTCAGTTGGCAATCACATAAAATTTTCTAAATCTGATTTGTTCAAGTTGCCTTTGGAGCCCCTAATGCAGATGCATTCCTCTTCTTTGATCTCTCCATTGCTTTTTCCAAGTCCCCCTTGAATGAGCTGCAGTATTGCTTGATGTATCCTGTACTGCTTTGCCACAACCCTGAACCAAGTTTGGTAAACAGGCACAGCCAATGCCTTCAAACCCAATATTTCATGTTCCCAACTTTTTTGAGATAAGTCCAAATATTTGAGATTTAATTTCAACTTTTGATTCTAACATTTTATTCAAAAGACACTATTATACTGGTATATAGTAGCATCAATTTTTTTTTATGAAAAGCGGCGATTTCATTAGACAAACTAATCAAACACCAAAGAAATTAGCACAAATCTCGTTAAAAATCTTCCTAACTTAAATGAAAAGAAGAAGTACCCATGCTACTTTAAAATAACACAAAGTTCATACAATTAAACATCTAATATATCATTATGAAGTAAAGGAATCACCGGTACTAGTGGATTCTCCCAACGAATGAGATCCATACTGTCAACATTATTACCATCTCGCCAACATCAACCAATCTCGCCAAGTAGTCTGCAACTTTATCACCTTCTCGCAACGTATGATGTATATGGACCCTCCACGAACGATTACGGAGTTTTAAAAAATACTGAGCCAAAGCACACCCTGCCAAAGAGGAAGAACCAATTCGAAGAATTTCTACCGCCTCCATATTATCCATCTCAAGAATAATCTGCCGATAGCCCACCTCTTATGCTCTTAATAAACCGAGATAAGTACCCATAATTCGGCCTACAAACATGAATAAATCCCGATAAATTTGCCGAACCCCAATAACCAACGCCTTGTATGGTTTATATGAATTTAATTATAAAATACAAAATATAAAACATTACTAAATGTTCAATCAATATAAATGATTTTTCTTATCATTTACTACTTGGTTTAACGAGATGATGAGTTAGATCTTTTAAATAATATCTAGAGTCAGAACTTCACATTGTGATGAAGCGAGCTGAGTTCAAAAAGTACTCCATAATAGATTTTTGTAGTACTCAAAATCTGGACTAATTGACCTATTAAATTATTACTTCTACATATTTTGACTATCTATTATTTTTATATAACGTTTCATTTATTTTAATTAATTGTTTCCAGAGATATAGTTAGGATCAAATGTTAGGAGGACCAAATTATTAAATTTACGGATAGAGTCAGTATTTAAACTAAAAATTTAGGGGCAAGACCTAATTCATATATTATTTAAATTTATAGGGATATAAATTATCATCAGGCCAAAACAATTGAAGAAATTAAAGAGGCTGATTAAAATTTTACAGAATTTAATTAACAATGTTCAAAAAATATATTTTTTAACATAAATATTTAAAATTTGAAGGGATCAAATTAAAAATTTTAAAGAAATTAAAAGACTTATTATAAAATTTTCAAATTCTTGGGAGCCAAAGCCCCTTAGGCCTAGTTTATCCTCCGTCCGTGATTATTTCCATAATATTTAAACCATTTTTTATTTTTTTCATAGAATTTACTTAGTCGTGACCATGACTAATTTTGTTGTTGTTGTATTTAACCCCTTTTAAATTTATTTTCCATACAATATTATATGATTTTTTCAAACGATCAAAGTCATGTTCAATTTGAATATTATATTAATTTTTTACCATTCAATCAGAAATCATCGTTAAAGAAAGGCTTAATGTCAAAATAAGTGCCCAAATTATTGTATTTTTTAAGTGTTTAAATTATTTTTTGTCCTTTTTAGGTGTTCGAATTATTTCTTTTTTTCTATTTTGGTGCATAAACTTTTTTTTTTGCCCCTTTTAAGTGACTAAACTATCATTTCTTACTCTTTTTAAGGTTAAACTTAAGCTCTTATTTTAACCAAAAAATGATAGTTTGAGCACCTACTTTGACCAAAAATGATATTTTAAACACTTAAAAGGACAAAAAAAAAAATTAGGCACTTAAAAGAGAAAAACGAAATAATTTGAATACTTATTTTGGTATCAAACCTTAGACAAATTTTGTGAAAGTGACTAAATCTAATTTTAATTTAAATGAACTGAGATAGTGGAGGAGTATTTAAATTGGGTGATCTATGTTTTAAGCGATGGACAAATAATGTGTTTGTGGACAAACATGGACTAAGTGTAGAAAAATTTGTTAGTATGTATATTTGACTATCTATTATTTTACCATAACGTTAATTTATTTTAATTAATTTTTTTTGAACTACTTGATTTTTTTTAACTTCTAATTAATTGTTTTATAATATTTAAACCACTTTTTTTTCATTCTTCGTGGAATTTACTTAGTCGTGACTATGACTAATTTTTGGAAGTATTTAAACCCCCTTAAAATTTATTTTCCATACTATATTTTAAGAATCTTTTACCTTTATGATGAATAGTTTGACAGTAATTGCACTTATTGGTCAATTTTTTTTATCGATTTTATTAGTTTGATGGGTTTTATAAAATTTGAGATAATTTCACGAGGGGTCTCTAAATTATGATTTTCATTCTAAATTAATCTCTAAACTATAAATTATGATCTTAAATTACTATGTCAAAGACTCCGAGTTAGAGATTTAAATTGCGGTTATGGTGGTGTTTTCGGTCGTGTTACGTTTATCGTGGTTACGGACATAACGAATGTTATTGCAGTCATAACGGTATTTTTGATCGTGATTTTGTTAATAATAGATGTTATTGCGAACATAATGATTGTAGTTATCGTGATTTTGAACAATGCATATACCGTTATATAATGACCACTATCAGGGACAGAGCTGGGAATCAAGATTAGAAGGCAGAGTATAATTAACCATAAAAATAAAATAAAAAATTAAATAAATTAAAAAATTAGAGGTGCAAATAAGTAAATCCTTTTATATTTTTAATAAAAGAATTAGGGAAGTCATAGCCCACGTCATGTCTCTATCTCTAACTGTTGTTACGGTTATAGATCGCTATTTAAATATGTAGTCAAAGTATTATTATTTTCACAACTTCAACTCAAGTTATCATTGTCATGATCAACATCATAAAAGTAATCTGATATTAAATTAAATTTTAAACTTTAAAATATTATATATTACTACCCAAATTATGACCCTACTCTAAATTGGTTCATAAATTTTAAAGTTGAGGAATGTCTAAGAGGCGAAAAACAATTAATTTCAATGTTTCAAGAGGTCGTTTTGCAAGTTCAGAAAGTCAGCCTGCAAAGCTTTTTTTTTGGATAAGGTCTAAGTATTTTTGGGTTGAGATGAGTTCTTATGAATTGATCAGTTACCTCTTAGCTTTTCAACGTATCAATTTAAAACCAGAAGCTCAAGTAAGGTCCGTTTTAGTGAAGTCGTACGACCAAAAATCTCTATAAAGTTTATTTTTGTTTAAAAAAAAGATGAAGTTTTTTTATTTTATTATTATCTTTTTTTTAATTTAGTTAAATTCTTTGGTCATGAACCATTTTCTTTTTAAGGTTATTCATTAACTTTGTTAAAAAAATTTATTATCCTAAGTTAAATATTTTTATTATCCATGTTACTAGGTACAAGTTATCTAGGGTGTGGGTAGTAAGTATTGTTTTTGTCAATCACAAGTTATGTGGTTCAATTATCCGTTTACCGTTTGTTGATCACAAGTTGGTTAGAGAGGACGTAGGACAATTATTCGTTTATTATTGTTGTTGATCACAAGTTCGTTAGAAGGGACGTGGAATAAATTATCTTCTCGTTTTTTACATCAAAAGCGTTTTTTATCGATTTGCTAAACTTGAAGTTTTAAAATTTATCTCGGATCTTAAATTTTGCATAAAAGCATTTTTCTTCGATCATCGAACTATCATTATCATTTCATTTTAATCTTTTTGTTACTGTGTTGTTAACTCGGGCGGTTAAAAAAATAATCTATTTTTTGAAGGTCATGAGAATTAAACATGTGACATTTTCAAAAAATATTAGGCCTTAAAAATAGATTGATGTTTTTAACCAAATTGGATTAACAACATATTAACAAAAATATCAAAATGGAATGATACCTATAGTTCGAGCACCAATATACAACGTTTTTGAAGCTTAAAGACAAATATAGAATGCGTCATAGATTGGGTTTGATATAGAATATTTTAAAGTTCAGGGATCAATTAGAATGTGGGTTATAATTTAGAAATCCCTTGTGCAATTAACTCTAAAAATTTTCAATTAAGATCTTAAATTACAATGTCAAAGTAATTATTATTTTCACAACTTCAACTGAAGTTATCATTGTCAGTGGCGGCGCGGGGCCCTTAGAAATTTTATATATTAAATAAATTTTAGTCTAATTATATTTTAACCCATGTAAAAATAAATATTTAAATTAAAAATATAATAATTTATTAAATATTTAATTAAGTAGGACTTATCCAAAGATTGACGAGTATATATTTTCAAATTTTTTTAGTCTAATAACAATTAATGTCTTTATCAGTATTGTTTCAGATATTTTCAGAGCCCCGAGCGAAAATTAAAAAATATACCACTATAGAACGAAAACACATCTCATTATTTTGAATAACTAATTTAATATTTCATTAATAAACTATAAAAACATGATTAAACTTTTTCAAACATATTATTGTCATTGTTTTGTTGAGAAAATTTGAAGGAATTGAATTATGGGTATGATATGAAGTTTGATTTTGAATAATAAATACAAAAAAATTGAAGAATAATGTATCATTTATTTTTTTTCATCGTTAGAGTGGAGAAGAATAAGGAGAGAACTAAATTTGACCCCAAAAAAATTAAGTTTTGAGATTTGGGAAAGAGAATTAAATTTTAGTGTTAGATTAATTTGTTCATTTGATAAATTAAAAAATAAAATTTTAAAAATAAGAATAATTAATTTTTAGTGCCCCTAAGTAGTCACCCATAGTGCTCCTTAATAGTCGGCTTTAGTCCTTATAATTTAAATATTAAAAAAATATACATTGCCTTCTAAATTTTGAGTTTAAATTTCTAATAAATCATTGTATTTTTATCAAATTAAAATATTTCAGCCCCTCCCAACTTTCATTCTTGGCTTCGCCCCTGATCGTCGTCATGGTCAATATCATGAAAGTAATATGAATTTTATAAGGTAATTATTTTACGCATCGTCAGTGAGTTTTTTTTTAAACGAGTTTTTAAAGCTGTCAAGTATTTTTTTTAGGAATCATAAGCCATAAATCATAAATTTTAAATCCTAAACTGTAATATTTAAACTATAAAATTTAATCCCAAACAGTAAAGGGTTATATTTTGATACACAAGCTGTGTAAAAAAAATTACACAACCCTTCATATTTAAGCTATAAAATTTAAAATCTAAAACCTAAATCCTTATCCCTAACATCCTAAAACCTAAAATCTAAACCCTAAACCTTAAACTCTAAATTCTAACCATAAACCTTAAATTCTACACTCTAACCCTAAACCAAAACCTTAAATTCTACACTCTAACCCTAAACCACAACCTAAATCTCTAAACTCTAAAATTAAAAAACTTGTGTAAAGTGTATATCAAAGTATTTTCCCACGGTAAAACCCTAACCTTAAATTCTAATATCTAAACCTTAAAAATTAAATGTTTGTGAAGTTTTTTTTCACAATCAACGAATAAGATAAAAATCCTTGTAGTATGAAATCTCAAACTTCACAAGCTTCCTTTCTAGAGAACAAAACATGAAGACTTCACATTACTTAATTTCTCTAGCTTTGCCATTCTTCTTGCTCTTGTCATGTTCCATTTCTCAAACTAATCTACAAAACCAATGCCTCCATGAACAAAGATTGACTCTGTTACAACTGCAGCAGGGCCTTTACTATGCCCCAAACTTCACTTTCTCTTCCAAAGTTGAGTTTTGGGATCCCAACACTGATTGTTGCTCTTGGAAAGGCCTTACATGTGATGCTCTTGGCTATGTAATTGGACTTGATCTTAGTTACAAAAATCTTTCAGGTAGCTTTCACTCGATTTTCGATCTCCGACGCCTTAATCTCGTCGGAAACAAGTTTAATACCACTCTGTTTCGATATTGGTTCAATAGACTCCCGAACTTAACCCACTTTAACCTTTAACCCACCTTAACCTTTCGGGCTCACGTTTCCATGGCCGAATTCTGGTAGGGATTCTTTCGTTGCCTACAATGCAAAGAGTTGATGTTTCACACAACAAGGACCTCATAGGTCAGTTGCCAGAATTTCCATCCAACAGTTCTTTACAAATCTGATCACTTTCTTTTACAAGTTTCAAAGGGAGGCTGCCTGAATCAATCGGTCATCTTAAGTTCTTGAAGGTTTTAGCTCTCGATAGTTGCGATTTTTCCGGATCCTTTCCGTCGTCGATTGCAAATCTTACTAACCTTGTGGAACTGAATCTTGCATTTAACAAATTCAGCTACGACATATCCAAATTCGCTGAAGCAACGCAGTTAAGCTTTCTTCAACTAAATGGGAATAAATTGGAAGGAAAGTTGCCAAGGTCATTAGTCAATTGCACAATGCTCAAAGTCTTGGACCTTGGAAGCAATGGTCTATATGACACATTCCCTTCGTGGTTGGGAAAATTACCTGCAATGATGGTTCTTATGTTGTATGATAATAGGTTTTATGGTCCGATTAAACTTTCGGAAAACGATTTTCCGGCCTTGGATGTGCTCGACATGTGTTTCAACGATTTTTCCGGTCAGTTGATGATCGAATTTGTTCAAGCTCCTAATATGAGATCGCTTAAGTTCGGTGGGAATAAATTGGAAGGGAAGTTGCCAAGGTCGTTAGCCAATTGCACAAAGCTTGAAGTTTTGGAACTTGGAAAAAACATGATACATGACACATTTCCTTTCTGGCTGTCCGAATTGCCCTCTCTAAGGGTTCTTGTATTGAGGGAAAATGGATTTTATGGTCCGATTGAAATTTCAGGCGACGGAAGCACTTTTCCGATGTTGCGCATACTGGACCTTGCTTCGAATAACTTTTCAGGTGAATTATCTGCTGGATTCTCCATTCTTTGACGGCAATGAACATGATGACAGATGACAATAATGTTAAGCTACATTACATTGGAGAAGCCTAATATAAGGACTCTGACAATTATGAATAAAGGGCTTGAGATTTATTACCAAAAATCTTAACTACCCTTGTTTGTTTTGATCTTTCAAATAACAGTTTTCAAGGGAGAATTCCAGAGGAAATACAAAATCTCAAGTCACTCAAGGTGCTAAACTTGTCATTCAACAGCTTCTTCGGCCCGATTCCTTCAGCACTCGGAAGCTTAACCGAGCTCGAGTCATTGGACCTCTCCGAGAACGAAGTCTTCGGAAGGATTCCCCTTCAACTCACAAGCCTAACGTTTCTTGCAGTGTTGAATCTCTCTTACAACCAACTCGAGGGAAGCATACCGCAAAGCAACCAATTCGGTACATATTCGAATAACTCTTACAAAGGGAACCCTGAAGTATGTGGTTTGCCCTTGACGAAGAATTGTGATGAAGTTGGTCCTAGAACAATGCCCCTAGAAGAGGATGTAGGTTCGTGGCTAGATGACTTTCTTCGATTTAACAATTTTAACACGGAAATGAAATCGAAATGGAGAAAATCGAGGTAACCCATGAAAAGAAGTTCGAAAAGTCGCCTGATAAACATTCTAGATGGAATCTTTCTGTGACTGGAGGAAAGTTGTTGGGTTTTTTTTTTAATGTCTTGCTAGTTGTCCATTTAAATCTTGTATTAGGTTGTCTTAATAATTTGAGCTTTTGTTGGTTGACTATACAGGTTGGAGTTTGGACATGGAAACCAAAACATTCCATTCATGCTTGTTTTCAAGAGTTATTCAAGCATGTCCGGCAGATTCCACATGGAGATTGTCATGAATTGTTCAACATCCTCTCCATTGAAAATAGCATTTACAGCTTTTGAAGGACAAAAACCATATTCCTTTTTCGACGTTATTTTTTATGTTCTAATATTAAAAAATTAAATTTTAAGTTTTAACTCTAAGTTCTAAATATTAAACCATACCCTCTATAAAATATACTCTACCTCAAATTTTTTAAACCCTAAATCATAAACCATTAATTTAATTTTTAGTGTGAGAGCATAAATAGGGGCACCAAAAAGAATAGATGATTTCTATTGGCTTTTGAATTGTAGTCTACTACTTCTTTGGCAATTTTAAATCAATATTCTTTTTATTATTTAATTAAAAGAATGACCCCAAATCGTCAACGTAAGGTGAACTTGTTTTTTACAGGATGCAAATTTAAAACTCGCTTTTAACAAAACACGAGTTTTGTGTTGAGTAAGTTGATAAAAAAAAATTAATTTGTCGCGCTTTTTAACATAGAACTCGCTCTTTGTAGGACGCAAGTTTAAATTTTTTTTTTGTAAGACGCGAATTTATGTTAAGTAAACTGGCAAAGGATTATTTTTAAATAGTTCTAGATGAGGTTATTTTTTAATTAAGTAATAAAAAGATATTGATTTAAAATTGCCTACTTCGTTCTTCTTCAATAGTGTATATGTCCTCTTCCTTGGGAGTGGTTATGCCGTCAATATTGATGTTGACTGGTCTAGTCTAACAACGTGTTATTATTCTCCATTTTTTTCATTGATGGACTTGTTTGATTAAGTTATCCTTACTTCTTAGGTTTTGAGTAGAATATTTTTTAAAAGTGTTTTTAGATTAAAAACACTGTAAAATAAGTGAACATAAATTGTTTGTTCTTTTTTAGTGTCTATATATATGCTTTAATATTAAAAAAATAAATCTTACACTAATTTTGAATCTTAAATTATATACTTTAATAACTAGGTCATACATCATAAATCATAAACTCTAACCATAAACTCAAAATTTTAGTGCGAGCATACACAGGACACCAAAAAGGGGCATATGAATGGACCTAGGGGCTAGAGAGGTGGTCCCCTTAAAAATTTGAAATTCTTATATGATTTAGAATTTTTTTAAATTTTTTTATGTATTTTTTATTTAAAATTTATTTTCGCCCATAAAATTTTACAAGCTTGCCTCCCTTAAAATTTTATAAATTCGCTCGTCCTAACATAAAGTTCTGTGTCTGTCCCTGACACCACATGTCCACATATTGCAACACTAGTAGTAACATTGTTTAAAATTAGAAGAGGCAAATTGTTTAAAATCACCATCATCCCATATTGACATCAACAATATTAAATAATAGAAGGAACATATAAAGGTGAAAAGGAACTTCGTATCATTTCAAGGAACATAAATGGCACGAGGTAAGCATGAACTTAAACCACATTATAAGGGAGTATATAAGAAGTTTAAATGCAGAGATTCGATAATGGTGAATACATTCTTAGGTGAACAAAAATCTTTTGTTTATTTTTTGTGCCTCTTTTTATTCCCCAACACTTGAGATCTAATCCTAATTCTAAATTTTAAACTATACGCCCTAGAAAATATAATATACCCTTAATTCTTTAAACTTTAATCCTAAGTCCTAACCCTAAACTTTAATCATAAATCCTAAACATAATATTTTAAAGTGAAGGCATAAATAAGGCACAAAAAAAAACATATAATTTTTACTCTTCTTAGATTATAATAATGATAGAAATAATAAAGCAAAGCTTCATTCTAAATTGTTCGATAAAAAAGCTTCATTCTAATTAATGGGTTGATATAAAGTTGCCATCTTTTGCTGAAAATGAGTGCTTTAATCATAAACCCTAAACTTTAATTATAAGTCTTTAATTTCTTAAACTTTAATCCTAAGTCTTAACCCTAAATTTTAATTATAAACCTTAAACATAATATTTTAGGGTGGAAGCATAAATAGGGCACAAAAAAAGACAAATAATTTCTATTCTTCTTAAATTATAATAATGATAGAAATAATAAAGCAAAGCTTCATTCTAAATTGTTCGATTAAAAAAAGCTTCATTCTAAATAATGGGTTGATGTAAAGTTATCTTTTACTGAAAACGATAGCTTTAATCATAAACCCTAAATTTTAATCATAAATCTTTAATTCTTTAAACCTTAATCTTAAGTCCTAACCCTAAATTTTAATTATAAACTTTAAACATAATATTTTAAGGTTATAGGCACAAAAGAAGAACGATGATTTCTACTCTTCTAAATTGTTCGATAAAAAAAAGCTTCATTCTAATTAATGGGTTGATGTAAAGTTGCATCTTTTGCTGAAAACGAGTGCTTTAATTATTATGAGAAGCGAAATTCAAGAAAAAAAACACTTACAAGACACTTAACCATTCAAACCAAGAAGCCAAAACAACACTGTTCTTCCTCTTGTCCGTATGAATTTCACCTTTTTTCCTCCTTTTTATCGTCATTTTCATCGAGAAGTTCTTCAAGCAACTTATCATCCAAATACTCTATTTCGAAAACTTGTTTCCCCGAAGACGACGAAGAAGAAGAAGCGGCGGCGGAAGATGAACCGCCTGAAGCAGTGGCGCCGACGCCTCTACCCATCGGATACTCCCGCGGGAAGTTAAGAATCGCCAAGTGACCTCTCATTGCATAAGCGGCTCTGTCGTAAGCTCGAGCCGCCTCCTCCGCCGTGTTAAAAGTCCCCAGCCAAACACGAGCACCATGCCGATTCGAGTCGCGTATCTCGGCCGCGAACTTCCCCCAGGGCCGCCTCCGTACGCCTCGGTACCGAGTCGTATCGCCCCCTTCCTCCTTGCCCTTAGAACTGCCCTCCATAACAGTGTTTTCGTATCACCTGCATGGCTTGCATTTTGTCGAGAAACAACAATTTATATTGGACTGACAAATCAAAATAACTTTTGGTCCGACATAAATTAAACACATGATGCAATTTCATATTTTCATGGCTAAGAATCGTTGCCGCGTGGTTGTCAGTCTGGATAGTCAAGGTGGTGGCTATGGAGTTTCAAGAATCTTCTTTCCTTCCTTTTATATGGTGTAACTTTATTAACATGTTTGATTCTAATTGTATTCTCTACTAACAAAAAAAAAATCGAGATTAGACGATAATGGAATATTTTATTTTATTTTTATTTACGTTCGATTCATATTATATTCACTAATAATTTAAATCCAATGAATTACTAATCGGTTTAATGTGATGAATCGTTAGATCTTTAAGCAATATCATATATTTAAATTTTGGTATTTGAGTAAAATTGAGTTGGAAATATGAGCCGTTACAATATCCAATTCAGATTTGTCAATCAATAAACCAAATACTAATAATTATATAAAAAATTAAAATTTTCCTTAAATTTGTTTAATTAATTCTATATTTTAGCCTCCCATTTTACTAACTTATGTCAAATCATTTTATTCTGAAATAGACCTAATACTTATGTGGATTCTCCTTTTGGAAAACGAAACAAAGTAGATTTACTGTTATTTCAACCCAATTTATTGTCAAAGTTAACATATTTTCCAAAGGTTTTCATAAAAAGTTCTTTAAAGAGTTTATTAAGGATACAATTTCATGTCAAATTCATATCTTTATAATTTTATTTAAATTTAATCTAGGTTTATTGTTTTCTTTAAACTATTTTATAAAATAATAATAGTTATTCATTTTTTTATAATATCCATTGATCCAAAGAATAAAAGACGATAATTCTAATAAAATCATACTTACTGATAAAAAAAATAAAAGACAACAATTTTAACTCTTAAGTTGTTTATCTGATAAATCGAGAGTTAGCTAATAAATAAAAAATAGTAAAGGAGAGTGTGAAAGAGAGTGATATAATTAATAAAACTCAACCAACAACCAGTTGGTCTAGTGAGATTGGACGTTAAGTCTCTTAAGTAAGGTCAGGAATTCGATTCGAATTTCTCTATCATTTTGTTAATTTATTCAATTAATTTTTATTTTGTAATGATTAATGTTTTGTTTTATTAATTGAAGCCTTAGTTAATTTATGTTTTTTACGCGCAAAACTAAAGTATGATTTATGAAATTAAGAGTTTTTGGTGGGATCCACTAATTAGCTAAAATAAATTCATTTTTTATGTATTTAATTTTATATTAATCGATTTCTTTCCCATTAAAATCTTCTAAATAATGGTAGTTAATACATTTAAATAAAAGTAATTTAATGAATTCATCTAAAGATTGATATATAATTGAATTAAAGATAAATTTAAAATATTTAATTTTACTTTAAGACAAATATAATATAATTTGAATTTAACTTTATAGTGCTTTGTAAAATTATAAATTTTTTATTTTGTAATTAAAAATATAAAAATGAAAAAATTAAATAAAAAAGACATGGTTTTAATTTGGTTTCTATAGTTGACTTATTCAAAATGAAATATTAGATTCTTCTCTTCATGTTCATATGCTTCATACATTTTAATTTGACCACCTAAAGTAACTATTGAATTTTGATTCTGCTTTAAACATAAAAGGATTTATTCCATTGTCATCACCACCAACAAATGAATTTTATTTTATTTTTTTAATTTTTCTTTTTAATTTTATCTTTTTACATAAAGATGCATGTGTACGATACTCATTATATGGATAATTACTCCTAAGTTAAAACTTAATTAATATAATGACTTAATCAATAATTATAGATGAATTTTAATCAATCTACATTATGATAAAAAAAAGGGTTAGAAATCTTGAAATTCAAACATTAGAATATCACTTATCGTATATGTTATACGATACTGACAAAGAAAATGATGCACAATAAAAAGAATATTAAAATTTATGCAAAAAATTCTTGACGAGAACAACTACAGACAGAGAATGAAAAATTCACTATAATATCGAAATAATACAAAAAAATTAAAATTATGCGATTAAACTGTTTGCTGTTTCTAAATCGCTCACTAAAATTCTAAACTACATTAACTATTTATAGGTTACAAAAAAAGACTTGCGTAGCTAAAATCTACTGTCAAACTGGATTTTCTACTCTGAACCAAAGCCTAATAGAAGAAGTATAGTCATGCACAGACAGCAAGCTTTGGCCCGCGAGCCTCCGCATCCACCACAATCCCATTTTCCTCCTAATTTTACTTCTTCAAGCAGGTCCACCGTGAATTTGTTAGGCCAAAACAATGTAAAATTTGGGTCACAAACTCTAACAAGATAATATATCGGCAATGTATCTTTAATACATCGACAGTGTATAATTTTTTATGCCGTATGTAAATCAAATGATGGCACACCATCATATAATTAAAACTAAATTTATTTTAATTTATTCTTGACAGTGTATCACATAATTGTTCGCCAGCCGAATATAGAATTATGCATCGTCAATGCACCAGATATTCATCCTTTAAAGATTTAGAAGAAAAATAAAAATTATGGAAGACAAAAAAGGGAAATTGAAATGGTATGGTCCCAAATGAAGGCCCATAAAAGTTCATGGCAGCTTATTTTGAATTTTAACATTGGGGTGGGTTTGAATTGGGCTGTCTTGATTGTAAGTTTATGTTGTACTGAACCTTTATTGCTGTTATTTTCTCCCACGTGTTGGTAGATGAGATTAACAAATCTACTTTTGCTGATAATAAAAAGAAGAAAAACGTGTTTTTTTTTTTATATCTAAAACCTTACTAACATAGCGAATTGTCAATGGATTAGGTCGTGTTAGACGACGAGTCGATTCAAAAACATTTTTAGTATATTATATTATGGGAAAATATTTTATTTATCGTTGGTGGAAAATTTGTTTTCTACTGATGTTTAAATTTTTAAGTTTAGAGGTTAAAGTTTTAGTGTTTATGGTTACAGTTTAAGGTTTAAAAATCTATTTTGTAATTTAAATTTTAAAGTTTAATGTCAGAATTTAGCGTGTTGAGGGTTTAGGGCCCTTAAAATGGATACATGGCAGTTTTAAAAGTCCACTTGTAAAACAAAAACTTTTTCCTGACTGCATCAAATAATTACTCTTATAATATTCTTATTTTTAGGGTAGATCTTGACAAATTAATTTGTGAGAGCCTCCTTGAATTTTTTAAAAATTTTAGAAGCCTAAATTAAAATTTTTAAATTTTTTGAAAGATTTAATTTATAATTTTGGTGGTCTAACTAAAATTTTTAAAAAAATGAAATAAAAATTTTGAAGATGTCAAATTATTATTTTTTTAATTAAAGGGTCAAATGTGAATTGTCCAAAATTAGAGTAGGGTCCCTTTGGCTCCCACCAACATCTGTCCTGTATAGATTTATCCCGTCTCTTATAAATGTCATTATTCAAACATGAGTCATCAATGAAAAATAATGGTATGTCTGGTAAAGAGTGGTTTGAGCTAAAATTAAAGGTTTAACTGGTTAAATTTATTAATTTGGATGTTTGGCAAAGAGCGGATTAAAATAACAGATTGGGTGAAACATCTAATTTTGAAAAAATTGCTAATATGAGCTTTTTGAAATTATAAGTTTTGATATAAGACTTATAAAAACCCTTTTACCCTTAACAATTATAAAAAATCTCCAAATAACCTAAATTTAACATTTTCTATTTTATTTCGTCAACCTCAAGTATTTACATTGTGACATTTGTAAACTAATATTTTTTCCTTTTATTCTCACACATTTATATTTGTATTTTAAATTTAATAATGAATTAAATTGTATTAAAAATAATTATATAAATAATAAATTAATATATAGATCTTTTAAATATGCTTAATAATATTATATTAAAAATTATTTTTTAATCTAATTAATATTAATAGATACAAAATATTGATAACTAAAAAACTATTCAAATAAGTATCGGATATAATCATGTCTTTATACATTATTTTGCTTGTCTAAATAATCAAACAGCTATAAGCTATCAGTTAATTTTACCAAACACTTTTATCAGCTAATACAATTCGCCACTCAAATCATCTAATACAATCAGCTATCAGCTATAAGCTAATGCAATCATGTAATCACTCATTTTTGTTCCGTTATTCGTATAATATATTATTACTATTAATGTTAATATTAAGGTTTGATATTAATATTATTATTAAAATATGTATGTATGTATGTATGTATGTATGTATGTATGTATGTATGTATGTATGTATGTATGTGGATGTATATACGTATGCATGTACTTATATCTATATACTTTGTTTGTGTTATTGTTATTAGTATTATTTATAATATGCATGTGTGTATTGCATGATCATGTATGTATGTATATTAATATTTATTATATTAATTCATTAATAATAATGTTATTATTATTAATGCTATTGTTATTTTGGCAAATGGGTTGAAGTAATAAAAGAAAACAGATCTGAAATTTATAAAAACCCAAATTATTATTAAAATGGTTCAACTCCAAGTTACAAAGCCAAGAGACCCAATAATTAAGGCCCATTTGGCCGGACCCAATATATACAATAACCTAAATCTAATCTGAAAAAACCTTAATATGATCTAATATAACCCTTTTATTTTGCAACCACCAAGAGAGAACCGTTGGATCAAGCTAGATCTAACGGCCCAGATGTCCCAAGACCCTCCAGCTGGTGCGAGTGAGTTGCACATTTGGGACCGTCCGCCTCTTCACGGCCGTGTCGCCCACACGCATGACCTTTCAGCTGCCACGCGCCTACGCGCTCACTCAGATGGTGCCACGTCACTCTCAAGATATGATCTGGGTCGTCCGATCTTCAGGCAATCTTAGCCGTTGGATCATATCTGATCCAACAGCCAAGAATAAATCTGAATGGGATAAACTCTTCATCTTCATCAGCCCTCATCCACGTGGCATTATCGCCAAATATTCCGCTGCTGCCGTACGACCCCCTCACCGATTTCAACAACTGAATATGCCAAAAGTCATAAAAAAATGGGGGAAACATTGGATCAAGCATCATAAAAAGTTCATTCAATTAACGTTTGCTTACAAATGTAATAAAAAATCTAGATATAAGAAATGTAATTTTTTAATGTAAGATCAGATAATTATCAATACGAGAAAGAAAAAAAATTCAAGAAAGGTACTCATCTTTTTCAATTTGCATGCATTTTATAAAAGTGAAATTAAGGTAAAGAGAAGGAAAAGGGGATACCTTTCTCTGATTTGAGGTTGTCGTCGCTTTCAGCAGCCGAGGACGAGGCCACCCATGAATCACCCATGGTTTCCTTGCCTCTTCGTCTTCAAAATGTTTCAAAAAACGGGGGATGTGGTTGCATTTTGTCTCGGTTTTTCTAGATTTAAACAAAACAAGGTTTTATTTTTTAATCCGAAGTTGAATTCGGTTTAAGAAAAAAAAAGAATATTTTAAGGTTTTTTTTCTTAAAGTAGTCGGCGCCGGCGAGCGAGAGGTTGTCGTCGCTTTCAGCAGCCGAGGACGAGGCCACCCATGAATCACCCATGGTTTCCTTGCCTCTTCGTCTTCAAAATGTTTCAAAAAACGGGGGATGTGGTTGCATTTTGTCTCGGTTTTTCTAGATTTAAACAAAACAAGGTTTTATTTTTTAATCCGAAGTTGAATTCGGTTTAAGAAAAAAAAAATATTTTAAGGTTTTTTTCTTAAAGTAGTCGGCGCCGGCGAGCGACGATCGGCGACGACCAGCGATGACTGGCACGACGGTGCACGACCACGTTTTAGAAAATCCAGATGGGTTCAGAGAATTGTATCGTTTTTTGAAGAGAGTTTTAAAAAAATGGTAAAAGATCTAAAACTCGATTGAATGGTGTAATTTATAGCCTATATTTTTTAAAATGGGTTATTAGCATAATAAACCCTTTCGCCCCAAAGTATTCACAGCCTAGGCCATTCTGTGTTTCTAATTTCGTTCCGTAGTCCCTGAACCTTTTCAGAATATTACAATTTCGTCCCGGTTTCAAGTGTAATCCATTTTCAAATGGTCTAATCCTTTATTTTTCTCTTTAATTCCAGTTTTATTTTAATTTGGTCCTTGAATCCGATGGGTTTATTTTTCCTTTAGATCCCTTTCTTATCATGCATATTTATTTTCGGTTCTATATTTATTTTCCTTTAATCTTAGTCCATTTTTTTGGTGTTTGATGTGTATGTTTTGATTATATTGTTTTTTTGTGTGTGTTAAATATAACATGTATATGTAGTATAATGTACATCATGTATGTATTAAATATACATGTATAGTATATAATATATATATATAGCATATAATGCATGTATGTTACTATGTATTAAATATATAATACGTAATGTATAGTACAATATATGTATATTATGTATGCACTAATATATGTGTGTGGTTTTGTTTAAAGAAATCGTGCTAGGTATAAGGTACATATTTTGTTTTAATATAATATTGTTTACATGTATAATTATATTGCACAATACTTTATGTCAAAATTGTTTTACTCATATTATATGTACACATAATGGTGCGACGTTTTTTTTTCGATTCTTAATGTATGTATATATACGTATGCATGTATATTTTTATATGTTGCTTTACTGCATGTGCTTTTCATAGGATTTATGTACTATATGTTATATATCATGTTAGATTTATTATTATTGTATCCTTATATGTATATATATATATGGTTACTTTATTTTATTTATGTTATTATTTGTTCATGTTTATATTTTATCATGCATAATTAATTGTCATATTTAATTAATTACATTAATCTAGTTTAGTACTTGAGGTCCCGATATTCTAGTGGGAGTGTCGTCCCGAGTCTTCATGCGTCATCTCCTTTGGTATTGTGGGTTGCGAATTAGGTTGTTCGAATCACATGTTCATGTATACGTGCATTTAGGAATTAAAATTTAAATTAACTTGAATTTTTATTTTCCTTAATAAATACGAAGTGAACCTTTAGGTACCAATTTTGGGCGTAGCGGGGTGCTAACCCTTCCCCGTACGTAACCGACTCCCAAACCTAATTCGAATCTCTGGTTTTGTTTTTGGTGTCCGGTTTACCAATGTGGCCGGTGACTACTCTATTTTTTAAATACGGGTTTTCATACAATTTCCCTTTTTAAATAATTTTTCAATAAAAGCGGAGAATCCCCTATATGATTTCTTAATTTTTGTAACGGCTCAGAAAAATAGTCACTACAAATCCGCTATAAGTTGTCCGCTAATTGCCAAACAAGATCAATCACTTTATGTCATTGAAATTTTACACCATAATCACAATAATAATGTTGTTAATATAAAAAACTAAAAATTTACTAACAAGGTTGGTCCAAGTTGTAAGCAGTTTGATGTCGCTTAAGCAAGTGTCAAGTTCGAAGCGCTGTATATGTAGATATTAAGTATACAATGTGAGTTGACCCAAATTAATCAGAGTGAAGTTATGAAAACCGAAAGGATAAAAAAAAACCTAAAAGTTTGAAAAAAAATATTTTTAGATAACAAAATCCTGAGCGATAAGCAGGTAACTTTCACCCCCGGTCCCATGTGCCATTTTTAATTTATTTTAAATTTTATGATAAAAATATAGTATTTATTGTACTTTTCAGCAGTGGTATTTTTTTTGTTGGTGCACGATTACTTATATTGCTGTTTGGATGGGATTAAATTGAAATTTGATTAGGCAATTACAACCATTGGATTGACCTATTATTTATAAAGTTGGTTAAGGGTGAACAAAACTCGACTCAACTTAGAAAATTGAATTTTTCGACTCTACTTAATGCAAAAAAAACTCGAGTCAATTTTTTTTAAATAAAGTTTGAATTTATAAAATAGATCTTCGAATAACTCAAAGTTTTTAGTAATTAGTAGATCGATTTTAAGTTTGAGTCGAGCCCCTCAACTTTGTTTGATATATGTATATCACATATGAGAAAATAAGAAAAAATAATATATGTACACCGTATGTGGTTATAAAAAGCCGTTTAAATTGTAACCAATTAGTATCATAAAATTATAAATGTTTACAATTAAATTTGAACAAAAACTAGAACAATTCTACTCAACTAAAAAATTAAATAAAGTTTAAGTTATAAAATATGACTTGTTTACTCTACTAAATTAAATTTTTTTAACTTAACTCGATCAAATACTCACCCTGAAACCGGTAATAACCAATTCAATGTAATCACCGTGTCTGATAAATCCATCCAAAGAAGTAAAATAATGAACAAGAATTGCATTCTATTCTAACTTAGTTTCGGTGTTCGAAATTCAAACCCACCCTTCAACTGCCTTGTTCATTTAACATTTAACGAGGTGAAATAATTATTCAAACCCAAGAAATTTCTTTGCTAAAAGAGCACACAACCTTTGACAAATACCCGCTTTCAAAAGGAAAATCAGATTGTTTTTTCATACCTAAGAAAAGGGTTGTCTTTGTATAAGCTTTGTCAAATTTGGAGAGTTTCGAGTTTTTTTAATTATATTATATTTTTTCCCTTTTGCATTGGATTTGGATCATATTTTACAAATTTGACTTTTTAAGAAAAATATTTCAGCTTTTTTGGGGTGATGAAGATCAAGGACCCCACTTGATAATAATAAAGATTTTTTTTTTAAATGAGGCTGACAGTTTTTTTTTGGAATTTTGATTGTATTTTTTTAATTTTATCGTACGTAAATTTACGTATTTCGACCTTTTATTTTAGGTTTTACTATTTTTTTATAACAAGATTTTATTATGTTTCAAGTTTTATTATGGGTTGATTTTGTTTAAATTTACTTTGATTTAAATTTCGATATATTTTAGTTATTAGTTTTTTCGTTTAACTGTCGGTATCCGACTCATTGACCGATTAATTCAGATTGGGTTTTACAAAGGTCGAACATGAAGACGACCCTCCCAACTCAATTTTTTCATTCACAATGTCAAGATTCAAACTCATGATCTTGCTTAAGAAATCTAGCACTTTACCTCACTAGGCTAACTGGTTATCGATAATTATCTTTTTTTTATTATAATGATTGATTCTGGTTCTATAAGAAGAATAGATTTCAAATTGATATAATTTCATAAGGTAGTTCTGTTTTTTATATTTTAGATAAACTATCTATGATGGATAAGCTACCGTTGAAATTATTATTAGTACTTTTAAGGTAGTTCAGTATTGAAAAGGTGTATCTACTATTTATCTACAATATATATGTATTAGCAGGGCCGTCTCTGATATTTTTTGGGCCCTGAGCGAAAACTTAAAATTAGGCCCCTATATAACGAAAATATATTTCGTCTATTTGAGCTATTAATTTAAAAATTTATTAATTAATAATAGAAACCCAATTAAACTCTTTTAACATATTATTTTCATTGTTTTATTAAGAAATCACCTTAAATATAATTAAAATAATAAAGGACAATCACTAACTTAGAAGATTATCAATTAAAAAAACTCGTCCTCCGTACTTCTTTGATGCAAATTCATCAATTAAATTTGAAAAGAAAACTCAAGTTTGAATATTCATTAATCTGGTTCTTTAAAGAATTGAGGGTGAGGTGTTGGTTCGCATCAAGTGCATCAGATGTAACGACAACTCAAGTTTAAAAAGAAAAATTTTCCCCCTTTTCTTGAATAGTTTTAGTGTGGATATACTATTTTTTAGGCTCAAGACTGTTTTTGCCCATGTAGTAGTCTCAATTTATCGATTCCATCTCTATGATATTTTCGCATCAATTTGACCCTTGAAGTAGTTGAATTGCATCACCGTTTTAGCGATGTTTTTTCGCTAAAAAAGGTTGTGGTTTTTATTTTTTGGAAATGATGTCTTCCGTGGGAGTTTTGCAAACCCATATTTTATTTAAAAATGGAGTCGCCACCGGCCACTCAAGGTGGACCGGACACCGAAAAAAACCAGAGACTTCAAAATATCGGGTTCGGGAGCCGGTTACGGATGGGGAAGGATTAGCACCCCCACACCGCCCAAAATTGGTACTTTAATAATTACCGCTTTATTAATATTAGATTTTCCGGATTAAAGTGACGATTAAATTAAAATTTGGTTATAAGTGCGAATAGATTTTAAAGGCCCCGTTATCCGAGAATAAACGCCCAACCACTATCACTACGCCTGATACTGGCCCCGTTTACGCTCGGATAAAATGGCACCGCATTGACAATTAATATATCTCGATATGCGATCTTTAAAAATGACAAACATAAATAAATATAATACGATACACATATAAATAAACACTAACAAAATAAAAAAAACTAATCTAACATAAATACATAAATAATATTAAATGAAATGCATGAACGAAAATAACATGACATGTTACAATAATTAGACAAAATATAAATATAAACATGCAAAAAGGCATGCTTCTAAAACTAAACTAATTAATTCTAACATGCTTAAACACATAAGAAAAAAATACAAATGCAACAAATGCATGATATACATATAACACTATCACGACATTAAACACAAATAAAAATACATAAACACGATATATCACAATAACAAAGCATAAAAGAGCATGTAAAAAGGAGAAAAAACATACTTCAATAAATAATTAACCACATATATACATGTAATAAAACTTAAACAAAAACCACAATGCAACATATTCAAAACATACATACATAAATATTAATCTAACTTATACACACATATTAATTAACGTAATAACATAACAATATGTACAAACAACAATATATACATGAAATCTTATATATATATATATATATATCTAATATAAAAATATAGAAAATATAAAAAAGTTATACGTAAAATATGGGTTGTAGAAAAAAATTATGTATACATAATAATATAAAACATGTTTCACATACCAAAAAATATATATGTAATAAATACATATTAGAATACTATACGTATATATACATAATAATAAAAATATAATCTTAATATATATAACATATAGAAAATAGATTATTTTGTATAAATATAGTAATGATAATAATAAAACTAATATGACAAGGAATCTAAAATAACACATACTAAAATATATAATACATACGTATACAAAAAAATATGGCAAAAAACAATAAATATAAATATAGTATTATATAAACATATACTAAAAAGAAACATAATATATACTCTCATATATTACTTAACATATATATGTAATACACAACTTAATACATATATATAACGTAGCGTACATAGATGCATACTAAAAACATATATACATATGTACATATACACAAATAAAAGCCATAAACAACTTCACATCATGATAAAAGTAAACACACATATTTACACATGAGAAAATAAAAAAATATTAAACAACTATCAAGAATTAATCTAAACATCCTAACAACTTATAGAAAGATATGAGCATAAAAACATAAAAAATGTAACAACTAAAGATAAATAACAGATTACTAATAAAATATCATTAGATTATAAAAAAGATTACACCATAAACATACATAAAAAATAAATACCCAAACCTAAATATAGTAGAGAGCTCTTTTTTTTTTGAACTTGCCGAGAGCCTCTCTCCTTTTGTGCTTGAAAATGGCCAGCTCCCCTTTGTTTTTTTGCTTGAAATGGTCGGGTCCTTAATTTGTGGTGGTGTGGTTCTCTAAAATGAATTGGAATGTAAAATGAAATCATGGGGAAGTGGCGTGTGGGGGAAATATTGCAGAGGCATGGGGCGGCATGGTGAGGGCATGCCCCTATTTTTGCTATATTTTTTTGAATTTGGTTCAAATAGGGTAAATGACTCGAATATAATTTTGGGGCCCGGACAAAAATGGGTATTACAGTTGCCCCCCTTTGCTCATTGATGTGTAACAGGAATAGAGCAAAGACAAAACGAATAACCATATTTGTCCGGTCTGGCTGAACTTCTCCTCTTTTGGCGCGTGTCTTCTTTCTAGACTTGACGGATCTACCTTAACACCCTTGGAGGAAGCAAAATCTTCAAAATGGGGTTGGGGAAGCAAAATGAGTACGAATTACTATGTTATTGACGACGATAATACCTAAAGAAAATTTGACCCAGCTGCAACACCGACGAAGAGGCAGGGTCTACAAAATTTGATCCGGCTGCAACACTGACGAAGAGAAAGGATTGATGGATGAAAGTTCTGATGTCTGATCCAGCTACAACTCTGACGAAGAGGCAGGATCAAAAGATTGAAAGCTCATTTTGATTAGATTTTCTTTCTTTCTTTTTTCTTCCTTTTTTTCTTCCTTTTTTTTTATTTTTTTTTTGTTTTTTGTTTTATTTTTTTTTGTTTTTTCATTTTTTCTTTTCTTTCTTATTTTTCATCATGGTAATACGAGAGCAAAAATGACCTGGCTACAACACCGAAGAAGAGGCCGGGTCAAAAGATAGATGTTGGACCCCACTACTCCATCAACGGAGAAGTAAGATCGGAGAACGTTGGTAACATGGATTCAACCACCCAATCAGCGGAGGGACTGGATCGGATAATGGCGACCTAGAACCAGCTACACCATCAGCGGAGAGTAGGATCAGAGGACGACTGCAGATTGGACCTAGCCACTCAATCAGCGGATGACTAGATCGGATAATGATGACCTGAACCGGCTACACCATCAGCGGAGAACAGGATCAGAGGACGACGATAACTTGTACCTAGCCACTCCATCAGTGGAGAGGCTAGATCGGGCGATGAAGGTTGATAAATTTTCATTCTCTTTTTTCATTCTTTTCTTCTTTCTTTTCATTTTTTCTTTTTTTTTTTCTTTTTTTTATTTTTTATTTGATTTTTTATTCTTTCTATTTTTCTTTTTTCATTTTTCTTTGGTTTGTTTTTTAGCTACAACATTAATAAAGAGAACTTGAAAATCAGTAAAGTTGGATCTAACCTCGCCATCAAAGGAGTGGTAAGATCGAATGATAACATTTTGGACCCTACTCGCCATCAACGAAGAAGCAGAACAGTAATTGGAACCCTACTACACCATCAGTGGAGAAGTAGGATAGCAGCAACTAGGACCTAGCCACTCCATCAGCGGAGGACTAGATCGGATAATGACGACCTAGAATCGGCTACACCATCAGTGAAAAGTAGGATCTGAGGACGACGAGAGCTTGGACCCAGCCACTCCATCAGCGGAGGACCGGATTGGACAATGACGACCTGAAACCGGCCACACCATCAGCGGAGAGTAGGATCTGAGGACGACGAGAGCTTGGACCCGGCCACTCTATCAGCGGAGGATTGGATTGGACAATGACGACCTGGAACCGGCTACACCATCAGCGGAGAGTAGGATCTGAGGATGACATGAGCTTGAACCCGGCCACTCCATCAGCAGAGGACCAGATTGGACAATGACGACCTGGAACCGGCTACACCATCAGCGGAGAACATGATCTGAGGATGACGGAAGCTTGGCCTCGGCCACTCTATTAGCGGAGGACCGGATTGGATAATGACGACCTGGAACTGGCTACACCATCAGCGGAGAGCAGGATCTGAGGACGACGGGAGCTTAAACCCGGCCACTCCATCAGCGGAAGATTGAATTGGATAATGATGACCTGAAACCGGCTACACCATCAGCGGAGAGCAAGGATCTGAGGACGACGAAAGCTTAGACCCAGCCACTCCATCAGCGTAGGACCAGATTGGACAATGACGATCTGAAACCGGGTACACCATCAGCGGAGAGCAGGATCTGAGGATGATAGGAGCTTAGACCCGACCACTCAATCAGCGGAGGATTGGATTGGAGAATGACGACCTAGAACCGGCTACATCATCAGCGGAGAGCAGGATCTGAGGACGACGGGAGCTTGGACCCGGTTACTCCATCAGCGGAGGACTGGATTGGACAATGACGACCTGGAACAGGCTACACCATCAGCGGAGAGCAGGATCTGAGGACGACAAGAGCTTGGACCCGGCCACTCTATCAGCGGAGGACTGGATTGGACAATGACGACCTGGAACTGGCTACACCATCAGCGGAGAGCATGATCTGAGGACGACGGAAGCTTGGACTCAGCCACTCTATCAGCGGAGGACCGGATTAGACAATGACTACTTAAAACCGGCTACACCATCAGCGGAGAGCAGAATCTGAGGACAAAGGGAGCTTGGACCCGGCCACTCCATCAGCGAAGGACTAGATTGGACAATGACGACCTAGAACCGGCTACACCATCAGTGGAGAGCAGGATCTGAGGACGACGGGAGCTTAGACCCGGCCACTCCATCAGCGGATGACCGGATTAGACAATGACGACTTGTAACCTGCTACACCATCAGCGGAGAGCAGGATCTGAGGACGACGGGAGCTTGGACCTGGCCACTCCATCAGCGGAAGACCAGATTGGACCTTGACGACCTGGAACCGGCTACACCATCAACGGTAAAGCAAAATCTAGAAATGTTGGCCTATCAACAATGACGAGGGCAAGATCTGAAAAAGGCTACTTCTGCTGCTCTACTAGCGGAGAGGTATGACCTGAAAATGGAAAAAATATTAATCAGTAAATGTTCACAAAATTTGTCGCTATTACCTTTTATTGAGGTTTTAGCATCATTTTTGTGTTTGGCCTCCTCTAAGTCTAAGGTTGGCCGTCGTGTTGTTGCCCCAATGGCTGAGGCTCTTCGATCCCTTTCGTAGACCTGTTATGTACAAGCGAAAATGAATGAATGCATTTAATTTTATGCCTAAATGCATGTGTCTATTCTGTATGACGACTTAAATGTATGCACCTAGTCTAAATGTATGATGTATGCAAGATGAATGCAACTAAATGCATGAATGCGACATGATTTGATTTTTTTTGTCTTCAAAGGGATGCCCCTGACTCTCAACTGGTCCTGTCAGGATCTTGGTTTTTTTTTCATGTGGCGGTGCCCCGACTTTTTCCTAGGTTCAATCACTTTTCTTTGAATTAGCTTTCATCTGAGAGCATGCCCCAAAATTTTGTTCATTTTATGCCATCGTCTGAGAATATTCTTATAGCAAATTTGAATCCCTGTAGCACATTTTGTTTCCCCCTAAGTTGGGTTTATAAATTGTGTGTTGGTTCATGGCAGCTCATTATTATTATTTTTGGATTGGGTGCAGTTTTGCAGACTGTGGTCAAAGATGCAAGAGTTTGACTCGGCAATGAAGGCTGGACCTTGGCAAAGAATGCCCCCGGACTAGGACCTTGTTAGAGGCACACTATTTGTAAAAGATGTGGAGGGTACTTGTGGACATGCCCCAAGATCAGGCTTTTGTAAAAGGTTCTATAAAGTGCTAGGTCGACCAACTTTGTTGTATCTAATGGGGTAACCCGGGGATCAGTCTTTAAAATTGATGCATCTATATGCAAAACGATTTATGTGAATGCAATGCATAATTAAGATTGTGATGATGTTGTGTAATGATGCAGATGAAATCAATGCGATGAGAATAAAATGAAGCGAGTTAGTACCAAATAAAATTATTAAATAAAACAAATGGTAAACAAAATAAAGTAATTAAAACTGTTCATGAACAAGAAATAAGGCACCAGAGCCTAAATAAGGTGACCACTAACGGACAGAGTTTCACATGGATCTAAAGGGTTGGCTCCTACGGCTCACTATATGCAGTTTTGGTGCTAAGAGGTACCCGAATTGTCCTCCATGTCCTCTACTAAGAGTAGCAAGGCCCCTGGTTATCACCCATTATAGGCTTCTTTCAACCGGGTTCAATTCAGGGGGACCTATTCGCTTATGCCTGCACGAAGGAATGATATCCTTACGAAAGCATAAGGTACTCGAGCCCCGAAGGTACTTGCTAGGCCTACACGGAGGAACGATATCCTCACGAAAGCATTAGCGTTTTCCCCTACTTAAAAGGACGGGTTTATATGCTAAATTTTAAATGCGTTAAATAAACGCGCAATTATAACCGAATGTTAGTTTAATAGTCACTTTAATCTGGAACTTCTAATATTAGTAAAGTGGTAATTATTTAAAAAGCTTGACTCTCATTTGTTTTTGAAAAAACAAAAATTTCCCCAGCGGAGTCGCCATCTGTAGTGATGTTTTTTCGCTAAAAAAGGTTGTGGTTTTTATTTTTTGGAAATGATGTCTTCCGTGGGAGTTTTGCAAACCCGTATTTTATTTAAAAATGGAGTCGCCACCGGCCACTCAAGGTGGACCGGACACCGAAAAAAAACCCAGAGATTTCAAAATATCGGGTTCGGGAGTCGGTTACGGATGGGGAAAGATTAGCACCCCCACACCGCCCAAAATTGGTACTTTAATAATTACCGCTTTATTAATATTAGATTTTCCGGATTAAAGTGACGATTAAATTAAAATTTGGTTATAAGTGAGAATAGATTTTAAAGGCCCCGTTATCCGAGAATAAACGCCCAACCACTATCACTACGCCTGATACTGGCCCCGTTTACGCTAGGATAAAAGGGCACTGCATTGACAATTAATATATCTCGATATGCGATCTTTAAAAATGACAAACATAAATAAATATAATACGATACACATATAAATAAACATTAACAAAATAAAAAAAACTAATATAACATAAATACATAAATAATATTAAATGAAATGTATGAACGAAAATAACATGACATGTTACAATAATTAGACAAAATATAAATATAAACATGCAAAAAGACATGCTTCCAAAACTAAACTAATTAATTCTAACATACTTAAACACATAAGAAAAAAATACAAATGCAACAAATGCATGATATACATATAACACTATCACGACATTAAACACAAATAAAAAAACATAAACACGATATATCACAATAACAAAGCATAAAAGAGCATGTAAAAAGGAGAAAAAACATACTTCAATAAATAATTAACCACATATATACATGTAATAAAACTTAAACAAAAACCACAATGCAACATATTCAAAACATACATACATAAATATTAATCTAACTTATACACAAATATTAATTAACGTAATAACATAACAATATGTACAAACAACAATATATACATGAAATCTTATATATATATATATATATCTAATATAAAAATATAGAAAATATAAAAAAGTTATACGTAAAATATGGGTTGTAGAAAAAAAATTATGTATACATAATAATATAAAACATGTTTCACATACCAAAAAATATATATGTAATAAATACATATTAGAATACTATACGTATATATACATAATAATAAAAATATAATCTTAATATATATAGCATATAGAAAATAGATTATTTTGTATAAATATAGTAATGATAATAATAAAACTAATATGACAAGGAATCTAAAATAACACATACTAAAATATATAATACATACGTATACAAAAAAAATATGGCAAAAAACAATAAATATAAATATAGTATTATATAAACATATACTAAAAAGAAACATAATATATACTCTCATATATTACTTAACATATATAGGTAATACACAACTTAATACATATATATAACGTAACGTACATAGATGCATACTAAAAACATATATATATACGTACATATACACAAATAAAAGCCATAAACAACTTCACATCATGATAAAAGTAAACACACATATTTACATATGAGAAAATAAAAAAAATATTAAACAACCATCAAGAATTAATCTAAACATCCTAACAACTTATAGAAAGATATGAGCATAAAAACATAAAAAAACGTAACAACTAAAGATAAATAAGAGATTACTAATAAAACATCATTAGATTATAAAAAAGATTACACCATAAACATACATAAAAAATAAATACCCAAACCTAAATATAGTAGAGAGCTCTTTTTTTTTTGAACTTGCCGAGAGCCTCTCTCCTTTTGTGCTTGAAAATGGCCGGCTCCCCTTTGTTTTTTTGCTTGAAATGGCCGGTTCCTTAATTTGTGGTGGTGTGGTTCTTTAAAATTAATTGGAATGTAAAATGAAATCATGGGGAAGTGGCGTGTGCGGGAAATATTGCAGAGGCATGGGGCGGCATGGTGAGGGCATGGGGCGGCATGCCCCTATTTTTGCTATTTTTTTTTGAATTTGGTTCAAATAGGGTAAATGACTCGAATATAATTTTTGGGCCCGGACAAAAATGGGTATTACAACCGTTTGCCTCTTGACTTACACTTTAACCC